>CM076584.1:1298221845-1298569626 GCA_034641835.2 Pinus albicaulis | reverse complement strand
CATCTGTTAAACAACCTATAGTGAATAATTTTGAGAGTGTTTTCTTTCAATGGATGGAAAGCCATATTACCTCTAAAAAATCCAAATTATTTCTCAGAGTTCTTTTCAATTGTAATGTGAATAGAGTATGTGATATATTTTCCCTAAACCCTTTAAAGGTGGCAAGAAATTGTATCTTTTCAATATTGGCTATTTTTTCAATACTCTTACCTAATGCATAACAATATTTTGCTGCAAGTATGCTACTCATTCACTGTGGAAAATGTCACTGGTCTAGGGTCTCTAACCACAAGGTCTGCCCCTCCTCTTTGAATTCCATAGGCTCCTTATCAAACTGATCCAAAACTGGTCCTATCTAGGATCCAACACCTACAAACACTTCATCAAAGACACATACCTTGTTGACTGTTTTGCTGTAGCTCCACTTTTACAATCTAGGCCTGGTTGGGGCATATAAACCAGTCCCTAAAAGTCATCTAATTTCTGCCCAGAATTGCCTTAAGGAGGCACAGACACCCTTCTAGGAAAGGATATGACCCTCATTGATGATGTTGGGCTGTTATAGCCTCCACCAGCTCTTCGACCTCTCTTCAAATAGCTGCGGCATGACTTCTACCTTCTGCAGAAGTACAGTAAAACTATCATCAAAGAGTAGACTGACCCTTAAATTGTGGAATTTTGGGCAAAGCAAATGCTCCCTCTCAGGTAGAACCCACATTTTATCATTCCTTGAGCTTGATGGTTAGAAGTACAGTAAAACTGTCATCAAAGAGTATACTGACCCTTAAATTGTGGAATTTTGGGCAAAGCAAATGCTCCCTCTTAGGTAGAACCCACATTTTATCATTCCTTGAGCTTGATGGTTGTACTGCTTAAAACCTAGTTCCTCTTGGTTCAGGTAATGGTCAAGTAATTTTTCCACCAAAATCTTCCAGAGATTGAGCTCAGCCTCAGCCTTTTTTGACATGCCATTGTTGTAGGGCAGACCACAGTGAGAATGGAACAAGGGCAGATGGCCTGGTATTTACTAGTAACTAAAGAATTGTGGATAATAGTAACTAAAGATGGCCTAGTTCCAGCATGGATAATAGTAAATACATACACCATTTACAACTTATACAAACAATTTGTAGAAAGATCCACAATTCTTTAGTTCCTTGAAATCCCACTAATAATGCCAAAAAACAACAGTTAAAAGTTTTATTACACGCTCCATAATTTCAAAATAAAATAAAATTCCATGATCCAAAACATTAGAAAACATCTTAAACTTCCATCCCATTTCAAGGGCTTCAAGCCACTTCTTACCATTTTTCTAAACTTCAAGTATCACAAAGCCATTGTTGGATATTACAAAGAGGGTTAACTATTTGAAGTCCATAAAAACACAAAAAAATGTGTTTTTCTCTATGGTATAATGTTCAGTGCAACAATGAATTTGAGAAGAGGAGCCTATCTCATTTGAATCCCTTTGAACTTTGTGGTACATCTGAAGAATGAACATGAAGAATAAGGAATGCTTGGTCTAGGTCTGCTAACTCTTATTCCAGTAGACAATTTAATAAATCAGAATGAACATATGCATACACACATCCATATATTTGCTTATGTAGTAACATACAGTTTTAACTACTAACATTAGCCTAAAAATAAATATAAGAAAAATATGCCACTTGAATGTGCCTCCAGTTACCCATAAGAATCACATGCAAGTTGAATTTGCCTCCAGTTTCCGCTAGAAATGGAGGACCTGAAAGGTCATTGGAATAACTGGAATAACTAGACCATCTTATCAAATAATTTGCTAAAAACAGCCATACAAACAAACAATATTTCTGACAATAAGTAGCTAGAACCATGGTTCAATGCTCTAAAACTCTTTAAAGCTATCTCTGCATAAATCAACCCCAGAGCTAGAATACAATAGTCAGATTTCATATCGTGCTTCCAATGTAATTTTCTGCATAGGGGTTCAAAGCGGCTAGGTAGTGAGGTTGACCTGGTGTTTCAAACAAGTTTTTCCACATTGTTATCAATAAATCAGTCTATCAATGGGTCTTCCAACTTCAATATAAAAAAATGGAGCACGGCATGGGGGTGCACAGATTAAAACGCCAGCTGAAACCTACATTGAGCCTTCATTTTCATGTAAGGGAAGCCTTCTATAATCCACCACTTTCTGTTGATTTCTGCAGATCTGACATAAAAAATAATTCATAGATATTATAAAAAGGAGTTATCACTGTATATCTATATATCAAAAAGTTAAAATGTTGTTCTGCATCTAGAGGCATTAACATTCAAACCCATGGCATGCCAAGAGCACATTCAAACTCCTTAACTCTCTCTTACATGATACAATTACTAACACTGAGATCTTTTACAAAATCAAGTGTGGATTCTACATGACAAAGGACATTACCTCGTTCATAGTACCCAATATTAGTTTTTTTTCAAAATTAAATGTGGATTCACCAATAGGACCTCTTTTCACTGGTGAGCTTGACAGAGCATTAAAACATCTTCCATAATTTCATTCTAACATTACCTCGTTCACAATAGCCAATATTAGTTTTTTTCCAAAATTAAATGTGGATTCACCAACAGGACCTCTGTTCACAAGTAAGGTTGACAGAGAATTAAACCATCTACCATAGTTTCATTCTAAATGTGGTCTACCACACCATAATGACACGTCAAAGCGTTGAGGAAGGGTGCAAGTTCCAGAGGATTTTCGTGGAATTGTTACTCCTCAGACCTAGTCCCTAAGCGAAAGTATATGTGTCTCGTGGTGCATATAGGAATCTTAGTGCATGTTAACGTGTGGGTTCTACCTGACAGGGAACATTGTTTTGTCCATATAAGTATAGTTATAATATTTCTACCTGACAAGAGACATTGCCTCATTTGAAATCTTCGCAAAGACAATACACAATTGTGTTTTTTTTTTCTCTAAAAATAAGTGGGTTAACCAATGGGGGCTTGATTTACTGGTAGCAGAGAAAGCAGAGCAAGCAGAGTAGAAGAATTGACATTTGCCAGCAGACAAAGCAGAGCACATCTTTTAGCTTGGATTCATCTCTTTGACAGCTGCTAGAGATTGGCAATGCAAGGCCTGTGTTGGTCGATGTTTTCAACATATCATGGATCTAGGATAATTTAAAACTTTTCCATGTAGGTGAAATATAAACTAATGTAACAACAGGAAGGTACTTGTCAAAAATAACTTGATAGTAGATACGAAGGGAACCATAGTCATATTTAGCGTCACAAGGTATCAAGCATTAGACTTCGTTGTTAGTGTTCTGGTTCAAACAGGAATAGCACTTTTGAGCATTTTGACAATGTTTGCTGAAGATAACTGGTAGCTAAGTCACTAGTAACTTGGGAAAGGAGCATACAACTGCTAGAACAGACAGACATATTTAACTGTTTGGAATTAAATATGAGTGGATTGAGAACTAAAGAGACCTGGTTAGCTTAAATAGTCTCTATATGGAAAGGAACATAAAACAATATCCCTATTCCATAAGATAAACAGGAAAGACATTTGCAAGCACTAGCAACTACTTCCAAACCTGGCACTCAAGGAAATTCCACAGTAAGACATGCTGCTGATTCAACACAGTTAATTGAGTTGTATCTTGCGAGTAATGACTATTTGAGAGATGCGAGCAATAGACATAACAAGTGCAGATCAGGGTGAGCTAAAGCATACTCTCCAAGGAAGTAGCCAATTCACCTGTTAAGAATACACCCTAAAAATGTGTGCAGGATGGTCAACTTGGCCATTGTAAGTTACAACAAGCTGTAGCAAAGGGAGTGACCTTAAATAATGTGCTAAGGTGCCAACTAAAGGATCACTCCTCCAATCTAGGTGATTCATCACTCATCCTAAATGCAAACCAGTTACAATCTCAAAATAGAAAAGGAAGCTAAGGCTCTTTCTCCAATGACCCAACTATCTCTCCAAGAATAGGAAACAATGGTTAAGGGTGCAATAAATAAACTTAGGTTACTATAACTACCCCCCATAAATGCATCAACCACAAAATAAAAAATAAAAAAAATTACATTTGTTAGGAAATGAAGCAACCTAGGATTGTGTGCCAAGTGGAATCCCCTTTAAAACATACCTCTTGACCATGGCAAGGAGCTGCACCCTACATAATGAGGCCCAACATATTTTAGGCCATAAAATGCTTCCCTAGAACAGATCCCTCCTTGTACAAAGTTCAAAAAAGTCAGATGAAGGTGAACACAAGGAATAATATGCTACTTGCTTGTTGTTTCTTTTTAAATCTACACTTAACTCTTTCTTAATTTGATGAGTATCACATTGGAGAAGGGGACATACCAACTAATGAAAATGACTTCCATTTTCTATTCTAGAATAGCAACAGTCTTATGCCAAATAGGCCTCAAAACCTTGCATCAGGTCACCAGCTAAGACTGCCCATCATATAGCATAATAGCTCTAAAGGAAAATTTTCCTATCATGAATAAACCACACCATGAGGAAGTACTTATGTGCTGTTTTATATTCATAGCAGTATATATCATGTTTTGCTGTAAAATTGTATATATCATGTTTCGTTGTAAAAGGTGTTTGTTGACAGATAGTCAGGGTCACTATCATCATATTTTTCCCTGAGGCTTGAATTCCAACCATAAAATGTTTGTTCTTTGGAAATTCCAAGATCCACCATGGTTCCTCTCATAAGATGGTTTAACAATATATTGGCAGACTTAATTCTACGATGTAAAATTGGTGGTACAACCCCATAAAATAGTAAAATACTCAACCTCAGCTGATCAACTGCTACAGGCTAGCCAAAAAAACTTGACTTTAGACCCATTTAAGGAGTCATTCAGACCTGTAGATACAATTAGCTGGCATGATAGGAAAAAGTCTCAGAGTGCATGCTTGGCTGCTCCAACAAAGGCACTACGTCAAGCCCTACAGGAAACCATTTTAGCATGTTCATCTTCCATATGTGATGCCATTAAAAGCCTCTGAAAAATCTCAGCCTAGTCTCCACCTCCAAGTTTCACATCCTAATCACTGCACTGCTGGAATGAATGCCCCAAAATGCAAATGCATTTTGAGGAGTAACAAGAGGGTTCCCTTAACTCTTACCTTGGTCCCCAACACCATATGACACTACACCATGTCCCTATCCTTGGCCCCTGCCCCATGAACTGCTGGTTTGACAAAGAGGGAAAACTCCATAGACATCTCCATTTTTCTATTTTTCATGATCAGTCCATTCCTCACAGCTTGAAGGCCTCCACCACCAAGTGTTCTTTTTCCTATATAGGGTGCTCTCATGAGTCATTACTTGTTCTTGCATACTACCACCCTCTATGATATTTGTGGAAAACCTCTAGTGTGCTTCGCTTCATTTCCTTTTTATTGCTATATATTTTCTAGTTCCTCCTTAGGGGGGTCATCAGTATCATGAGCACTAATAGCACTGCTGATGGGGAAGCCTCTTAGGCTGAGTTCCTCAAGCGTGGTATTCATCCCCTTGACTCCCACATTGTTGATTTTTTTAATCATGTTGTTTGTTTAGGTTTTTCTTTGTGATGGCCCCACCATATCATCTTGTGGTAGGGTGGTAGGCTAAAGCAGGTTGGTGGCTGGTAGAAGACATATTAGGTTCATTTCAGGAAAATTCATGGCTGTAGAGTGAGTAGACAGACTGGGATACTTGAATTACCATTACCCACTTGTCTCATTTGACCATTGATTGCAAATGACTAAATGAACCAAGGTACACTGGTTTCAGGTATCCCCAGAGAGAATCTGCAGTTCAGACTCTTCATGCCTACACTCGAGCACTAGAGGGATTTTTGAAAGATAGCATAGCAGAGAAATGATATCCTGACCTTGTGTTTTCTCTGGCCAAGAGGAAGAGGGCTGTGGCTGATTGGAGGTTAGTGAACACATTCATGTTAAATGATAAGAGTTTGGTTTTGTCTGTGTATGGTTTATATCTGTGTTCATATTTTTATCAATCAGACAGTCAATATTTTGACAATGTTTCTTATTGGGTATACTATAAATACTGTAGCCTTCTTCACTTGCATACATATTGTTTAAATCAATTCTAAATACATTATATTTTAATAAAATTTCCATATTAAGGACAATCGATTCCTTAAAATTGAGTAAACGTGGACACCAAACTTAAACCAGCTAAATATTTCTTATATATGATTTGGTATTTTGCCTCTACATGTCTTGAAATATGGTGTTTTTATGCTTCATTCGGTCTTCACTGTTTGTTTGATAGAGCTTTGTTGTCTAGATGTAATGAGTTTTTTATTCCTTTCTTTTCTTTTCTTTCCCTTTTTATTTAAAAATATATTAGTTGTGATGGCATAGTATTTTTTTGTGACATCAGGTTCTTTTCCTCCCTGCTCCTTTTGGTCCACAGCTCCCAAATTTTGGCATGTGTTTATACATTATGTGTTGGGGTTCCCATGAATAGAGATGGTGGTAAAAGTATTGGAGGCTCACTGGGGCCCTCTGTTGGAGGAAGCTGGATTCTCATTACCTCCCGAAGCTTCAAGCGAGGATAGTGGAAAGATGCTGGAGGATGGAATTGAGATCAGTAATGAATATATGGGCAATCTTAGTTTGGTGTTTTCGCTTTTGATTTCTTGGAATTTTGACTCCTAGGTTAGCATCACCAAATTATTTTGTCCTCTTCACTGCATTATGTCTTGAGAGCGTGTTTTACAAAGTATTCATATAGCAGTCTTATCTATTTTTAAGTTTATGACTTGAGGATTATGGTTTCCTGACAATTTCTCTAGGTTCCTTTTTTTCAGCATATTTAAGGTTATTGTTATGTTGCTAAATTTAACAATTTGATTACTTACATGCGGGAGAATGGAATTTAGCATTTTGCAGTGAAGAGCTCTTAAAATTCAAAGTATTTTGTTTTAACATCTTCTTTCTTTTCCACCTTTTCCCAGGTGTGTTATTTTTGAATGAGTTATATTGTTTCTTTGTTCAATTTGTCCAAGGGCAGCAAGGGTTTGGAGAATCCTAGATTAAAATGGTGCAATTAAATCTTGATGCATAGTTTGATATTATTTCTGTAGAAGATGGAATCATACCTGGCAGGCCACTTATTTATGAATGCCATGCAGAACCACATACAGACTATGACGGAGCGACAGTTAAATGGGGTCTGATGCACCATAAAGAAAGTGCTGCAGATTGTTGTCAGGCTTGCTTAGACCAATAAAAAGGTGAAAAGAAGTGTACCATTTGGGTTTACTGTCCATTTGAACCTGGTTGCTATTCTCCAGATATATATCAACTCAAGCATCAAGAATGTTGGCTAAAGCAAGTAGAATTCTCATGCTTCCTCCAAAACTCTAGCTATAAATTTTAAAATTGCAATATGTTAAAACATATTAACATGAATGTTTATTTTGTTTAAAATTATGCAAATTCACAACATATATATGTATTATGTAAAGGGAGAAAAACAGAAAAGGAAAAAGAAGAACCTATGTTTTCATTTAAAACAAAAATCCAATACATATTCATATTAAGCTTAGATCCAAACAGAAAAGGTCGAAACATCTAGCCCCATTGGAAAATTTTCCACATAAAAAGACACCAAATACTGCCTGAAACATGGATGCTAAGTGAGCTATTATCAAATGGCTATCATATAAACCACAAAATTGAAATTTTGTGTTTGTTCTTATTCAAGTTCGAGTTTATTTCAAGACTGCTACAGTCTATGGTCATGTGCGATTATGAATTATATGTTGAGAATTTAAGGGCTATAGATTAATACAAATTCTCTTCTTGGTAACTACTTGTGAGCTTGATGAGTTAATCCTTCATCAAGTCAATTATCAAAGTGCTTATACAAATGTAGAGAAAAAATTGATCTTTCTTGTAAATGAGTATTTTGCAATATAGTTAGGAAGGTAAATCTTTGATTTAATTTACCTTCCTTACTTGAGGTTTCTGACTTTTACAATTCTTTCTTCAGAGATAAATTAATCATATCCTTTAGTCAATATCTCAATATTTCAGTTACTTCAGCAATTACTAACCTTTAGCTGCTTCTATAGAATATGTCCTTTAGTTACCTTGGAAGTTGTATCATTCAGTTCTTCCTTTAGATAGGTTTGCAATCAAAACTGTTCTTGTATTTACTATCTTTCAAACGATGTCACCTTCAGACTTATACGTAGACAATCTTGTCCTTAGATATTATTTGTTATACCTTCAAACTAGTTCTTTCTTTTAGTTGGTTCTTGCACTGTCAACTTCGTAGGAAAGAATTCAGATTCTTTCAAACTCAATGTAAGCAGCTATTTCGAGATCCTCGAATGTTCTATTTCACTGTGTATACGTATTACTGTTTTGACCTTATTTTGTGCTTCGATTGTAAATACTTCACTGTACATGTCTCTAACTTCTGTTGACCATTTCTGTGAGACCCTATGTCATGATACCATCAAACTGAAATGACATACTTCTCATCAAGCTGTGATGGCACTGAACCAGTGAGACCTTTCTCACTGTGGTAGCACGAAACAGTGATAGATTTTTTACTGTGGTAGTTCCAAATTGTAGTGTCATACTCATCATGTGATTGGTTATACCGAGACTGTAGTTGACCTGTGATTATAACACTAAATATCTTCACTGTAATACGGATTATACTGATATCTTTTTGTCACACCGAGCCTTAACTGTAAATACACCTTTATAACTCATTCTCCTCACTGTTGTGGTATCGAAATAATCTTATAAGAGTAGTACTGAATTGAGGCAGAGGTAATTTCAACACTGTGATGTCATTGAGATTAACCTTTCTTGTGAACTTGCACCTAGTTTAATTATTGGATTGTCTTACTATGATTTGAGCCCTTTTGACATAGGTCCTTTTAGAATGTTTCGAGTCCTTTCAAACTGCCTTTGATCATAACCTAGTTCTGATACCATGTTGAGAATTTAAGGGCTATAGATTAATACAAATTCTCTTCGTGATAACTACTTGTGAGCTTGCTAAGTTAATCTTTCATCAAGTCAATTATCAAAGTGCTTATACAAATGTAGAGACAAAATTGATCTTTCTTGTAACTGAGTATTTTGCAATAAGTTAGGAAGGTAAATCTCTGATTTACCTTCCTTACTTGAGGTTTATGACTTTTACAATTCTTTCCTCAGAGATAACTTAATCATATCCTTTAGTCAATATCTCAATATTCCAGTTACTTCAAAAATTACTAACCTTTAGCTGCTTCTGTAGAATACGTCCTTCAGTTACCTTGGAAGGTGTATCATTCAGTTCTTCCTTTAGATAAGTCTGCAATCAAAAATGTTCTTGTATTTGCTATCTTTCAAACGTTGTCACCTTCAGACTTATACGTAGAAAATCTCGTCCTTAGATTTGATTTGTTATACCTTTAAACTAATACGTAATTCTTGTTCTTTCTTCCACCTTTTGTTAACTTCAAACATAACTGTAATTATTACTTAAATATCTGCAGTACCTCAGAGACAGATCTGCAAATTTGTTCTTTCTTTTAATGTGTTCTACCCCAGACGTTAACTTAATCTTTGCTCCCTTCTTTATGTTGTATTGCCTCAGTAGAATCTGCAAAACTTTCTTCTTTTGCATGTTGTATAACCTGAGTATCATCCGCAGATATGTTCTCTTAACCGTAGCATATGTCGGGTATATATAGTAGTTCTAGCCAAGTAATTAAGCCGCCCTTATAGCCATTAAGTAGGCCGACTTTAACATTTGTTTGTAGGCCAACTTCATAGGCATATCTTCAACATTTGTAAGCCATTCTTCTGCAACGTCTTCGAGGTTATTCTTCACGCCTTTTACATGACTCTTAGTTACACTTATGTACCTAATAGACATCAAGAAGAAGTCTATAGACCTATACTAAGAATCTTGCTCATGACACCCATGAAGCAAGTAAACAAAAAATTCATTTTATTATTATTGACTTCATCTTTACATAAGTACATAATTACATAGTCATTATAAGGAAGACCTACCTAGTTACACTCTTCAACATTATAACTATATATAATTTTGATGTTTCTAGGTTAGAGATTGTACTATTTTCATTGGAGGATGCTACTATTGATGCACACAAGGCTCTTGAGTTACTTGGTAGGATTCTCGCAAAATTGGTTGTTGAAGGGATATTCTTTATTCAAGATACAGCAAGGGAAATCAAGGATGGAGGTACATAGCTAGGAAGCTTATTAGAAACGAGGGGATTTTGAGGTATTTCTCAAGAAGAAAATTTCAAGGTAGTCTGCTCACAATTTTAATGCCTGATCAATTTTGTGGTTTATTTGTGATCTCTCATGTTGAAAAGTGAATGGTTGGTTAGTTTTTATCTCGTGCTCACATTTTTTGGTTCCTGAAGCTCGAGCACTTTATAAAAAAAATAGGCAAAGTCAAACAACACAAATGGTCCACTAGCTCTCTTTTCATTTGCTAATATTATAATGAAGTTTTATTAGAGGCACTGTTTGTTTGTTTATTTTGGTTAGAAAAGGGTTTTCTCTTGGTTTTATGTGATTTTCAATTTATCGTATGTAGCATGTTGAGAAATGGGAAAGAATAAAGTGACATTTATTTTGTAGAAATTGATGCTGAAAGAAAATTGCTTTGACATTGTTGATGTTAAGGTATATGTTGTATAAACTATTTATAGTCTAATTTATGTTATATTCTAGTGTTCCTTGTCTTTCATTTCTTACAGTGCATTGTATTTTCTTTTGTGTTCAGAAAATGAAATCGGTATTGATGGTAAGAAGCATGAATTGAAAAAAGAGAAGAACAATAACATTGGAGCGACAAATGCAAAAAGAGAGAGGAGAACTGGTCTGGTGATACCCTTTGAACCAATATCTCGGATAAGACACACATATAAAGACTGATGATCAAGTCTTCAGAGTTGGTGAATTCACCTGTAATGCCTTGAAAACACAACGATAATGTTTTGAAGTGATGAAACATCATTTCATGTGTATATTGTAGTCCAACTAATATAAAGTTGGAAACTCATATTGTAATATTTTAACATTTCATATAATATAATTTATGTGGTTGAAATTATTTATAGTTGCACTTGATGTTGTTTAGTTTTGTAATTAAAATATGCGACTTTGTGTTTTCATATTAGATGAACATGCACATTGTATGACATTTTTTAAATCATAAAAATTAATTTATGTTGATTAATAATGAACACAAATAAAATGAATATGCGACTAAATTATTCATTTATAATGATTATTAATGAAATGAATATAAACTACTAAATTAGTTGTTTATATAATGAATAAATGGCTACTACAAATGATAAATTTGTGACTACAAATGATGACTAAATTTTGCATATATATGACTATTAGTAACTAATTTACAGTATCTTATAACACGACTAAAATTTAGTCACATTTCTTCGGTCATTAATTGGTTTCAAACAATGACTAAAATTTTCATACATATGACTACTAGTAGCTAATTTACAGTATCTTATAACACGACCAACATGTTGGTCATAGTTCTTTGGTCATTAATTGGTTTTCTCGGGTGATCATATAGTAATATATTTTGTTGCATATTTGGTCATTAATTGTGACATTTAATGACCAAATAAAAGACCAAATCAATGACTAAAATAATTACTAAATCAGTGACCAAATGAATGACTAAATCAGTGACAAAATGAAAGAACAAACGAAAGACTAAATTAGTGACCAAATCAGTGACTAAATCAATGACCAAATCAATGACCAAATATACAACTAGATAACAAAATTGAGATAACCAATTAATGACTAAGCTAAAAACGACCAAAATTTGGTCGCGTTATAAGATACTGTAAATTAGCTACTATTGGTCACCGACCGAAAAATAGTTGTTTATATGCAAATTTTAGTCGTTTTTTTAGTAACAAATTAGCCATTTTGTACTACTGTGACCCCCACTTAAGGGTTTCATATAGAAGAAAAATTCCCTACACACAAGTGTTCAGGGGTAGTGCCCCCAAAAAACGTTTTTGGGAAACAATGAGCATAGTTTTGAGATATATAAGTCCAAAATGGAATAGTTGTTGGTGAACAAATATCAGTGGATCACTATGGATATATATGATTCATTAAAAGGTATTTTTCTTGAAGGATGTCCACTAAGTTGGAAATAAGGGAAATTATCACAATTATATACATTAATACATGTGTTTTACATTGAATATTTTTCATTTTATTAAGAATCTATTTGAAACAATTAACTATATAAGGTTAAAACCTATATGTTTTATATCAAATCACTTTTGTTTTCAATGGGAAACTTATATGGCTAATGTGTTTTTTCTCGAAATGTGATAAAACCCATTAAAATGGGAGATATATCGAAATGACTCCTATGGTAAAATAAAATAGTTGACTAGTTTAAATATATAGATGCATAAATGCAATGAGAATAGTTTTGAGATATATAAGTCCAAAATGAAATAGTTTTTGGTGAAAAAATATCAGTGGATCACTATGGATATATCTGCTTCATTAAAAGAGATTTTTCTAGAAGGATGTCCACTAAGTTGGAAAGAAGGTAAAATATCACAATTATATGTTAATGTGAATGTGTTTTACATTGAATATTTCTCATTTTATTAAAAATCTATTTGAAACAATTAACTATATAAGGTTGAAACCTATGTTTTGTATCAAATTACTTTTGGTTTCAATGGGAAACTTTTATGGCTAATGTGTTTTTCTCGAAATGTGATAGACCCCATTAAAATGGGAGATATATCAAAATGATTCCTATGGTGTAATAAAATAGTTTCAAGTAGTTTAAAAATATATATGCATAAATTCAATGAGAATAGTTTTGAGATATAAAAGTCCAAAATGGAAGAGTTGTTTGTGAACAAATATCAGTGGATCACTATGGATATATCTGCTTCATTAAAATGGATTTTTCTAGAAGGATGTCCACTAAGTTGGAAAGAAGGGAAAATATCACAATTATATGTTAATGTGCATGTGTTTTACATTGGATATTTTTCATTTTATGAAAAATCTATTTGAAACAATTAACTATATAAGGTTAAAACCTATGTTTTGTATCAAATAAATTTTGGTTTCAATGGGAAACTTTTATGGCTAATGTGTTTTTCTCTAAATGTGATAGACCCCATTATAATGGGAGATATATTGAAATGATCCCTATGGTGTGATAAAATAGTTTCAAGTAGTTTAAAACTATAGATGCATAAATTCAATGAGCATAGTTTTGAGATATAAAAGTCCAAAATGGAAGAGTTGTTTTTGAAGGATATCTTTCCCAAGAGCCCAAATGTACTCCTTAAGTATATGTGGGGTATATATAACCATCTAAAATAACAAGTGATTCTTTCCTAGCTAAGGATAATGTATTCCATGTGTATACGCACATTATCTAGAAACCATCTAGGCCAAAATAAATGGTACTTCAGTGGTTTGAAGAAAAAATAGCACCAAGAAGCCTTGAAGGAGAGGAATAAGAAATGGAAATAGGAGGATAAGAATAGAATAGCCACTACCTATATAAGGTTAAAACCTATGTTTTGTGTGAAATCGCTTTTGGTTTCAATGGGAAACATTAATGGCTAATGTGTTTTTTTCTCGAAATGTGATAGAGCCCCTTCAAATGGGACACATATCGAAATGATTCCTATGGTGTAATAAAATAGTTGAGTTGTTTAAAGATATAGACGCATAAATTCAATGAGCATATTTTTGAGATGTATAAGTCCAAAATGGAATAGTTGTTGGTGAAAAAATATCAGTGGATCACTATGGATATATTTGCTTCATTGAAAGGGATTTTTCTAGAATGATGGACTAAGTTGGAAAGAAGGGAAAATATCACATTTATATGTTAATGTGCATGTGTTTTACATTGAATATTTTTCATTTTATTAAGAATCTATTTGAAACAATTAACTATATAAGGTTAAAACCTAGATGTTTTGTATCAAATTAATTTTTGTCTCAATGGGAAACTTTTATGGCTAATGTGTTTTTCTCGAAATGTGATAGACCCCATTAAAATGGGAAATATATTGAAATTATTCCTATGGTTTAATAAAACAGTTGATTATTTTAAAGATATCTATGCATAAATTCAATGAGCATAGTTTTGAGATATACAAGTCCAAAATGCAATAGTTTTTGGTGAAAAAATATCAGCGGATCACTATGGATATATCTGCTTCCCATTAAAATGGGAGATATATCGAAATGATTCCTACGGTTTAATAAAAAAGTTGAGTAGTTTAAATATATAGATGCATAAATTCAATTAGCGTAGTTTTGAGATATACAAGTCCAAAATGAAAAAATTGTTGGTGAACAAATATCAGTGGATCGCTATGGATATATCTACTTCATTAAAAGGGATTTTTCTAGAAGGATGTCCACTAAGTTGGAAAGAAGGGAAAATATCACAATTATATGTTAATTCATGTGTTTTACATTGAATAATTTTCATTTTATTAAGAATCTATTTGAAACAATTAACTATATAGGGTTAAAACCTATGTTTTGTATCAAATCACTTTGGTTTCAATGGGAAACTTTTATGGCTAATGTGTCTTTCTCGAAATGTGATAGACCCCATTAAAATGGGATATATATAGAAATGATTCTTATGGTGTAATAAAATAGTTCAATAGTTTAAAGATATAGATGCATAAATTATCCTAGCCCATTCAGAAGGGAAATAACATTAGATTTTGATTCCAAGGAATGAAAGTATGGTATCTAAACAAACAGACACCAGTGCTATTGTTTCATATTAAAAGGCTTAATAAACTAAGCCGGGGCTTAATTTTCACTGCTATTGTTTCATATCAAAAAACTTAATAAACTAAGCACTTAATTTTCATTGCTACTATTTCATATCAACTCAAGCTCACAGGCTCACAATTATACATCAAACTTCAACATTATATTCTGATTCTAAGGAATGAAAAAAAAAACAGACACTAGTGCTACTATTTCATATTAAAAGTCTTAATAAACTAAGTCGGGCTTAATTTTCACTGCTACTGTTTCATATCAAAAATCTTAATAAACTAAAAAGTTAATTTTCACTGCTACTATTTCATATCAACTCAAGCTCACAGGCTCACAATTATACATCAACCTTCAACATTACACTATGATTCTAAGGAATGAAAGTATGGTATCTAAAAAAACAGACACCAGTGCTATTATTTCATATTAAAAGGCTTAATAAACTAATTCGAGCTTAATTTTCACCGCTACGATTTCATATCAAAAAGCTTAATAAACTAAGCACTTAATTTTCACTGCTACTATTTCATATCAACTCAAGATCATAGGCTCACAATTATACATAAAACATCAACATTAGATTCTAATTCTAAGGAATGAAAGTATGGTATCTAAACAAACAAACACTAGTGCTACTGTTTCATATTAAAAGGCTTAATAAACTAAGCTAGAATTAATTTTCACTGCTACTATTTCATATCAAAAAGCTTAATAAAATAAGCACTTAATTTTCACTGCTACTGTTTCATATCAACTCAAGCTCACAGGCTCACAATTATACATCAAACTTCAACACTTGCATTATATAAGAACTTTATTATAGACTCAAGACTTAGACTGTTGGAGTGATTCACACTTTACTGTTGCATAAACTGTTATAATCCAACTTCAACAGATAGGGAGATAGAGAGTAATATTTTTAACTTTTCTTTTCCGTGGATATTTTCAACTTTCCTACTCTTCAGTTTGAGATAATATGTTACTCACTCCTATTTTTGTTGTCATTTATACTTTACTGTTGCATAAACTATTATAATCCATCAGCAGGGAAAAACAGGGAATAACATGCCATTTAGATGGAAATAATAGATTTTGAGAGATTGTCTAATGCTGTAGATTGACCTTTTTTATACTCAACATGCGCACTATTATTAAATGAACATAAAAATTTCTTTAATGTCTCCATGGATTGATTGGCGAGTAAAGAGAATTTAAAAACTTGGTTTTAGCTGAAGATTGTTCGTCATGGAAGCCAACGACGCTATGAACTCATGTGTCGTGTGTCCTAATTCTGTATAAAATCTTTGCACGGATAATTAGAAAATGATTCAATGATAGATATCTGAAAAAACAGACACTAGTGCTACTGTTTCATATTAAAAGGCTTAATAAACTAAGCTAGGCTTAATTTTCACTACTACTGTTTCATATCAAAAATATTAATAAACTAATCCCTTAATTTTCACTACTACTATTTCATATCAAAAAGCTTAATAAACTAAGCCATTAATTTTCACTGCTACTGTTTCATATCAAAATGCTTAATGAACTAAGCCATTAATTTTCACTGCTATCATTTCATATCAAAAAGCTCTTAATTTTCACTGCTACTGTTTCATTTAACGTTTAGATAAATACCTTGAAATTCGCAGAAAGTCGCCATGGCAAAACTTCAAATCACAGAGAGCAATAGAGTGCAACAGAGCAACAAAAAAAGCAACAAAGTGAAACAAAGAACAAGAGCAACAACAAAAGCCACAAATCGCAATAGAGCATTAGCAACAAGAAACAAACATGAATTAGATGGGCGAGACAAATGTGAAAAAGAAACATATAACCATTTTCGGGCCGATATATTTATAAAATACGAGTTTGGCCAAAGAAGTTTAAAAGTTCGGCCGAACTAAAAGTTCAGCCGAACTTTTGTTGCCGATTTTCCCATTTCCGGCCAAAAATTTGTTTGCCCACGCCATCAGTATGCCTTCAATGTAAATGGAAGAACGAGATTGGTCGAACTAATTTCGAAAGTTCAGACGAACTCTCTAATAGTTGGGTCGAACGTTTACAAAAGTTTGGCTAAACTATTGAGAAAAAAAATTTCGCCCCCCATTCTCACAAAAGTGTAACCCAACTTCAAATTTTCAGCCATTATATATATAACTGTATAATGTGAAATATATACAACTGTAATATAACTGCATATAAATTTCAAATATCAGCTTGTGGTACATCAATAGTAGTGCTAGTTGAGGCCTTCTCAGTCGATGGTGCAACCTCGACATGCTTAGATTGATGATGATCACGTGCCTACTAATCTGGAGGTGCCAACTGATCAAGAACTACCTGCTCATGATGACTTGTGGATGGTCCAGCCTAATCAGTGGATGGTGTGGTGGCCTGCTCAGTTGATGGACCTGCCTCCTCAGATGGACTTGTGACCTTCTCAAGATCAGGTGCCTGCTCAGGACTAGGACGTGTATGCGGAGATGGTGCAAACTACTCAGACGATGCCTTCTCATGATCATGAATGGATTTTGCAGGTTGCTCATTATGATCATCTCCAGCATGAGGTGGAGTAGGAGGTGGATTACTAGAATGATGATCACTCCCCTCATGATCATGATCATAGATGATGAACTGCTCTATCATACTAAATCTCCACCATGCTTATCCCTCCTCACCTGTGACAGTACTCTAGTAGCTCTAATGATATGCTGTGGGGTCAACATGTCACAGGGCATGACTCTCCATATCTCTATCAGCCTATCATCAGCCTGTATCTCTATGATAGTAACTGGCCTGACTCCCTCCTCAGCAAGGAGCCGAAAGATTTGGTTGCCCAACTCCATCCTAAATCGGGTGTGAGGCATACACCTCACACCTGCCAGTATCTGTGCCTGATCAGGACCATGTCTGTCACCATCTTGATCCTCCACCTCTGACATCTCCTCATCAACATGATCTACTCCTGGATCATTTGGTGGCAGTGGCATCTCATCACCAATGAATGACCCAATATATACATAATATATATCACTAGTAAATTTGGTGGAAATTTCGACGGCCAATTCGTCGCTATTCCAACACATAGTCGTCACAAGAGCGACAGTTCGAGGGCGGGAAAAACGTGGTTTACCATACTGTCGCATTTCCGACGCAATTAAAAAGTGTTGCACTATCGACACTTTTTCCGTCGCTTCCAAACAAGCATCACTCTTCCAATGTTTCCCAATCCGTCGCACTTCCGACCTTTGTAAATTGTCGCACTTCCGACAAAATTTGGTCTGACGTTTTGAACGTCCCTCTTCTGATGTTTGTAAACTGTCACAATTACGACGAAATGTGGTCCGACGTTTTGAACGTCACTCTTCCGACGTTTGTAAACTGTCGCAATTCCGACGCAATGTGGTCCAACGTTTTGGACGTCGCTCTTCCGACAGTTTTAAACTTTCACAATTCCGATGAAATGTGGTCCGACGTTTTGGACGGCGCTCTTCCGACGTTTATAAACGGTCACAATTCTGACGAAATGTGGTTCGACGTTTTGAACGTCGCTCGTCCGATGTTTTTATAATGGTACTCTGCTGACGTTTTTAATCTGTCGCAATTCTGACACTTACAAGGCGTCGGTATAGGGACGACAGGTTCAATTTAAAAAAAAATGAAACTTTAAAAGAGGAAAAACGCTATTTTGAATATATTATATGAAGTAAAACAGTCCATGAAGTCATTACATTTTCACATCTGAAGATTGGAACCCAAATATCCATCCAGAAAAGTGGAAGTCCCACCCAAGACAATGATATAAAAATACCCCATCTCACATACAGGGACATGATATAAAACCCAGTAACGGTCCACATGGAGATTATCGACAATCTGAGAAAGCATCCAAATATGCCCGAGGCATCTATAAGATAGTGAAATAGCAGTATGTAGAATAGTAAAGCAACAGATAGAGTACCGACGTCCATTGTTCCAAATACAAATTAAAGTACCCAAAATCCTTGAACAGAGAAAAATGCTAATCATGTGAGGAGTGTGATATGTCCAAAATATAAAAGACCATCAGACCATATCAATAAACCAGCAACATAGACCAACATCGCTAGTTTTGAAGGCAGAGTGATAAACATTAATCATTTTTTTTTTCACAAGAGAAAAAACGATGTTTTTAATATATTATATGAAGTAAAACAGTCCATGAAATCATTACATTTTCACATCTGAAGATTGGAACCCAAATATACATCCAGAAAAGTGGAAGTCCCACCCCAGACAGTGATAGAAAAATACCCCATGTCACATACAGGGACTTGATATAAAACCTAGTAACGGTCCACATGGAGATTATCGACAAATCTGAGAAAGCATCCAAATATGCCCGAGGCATCTATAAGAAAGTGAAATAGAGTATGTAGAATAGTAAAACAACAGATAGAGTACCAACGTCCATTGTTCCAAATATAAATTAAAGTACCCAAAATCGTTGAACAGAGAAAAACGCTAATCATGTCACGAGTGTGATATCTCCAAAATATAAAAAGACCATGAGACCATACCAATAAACCAGCAACATAGACCAGCATTGCTAGTTTTGAAGGCAGAGTGATAAACATTAATCATTTCTTTTTCACAACAGAAAAAACTTTATTTTGAATATATTATATGAAGTAAAACAGTCCATGAAGTCATTAAATTTTCACATCTGAAGATTGGAACCCAAATATCCATCCAGAAAAGTGGAAGTCCCACCCGAGACAGTGATAGAAAAATACCCCATGTCACATGCAGGGACTTGATATAAAACCCAGTAACGGTCCACATGGAGATTATCGACAATCTGAGAAAGCATCCAAATATGCCCGAGGCATCTATAAGAAAGTGAAATAGCAGTATGTAGAATAGTAAAGAAACATATAGAGTACCGACGTCCAATGTTCCAAATACAAATTAAAGTACCCAAAATCCTTGAACAGAGAAAAATGCTAATCATGTGAGGAGTGTGATATGTCAAAAATATAAAAAGACCATCAGACCATATCAATAAACCAGCAACATAGACCAACATAGCTAGTTTTGAAGGCAGAGTGATAAACATTAATCATTCTTTTTCACAAGAGAAAAAATGTTGTTTTGAATATATTATATGAAGTAAAACAGTCCATGAAGTCATTAAATTTTCACATCTAAAGATTGGAACCCAAATATCCATCCATAAAAGTGGAAGTCCCAGCCCAGATAATGATAGAAAAATACCCCATGTCACATACAGGGACATGATATAAAACCCAGTAACGGTCCACATGGATATTATCGAAAAATCTGAGAAAGCATCCAAATATGCCCGAGGCATCTATAAGAAAGTGAAATAGCAGTATGTAGAATAGTAAAGCAATAGATAGAGTACCGACGTCCATTTTTCCAAATAAAAATTAAAGTACCCAAAATCCTTGAACAGAGAAAAATGCTAATCATGTGAGGAGTGTGATAACCATCTGCAGAAACCCAGGCTCACTTGTAAGATCAGGCTCGCTTGATTCCAAAATTGGTAACCATATATTGCATCTGAGATGTAAGGTTCAGGCTCGCTTGTTTCCATTATTAGCCTACTACAGCATCCACCCTGTTCATAGAAAAAAGGTTCCTGTAGATATACATAGAAAGAGTATAATACGTAGACCATATAAACATGGCTCTGTATTTCAAAAAACAGGTTTAAAATAGAAACAGGGCAACATTTTTTTTTCTAAGTAAATTTAATCTATTAACAGTGGGAATAAAATTACACCGAAGTCAAAATCATTGCCCAGACTCATGGCAAATTTTTCATCAAAAAATCAAAAAATTAAGAAGACTGCCCTCATACGGGGAAACCAATCTTGAACGTTTAATTTACAAAATTCAAAAATATTACAAAGGTCTAGCACAGTAAAACAATCTAAAAGCAGCCCAATTAAGTAGGCCGCGAAGCAAGAAAAACAAATTAATGAAACTACTCCTCCGACTCCTCGATGATTCGGCACCATCCTTCGGAAGGTCCAGGATCGCTAGGTGCTACCTCCTCATTCATGCCACGGCTCCCCTCCTGAAGGCCCGAATGCTGGCCGGATTTTTCCGAGCTTAGACCCGCCGGACAGGTGCATTCTTCCTCCATTTGGGCCTCCTCACGGAAAATCACAGTGACTGAAGCTGTAATTCATGGGTGGTTGAGAGATCAATTAAAGGAAAATTGCGCAGTGCGCGTCGTGGGAGAAGGTGAACTAGCGGTGGGGAAATGAGGAGACAGAGAAGCAGAATTCCAAGAAACAGAGGAAGACAAACAAGGACCAGACCGAGAGAAATGAAGATATGCAGCAAGGTCTACGCAACAGTTCAGCTGGCCACTTCTCCTTCTCGTCACAGTGAGCAGGCAATGTAACCCAACAACCGGCTCGTCTGAAAAACCATAGTGAAATGTCATTTTATCAATCCAATGCAATCGAAGGACGCACATCATAATTAATCTCCGATCATTAATGAGAGCCGAAGGTCGGATCATATTGGAGCATGCAGAATCACTAATGGGAGTGGAGATCCGATCTTGAACAGTGTTAAAATTTAATGCGATTTGATGTGAAAACCTTGGAATTTAATTGAACAGCATTAAATCTTAATGCGATTGATATGAAATCGCCACATCCATGTCCCATCGCCTTAAACGCCATCGAATGCACCTGTAGCCGAGAGCAGGGCAATTTTTTATTGAGGACACGTGGCAGAAATTGATTGGAGCGGATCTTTGTTTGGGCCGCTTGCGTAGTGGAAATCCGGACCCGAAAAATATTAGGGCGAATTTGATAAGAAATTCGCATCACAACTCTCCCTCCGTACGCCAGCCCAACTTCAGACCCGAAAAATATTAGGGCATAACTTATTTGGTTTTCGCGTCACAAAATTGGCCGATGTCAGCAGGCTATTTTGGAACGCGAATTTGGTTTGAATTATGGTTTATCGCCGTTTGAAGTCCGGCGGGCTCGACTTAAGAACAATTTTGTTTGATCCCATCTTATAAAATTTGTGTTGGTTTTCTTTGATAATACACATATTTATAATAAATCATGGGAATACCACACTAAACATGTGAAAAAGTTATATAAATAATTATTGAGAACAATAATTTTTATGTAAAAATATCCAAATGTGCTTTTGGGAAATAAGAATTCAAGTATTTGGTTCATATTGTTTTAAAGGAAGGAGTGAAGTTGGAGCCTCAAAAGATGCAAGCTATTACAAAATGACCTATTCCTAAGAAAATCAAGGTTCCTAGAAGATTTTTTAGACTTACATGATATTATTGATCAATTGTTAAGAATTATGCATGCATTTCAAGTCCACTCACATATCTCTTGAAGAAAATATCATTTATATGGAATGATGAGGCTACTTTGGCATTCTCTTTTAATGGATGCCATGTCTTCTACACCAACATCGGTTGCACCTACTTTTGGTAAAATATTCATAGTAGAGTGTGAGGCACTAGGACAAGGAATTTACGTAACATTAACACAATAAGGGATATCATTGGTTTTTAAAAGCAAGGAATTCAAAGAAAATATTTGGTGAAATCTACGTATGAAAAATAAATGGAAGCAATATTACATGCAATAAAAAATGGGGATAGTATATCATTGGGAGGTACTTTAAAGTCAAGATATACCATGATAGCATAAAGTATTTTTTGAAGCTATGGATTTCATTGGAAGATTAACAAAAATGAGGAGAAAAATGCAAAGTTTTAATTTTGAGATAATCTACAAAAAGGGTAAGGAAAATTTAGTACATGATGCTCTTTCTAAAATAGAAGAGGCCTCAAATTTATATCCAATTACATTTTCTATTCCTAGGTGGCTAGAAGAAGCTTGCCATAATGGAAAAATGAAAATAGTACTAAACAAAAACCAAAATTTATAAAGGATGGGATGAACTCTATGGAGCATTGGGAGTGAAAGAGAGATATACTTTGGTGCAAATGTAGAATATTTTTATGCACACAAGCATATTTGAATAAACAAATATTAAGGAAGTCCCATGTCTCTCTGATGGTAGGATGCAGGGTTCCTTAAAACATCTCAAAGGATCAAAAAATATATTTTTGGAAGGAATGAAGAAAGATATTCAAAATTTTGTAAGAGAAGGTCAAGTTTGCATGATAAATAAAAGAGAGATAGTAAAATCTCTAGGGTTACTTCAACCATTCCACATACATATTCAAAGACTAGAAGATATATCAATAGACTTTATTACAGGGTTACTGAAATATAAAGGTAAGTATTGCATTTTTGTGGTCATTTATATAGACAAATTTTGTAGATTTTTTTTGTAGAGCTCAAAGTACATAAACAACAAGCCAAGTGGCAGAAGTGTCCGTGAAAGAAATTCATAGTCTTCATGGTTTCGTAAAGTAATAGTAACAAAAAACTTTTGGAAATAATTATTTAATATGAGTGGAGAAACACTAGCTGCCATGAGTTCTACATATCAAACACAATCAAATGGTCAAACAAAAATAGTTAACAAATGTTTTTAAGGTTATCTACAATGTTACTATTTAGAAAAGCAACTTAGTATGCCATAATTAATAATCATTCCTTGTTCACTTTTGTTAATAGGTTTATGTCAGACGATGATGCAGGGGCATTAGGCACTAGCCAGCAATGTAGGAGGTTTTTTCCACATGTTGTGGCTAGGAGGGTTCGAAAACATTTGAGTTGTAATAGCTAGGTGTCAATACCTCAGCTGACTGTATTACTTAGACTAGTTAGAGTTGTAGGAGTCGAATAGTTTCAGTTAGTTGAATTATTATAATTAGACCTTTTGATTTCTAGAACGGTCCTCTAAGAGGAACCGAAGAGCCATATGTTATGTATATAAATTGTAATTCCCCGGATGAATAAAATTAGAGAGGGAAGAGGAGAGTAGAGAGGGGATTTTTGCAATAAACCTCTGTGTGTGAACAATTGTTTCCAGTTAAATGATTTCCAAGCTTAGTTGCCATTGAATTATCTCGAACTGCTAATTGTGAAGAATTGTTTAACTGTGAGGCGATTGGGTACTGATAATTCCATTCTTCTCTCTTTGAATTCTCGTAAATTTTTGGATAACCCTGTGAACTCACCCCACCCGAAGGCAAGGCCTGTGTAGAGAACCGGGGTCATGAACACTGTTCAAATATAAAAATCCCGCTTAATAAAGAGACAAAATTGTTGTGCTTTTGGAACCTGACCCGAGGATTGGACATGAGTTAACAAACAAAAGGATATCCGAACCAGACTTGCACCTGTGGTCAAGCCCTGTACCAAAACCACGAGCGGAATCAAAAAAGCGGGTTGCCCATATCGCACCGCTTTTGCGGAGTAGGCGGTATTTCCTATTCGCGAGCGATTCCATAGGGAATGCAACACATGGCGAAGTGACCCCTGAAAAACCACCGTTTAACCCCTGCCATCACACGTTAAAGCCCGACGTTGTAAGCCGAGCGAAATTGCCAAGAGTCGTTGATTTGGAGAAGGGCCATCAGACGGTGGTCGCACGTTGAACTTGCCTGGAGGTTAACTAAGGTGTGCGGAGGATAGCTAGGTACGATACGAGTGTTTGATTGGTTATTGATATATATAGGTGGGGCCGGAGTATAATGAAATTGTTTAATTAAACGATTGGCGGATAATTAGCATAAGTCTGGAGCGTGATTGTTGTAAGGCCGGGTGGTGAAATATAGAGCCGAAAGTTCATTACAAGTTATTTATTTAAAAAGAAACGTGGAGTATAAATACAAAGTGTTGAAAGTTAAACATTGGTTATAAGGCTTGGAGATAATATAAAGTCAAGAATATAAATTAAAGTCCAACGATTGTGGATAGTATTCATTTATCAAATTCTGCGAATTTCTACGAATTTGATAAATAAACCCGAAGAAAGAAGAAGTCAATTAAGAATCAGGCTGGAGGAAAAGAACGGGGTAAACCAAGGGAAAATTCTAACAGAGAGATTGTAGACACACCAGCTCTCCTTAGCAGTCCAATTTCAATTTTGTTGCATCACATGATTATCTCTCTTCTCTGGCATTTGCTTTTATTGAAGATCACTATTCTAGGAATAAGGAGTTATTTTCTCCAAAAATAACCCTAGCCAAACATTGACAATGCATCAAGGATATCTTTCTATGCTTCATAAGTACATATGTTCTACTTCTAAATCATGTCTTGGAAGTGGTTGTTTTGCTGGAAATTATTCACTAGTTGGTTTCATACAAAAGTCTTTTTCACATTTTCAGCATCCAGTACATGAAAAAGATAATGGTTTAAAACAACATAAATACTTGAAATTTTGCAAGAATTGTCTGGCACACTTTGAATATGAATTTTGAAGTCCAGTGCATGATGCTGTATAGGATCAAGTGTCGTTTTGAATACCAAATGTTTCACAAGAAAATTCTCAACATGCTACCTTGCAGTAAGGATTAAATGACAATATTGCATCAACTATTTCCATAATAAAAGTGCACCTCAGCCATAAGACTAAACAACTAAAAATGTTGTAGATCTAACAAGACCACACAATCAAATGTATTCCACAAGGCCAATACTGTATGAAAAATGAAAAGGATTTTGCAACCAAAAATACCTTAGGCAACTAATTCAATTAGATACACCAAACCATCAGCAAAAAGGAAAACCAGCCTACTTGGCCCCAATATTTTCAACTGAGTCCTCTAATTCAACCAATAAAAAGGCCAAAACCATAGCATTGAGATACATTTCATTACACTGTCAATAACAATAAAATTTGACTCAGCCATAACCCTTTCCTTTTGTTGTTGTGAAAAGTTTTATGCATTACTCTAATGTGGCTAGTCCATAGGCCAAGTAGACCACTGGGTAAAAAATATGTTTCCTTTCACCTTTGAGTTTTCAAATTATGCCTACCAAATCTAAGACATTTAAGAGGGGGAACTAATACAACGTTAAAAAAAAAAACCAGAGCACACATCTACAAATTACCTCCTTAGCTATTGTCACACCATCATTAACTATTTTCGGAGAACCATGCTTGCTCTCCAAGACAACATTTTTCCCTTCGCCCCAAGGGTGACTCCAACAAGATCAGCAAGTTTGTTCACACCGCCTGCAAGACAAATTGACAATGCTTTCAGTAAGTGTGCAATTGAATGCCAGACCATATGCCAAAACAAACCTCCATGAAAAATTAAAATAACACATTAAAATCGAATATAAGTAGACAAGGAAAGATCCACTGTAGTGAAGTTTCACATGCAGGTGACCTTCCTTTAAACATAATTTTTTCTCTGACCTGCAATTTTTTTTTCATTGAGCCATCCTTGTTGAAGTACAACTCCTTTTCCATAGCTCTTGTATTAACTACCTTCTCTCTATCGCATAATCTCAGAGTCCCTCTTCTACTTGAGCGATTAAAGGAAATCGGTGAAAAAACTGAAAGAGAAGACAATTGTCTGCCATAATTATAAAACATTGCACCCAACTTCTTCCCCTTTCCATTGTTACCCAATGAGGTAGATGTGGCAATTTTTGTCATACTGACCAAAGCAGATGCCATCTTCTCTTATGCTGAATATAGAATTACAAGATCTTCATATTAGTATGAACCTTAAAAAACATGACTCCCATTGCTAAAAACCACTTTTAAGTTGTAACATGAAAACTAAACAACTATCGCAACTTTTGACAACTTCTGGAGCATTAAGAGAGAAAAAACCAAAGAGAAATACAACCGAAATCCTCATTTTAATGAGACCGGACTATATATTTGCATTAAGATAATAGAAATAAATCACGACTATATTAAGGCCAGCACAAAACAATCTTTAACCAGTGTCTCTCGCGGCCTTGAGGTTTCCATGCTAGAGGTTGCATATTTTTAATTTAAATTATTGACCTCTCAGGCCCATCTATGAATGCAACCAATGGGATATCTACATCAAATTCTCCTTTATATCCCCAAAAAAAAATTCCCTACTACAAGAGCACCAGTATTGATGGATCACCCCACACCATCCCACCCACTAGAAACGGTGAAAAAGGAAACCCGACAAAACTTATAAAATATCTCAAGATGACTATATGGGTGGTTCTTATGAATCAACCAACCATTCAGAACATGCTCATCAATCCAAACCATGAGTATTATGTGACAATATTCAAGTAGGCACTGAATCAGATTTCTGAAGCTATGTTAGAGAAACCCTAAACTCTCACTAAAAATAGGTGAAATGTGGCACCACTCAGAGATTGACATGTGCCAATTGGTACAAGTGGTGGAAAATTGGCATGCTCAAACAACGAGGTGATGCATGAATGACATGAGGGAGAAAATATCAGAAAAGCCCCAAATCTTGAGAACTAAATCTCATCACCAACCTGAGATTGACAACTTTACATGATGTAGCCCATGAAATCGTAAATGGAGAAATCAAAGTAACAATAAAGTAACCTATGTAACAATAAATTTGGATTCATCCTGGGAGTGGTAATGGGAGAAATCATAGTGAACAATAGGAAACATGCAGAGTTGCTTACAATCAAATAGATGAAAAAACACATACAAAAAACCTAGATAGTAATCACGAACAAGCTTAATATTGAATTATGAATTGTAAAGGAACTTACAAAATGTGACATTACGAACCTAGTCAAGCGCACAAGAAAAAATATCTAGGACATGAACCTGGTTGACAAGTTGTATTGCTCATGATGCAAGAGGATTTGTACCTGCACTGCCAAGTCAATCAAAATCCATCATTATCTATACAATAAATACAAGTAATTGATGTAGTATTTTTTACTCTAAGATGCATTCTTATGATAATGTTAGAACATATGTTGAAAATTTAAAAACATACCTGAATAAGCTCCTCTTCGTTTCAAGAACAATTTATTGGAGTCGCATGAACTTGGAACAAGCCTCCCACGATCTGAAAGAGTAGCAACTAAGTCAATAGTGACTTTTTTGTTGCTACACTGGATCGAGGGAGGTTTGCTCCAAGATTAAATCGCTCCAATAAATTATTCTCTACTAAACAGGGCCAACCACGTGAAGGTGGAAGCTCTTATGGCCCCTCCCTCCCCCCTCACATCACTCTCAATTCCCAATACCCAATCTATATTTCATTTTTTACTTTCATGAGCATAAAAAAAAATATTCAATAACTAATAAAAAAACAATTCAACAAAAAGTACGCAAGGAAACATTGCAATTAATACTTGACATAAAAATAGTATGATAAATGAGTTTTTTATATAACGCAAAAAACGTTCCAAGTATGGTAACGTTTGTCTTATAATAATACAATATTTTACATTATCGAATTTTCTTTTTCTTCTTCCTATTTATAAAGCTCCTAATTACATCATCAATATCATCATGCTCTGCTCCTGTTTCGTGCCTTTCGACCCGCACTGCTGACCTAGTTGCGCAGTCACGATGTCTGGTCTCATCCAGTGACGGGGCATCGCCTACAAAAACAGATAATATTAAATTTTAATTGTCAGTTTTTAAATATCATTGAACTAGTTCGGTAATATTAATAAAAAAAATTGCAATGAGATTATTTACCTCGTGCACCAGTTGTCGCCGCTGACCTAGTTGCGTAGTCACGATGTCTGGTCTCATCCAGTGATGGGGCATCGCCTACAAAAACAGATAATATTAAATTTTAATTGTCAGTTTTTAAATATCATTGAACTAGTTCGGTAATATTAATAAAAAAAAATTGCAATGAGATTATTTACTCGGTGCACCAGTTGTTGCCACTGACCTAGTTGCGTAGTCACGATGTCTGGTCTCATCCAGTGATGGGGCATCGCCTACAAAAACAGATAATATTAAATTTTAATTGTTAGTTTTTAAATATCATTGAACTAGTTCGGTAATATTAATAAAAAAAATTTCAATGAGATTATTTACTTGGTGCACCAGTTGTCGCCGCTGACCTAGTTGCGTAGTCACGATGTCTGGTCTCATCCAGTGACGGGGCATCGCCTACAAAAACAGATAATATTAAATTTTAATTGTCAGCTTTTAAATATCATTGAACTAGTTCGGTAATATTAATAAAAAAAATTGCAATGAGATTATTTACCTGGTGCACCAGTTGTCGTCGTTGGGACTGTTGCCCTGTCTTCCTCTCTGGTGGTAAGATCCTCAAGGGAAACATTCTCTGTCATTTAAACAAAAAATGTTATAAGGACAAACATCAAGGTATAATCAGAAAAAATTATAAGTGGAAATTAATTACCATCACGGCCCTCACTGATAGTAGCATTGTTGGCCTGGTCCCCACTACAATGATCAGGTTGCACGTGAGGATCATCTACATCTAGCTCTAAAACTGGGTTATTTGCCTCGTCGGTAGTGCTGCTCCCCTGATTTAAACAAAGTTGTTAGACATTAAATTTATGGACGAAAACAAACATATTGAAATGTTAATGTTTTACCTTATCAGGCATTCTGGATCTTGGGACCTGCCCCAAGCTTCTGCGACGTTCAACTACGGCTTGATAGCCGAAATGGAAAGCGATATTTTTATCTTCCTCTGTAGTTTCTATTCCAAAGTCATCACCCTACATTACATATGATTGTGTATTTTTAATCATATTTGATAGGATTACAAAAATGTTGGAAGGCGATACAATTAATTATAAGATGTTTAGCTACTTAATTACAATTCTTATAGCTAATTTCAAGTAGCTGCCCTGGCCTAGCTTGTGATGGCCCTTTTTCTCAATCCTAGCTTTGGTTGCCTTTGAGGTGTCAGACAACCTAGCATCAACAAAATAGAAGTTAGATATGACGTAGCACACTTTTATTTTATACATAGAGAAAATTAAAGCTATTGAATTAAAGTTGTAATTTACCTTGTGGGTCTAGTTGGCATTTTTCCTTCTTTCTTTGCCCTTTTCTCTTTTTCGTCATGGATGAGTGCTCTCCACTCACTCTCTGGAACTGCAAGAGGATGCTCATATCTAGGGTTAAATTGCAATTGCGTCCTATAGGTGTCCCTGGTATATTTAAAATATTTTCCGGCTACCCGAGCCACCGCTGTTCTGTCAAATGTGACGACCCCAAAAAGGGCTTCTAGATAATCTAGAAGTTCTTTTTTTAGGTTGGAATTATGGGAATTCCACCCTGTGCGTATGGTTGGGCCAAAAATTACCAACGCATGGCTCTCCAGAAACTTGTAGAACTCAATGTTTCCTACATAGAAAAGAAAAAGAAGATATTATCATTAATTTAAAAATAAAAATCATGATAAATGTGTTTTAGATAAAGTACATGAAACATGATTTATAGGGAAACCTTCATCGTTCACCAACAACATGCCATTAATGGTCCCTGTGGAGCTGACACGTGTAGCTCCAAGAAATGCAATAATGTATTTGGCCATATCAGCCTCATCATTTCCAACACGTTCAATGGTTGGTTGGGTGTCTGCTTGGGCAGGGTGTGTTTCTTGGCTGGCACCTAAAGGAGTAGAAGGTGTACGAGAGGGTTGTTGGGAAATATCTTGCCCTTGTGTCCCACTACCAGCAACACCGGGTTCAGCAAGTGCTAGAAAATGCTACATACAAAAGAAATTTTTGTTAGTTTAGTCAATGTAAAAATTAAAAATCAAACTATCATAATTCATCTCATGCAGAACAAAAAAAATATCCTTTTGACTTTTTATTATTACCTGATATCTTTCTAGCTGGCTCATAAGATGTTTTATCCTCTCTTCTATTTCAGGTGTTTGAGGCGCATCTATCAAAGTATTAAATTCTGACCATGCATCTCGTGCCTTTTTTCGCAACAAGAACACTAGAGATAGGGATGAAGAAAGCTCTTCCTCAAAGAGGGAATCATCAGGCGTACCATGGCTAGGTGTCTGCATATTTGAACAAAATTAATATTATTTCAATTATGTAAATAACTAAAATACCCGAAGATAGAGCAATGTTGGCACTTTACATGTTCTTTCGCTGGCCTCTTTCCGCAATCATCCCGTCTCGGGGTTGTTCCTACACTGCTCTGATCAGTCTGCCACATTGCAATAAAATTATAAATGTAAAAACTTGAAAACAATATCTAACTTGAAAACAAAAAATGAAAACTGAAATAATTTCTAATAAGACACCGGAAGATAGAGTTAGAGTTTCAAATATGCCTTGCATTGAATTCAGTCCTGGAAACATGTCATTGCACATTAAGGCACCCAAACAAGAGATGAGTTGACAATGAAGACCTTATTTAATATACTGTTGGAGCAACTTCTAGTAAACTTGTTGTGAAGACCTTGAGGATATTTTTGGAGCAACATTGTTGAAGCTGATGGTATAGCATTGTTAGAGACGATCTTGAAGGGCCTTGAAGTGAAGCTTTTGGAGCAACTATTGAAAAATCCTTAGAGCATTTAAGTAAGGCACTTTCTATCTTCCATCACCTTTTTCCTTTTAATATCCTTTAAACGATTTTGTTGATATTTAATTTTTGAAATCACGTTATAATTCCTTGATTATATGTGTTTGGGGACTTTCCCTTTGAAATTACCCCAAAATACCCTAGCAATTTTATCTTCAGGATGCATGTCTGACCCTATTGTTCAATATTTTGATTGATAGTAGTAAACATAGAGAGTTAGGGGGCTCTTGACTTGGTTTGGTTGGGCCATTAGATCCCTAACATCTACTAGGGAGAACCCCTCTTGAGTTGGAGGAGAGCTAGCCCGAAGTGAAAAGAGGTTGGTGAGGTGACAATGGGGCTATTGAATTACACATGGTATCACACTTTAGCTTTAGGACTTTATCTTGAGAAGTGTGAGATTTTTCTATATCAATTCTCAAATTGTTTACAACACTATTGTTAAGAACTAATAAGAAGTGATGTTGAGGGGTTTTTGGGTATAAGAAACAATACCATTTAAAACTAGGGTTCTCAGTCCTTGGCATTCCTTCACCTGGGCCTAGGGGCACACAAGAATAATTTCACACTAAACCATGCAAACTTAAAAGTAACTTAACAGATCCATAAAGTAATAATAATCATAATTCCTAATTTCCTATTGTACGATATGATGCAAATTATTCAAACATGAAGCAATGAATACATGCAATGTCTGAATTTCAAGATTGATGAACCAATAAAAGAAGTTAGAAACTACAACTTTGATTCAATACTCTGTGTCCTAACTCCAGGAAGGAATCTAGTTTGTAGGAATGAAGAGGTTGTTATCTTTACAATCCCATCCCAACATCAAATTAAGTGATAAGTTTCTATGAGGTTTTGGGTCAAGGAAAAATTCACTCCATGAATGATATATTTAAGTAGGTTTCTCCTATTCTGGGAAAACACCATACCTATAATGCATTAACTTGCATGTATAAAGGGAAAGGAAAACATGTTTTCATACAACGGTGACAAAGGCATCTTGGGGAAAGGTATCTTCACTTTTTATTTATGTTGTTCACCCACACCACTCTCGTGTTTTCACTAATCCTGTTTTGTCATTTTTGGATTCAAATTAAGTTAATGCCTTAATTATTTTTTGACCTTTCGGTGTAGTTTTCATAAGTGGCATGTATGGATTTTCCATTAATTCTGCACTTTTTCTCTTCATGCACATGTTTCCCTGGAAATCAAATGCATGATTTAGTCCCATACATTTAACAAGTTATTGGATCAACTCCATTGGCAATATCATGTTTCCTTTTCAATCAAAATTTATCTCAGTTAGGGTAGGTAGGAAGGTTTTCCCTTTGTATTAATAGGGCACTTCTAGCTTGCATTTTTATTATATCTTTCAAATTTAGTGTCGTTTCAATTAGGGCATGAATTTTTGCAACTTTCAAGGTGAGAATGAACAAAGACAAATTTTTGTGATGGATGACCGTATATGACTCCATGGCCAGAGGAAAAGGCACTAATCTACTTCTTCAAATATCTATAGTTCTCATTCACCTCATACGGAGATGGTCCCTGATTTTGAGCCAAATGTTGCAGCAAAAAGTTCCCCCCCCTCCATAATTTGATATTCAATGGAAATTTCTTAAATTGATGATGGGGCATGATTATGGAACATTGGCACATACATATGTAATGGAATTCCAATATCATGATATATGTTTTCATATGTTTATGGAGGTGGTGGAGCAAAAAAGAGCTCAAATAGAGTTGAAATTTTTCACATAAAAAGGACTGTGGGCTTGACTAATGGTTCCATTTAAAAAATGATATCTAGACAGAGAATAAGTGTAGCATGCAAACATGCATTGAAAATCCATCCGAGTTTGCATTGTATTACTTATGATGGATTCAAATTTGGGTTTCAAAATGCCAGGTTATGGCATGATTTTGTCGAGAAACCCTTAGTTGGATTCTCATGTTGGTTTAATTTATATTTTAAGCTTGTTTTGCAGTCTTTGGGTGATAGTAACTCATGAACTAGGTTACCAATGTGTAACAATCATATTTCAAGAATAAAGTTGTGATTTTTTTATATTATTATTATTATCTATTAGCTACGAGTATTGACACCTAATGCCTGGAATTTTGACATATTGATAGCATGGATAATTTCGAAAATGTTTCTAGTAATGTTAACATAATAACTATCATTACATGTCTTCACTTTTGTCACCATAATAGACCTGTGATATGGACTCATCACACAACTTCATATGCTATGTCCCAACAAGTTCAAACTAGTTGAACCCACCTCATAGTGCGGTTATTAAGGACAAGTTTCTTGGTATATAACTCGATAGCATAGACCGTGTTGCAGTTCTAAAAAGAATCCTCAAGTGTCAAAAAAACTTCACAATATGTTCTACTATAAAGTCTTTTGGGATACCTGAAATAATATATGTATCATTGATGACTTTTAAAGTATGACAAGATCTAGAGGGAAAGGAAATCAATGGAAGAGTGATCCACCAATGAGAACCTAGAATTTAGCATCAGATGAGTTAGAGTCTAGGAAATTGAAACCCTATAATTTTAATTAGTGATGAAGGACATCACATAGCTAATTATATTTTCATGTAGAATAATTTGTTAATTCAAATTTAAACTACATAATATGAAAGGCATACCATCAATTTTTCCACGTAAGTCCAAACAACCTATAAAAAGGGAAAACCTTATTTTTCCATGGGAAATAATTTACCTTTCATTTTTCAAGATAATCTAAATCACAAAAAATATGAACTATACTGCACACATTCTTAGATAATGTGAAAGTGGAAAAGGAATACCCTACACAAGTGATGCACACATGTACATTTGAACACTAATAGATTTTTGTAGTTGAAATGCAATTCTTGTTTTCATTTAAACGTAGGGTTTTTAAAGCAGGGAGAAATAATGGCTGCCAAATTAATAAGCGTTTCTTTGGGAAAAAATTAAATCTTGTATTGAGTGATGAAGATAATAGAGGGTATTTAATCTTGATTCTTGACATCTAGAGAGAACCCTACAGCCTAACACAATCCAATGGAATTGATCAAAAAAACCCAAATAGAGTCAACCCTACTATAGGAGGAAGGGCTTGCAGTAAGAACTTACCATTTTGCAAGAGCTGAGGGTGAATGTTGTTCTACAAGATTTGAGGGCGAATGCAGGGCGAATGCTGTTCTGCAAGAGCTGAGGGTGAATGCAGGGCGAATGTTGTTCTGCAAGAGCTCAGGGTGAATGCTGAGGGCGAATGTTGTTCTGCAAGAGCTGAGGGCGAATGCTGAGGGCGAATTCTATTTTGCAAGAGCGGAGGGCGAATGCGCGTGATATCAGACATTAATGTAGCACACATGTACATTTGAACACTAATAGATTTTTTTAGTTGAAATGAAATGCTTGTTTTCATTTAAATGTCTGCCAAAGAAAATCAAAGGAAATCTTGTATTGGGTGATGAAGATAATAGAGGGTATTGAATCTTGATTCTTGACATATAGAGAGAACCCTACAACCTAACACAATCCAATGGAATTGACCAAAAAAACCCAAATAGATTCAACCCTACTATAGGAGGATGGGCCTGCAGTAAGAACTTACCATTTTGCAAGAGCTGAGGGCGAATGCTGTTCTGCAAGAGCTGAGGGCGAACGCTGAGGGCGAATGTTGAGGACAAATGTTGTTCTACAAGAGCTGAGGGCGAATGCTGAGGGAGAATTTTGTTCTGCAAGGGCGGAGGGCGAATGTGCGCGTGATATCAGACGTTAATGTAGCTATTGCGATGGATACGAAACAATAAAATCATTTTTATGTAGCACGCATATAAGTTTTGTATTTTTATGTAGCGCGCATATAAGTTTCGTATTTTTATGTAGTGTGCATATAAGTTTCGTATTTTTATGCAGCACGCATATAAGTGTCGTTATACCGACGGCGGAAAAAGTGTCACTACTGGGAAGACTGCCTCCAAACGTCGCAATGGCGACACTTAGACGTTGTGTCGTTCTTGCGACGTTTGGAGGCAGCCGTCGCAATAGCGACGCTTTGGGCCATAGTGTCGCAATTGCGACGTCTTCCTCCAAACGTCGCAATTGCAATACTTTTTCTAAGTGTTGGTATTGTGACACTTTTCTATAAACATCGGTATAGCGACGATTTCAGGCGAGATGGAAAAAAATTGGGGAAATTTCTGAAATTTGGTCAAAAGCGTCGGAACCAAGTGTCGGAATTTCCACAAAATGTAGTAGTGTATAAGTACACAACAATAATTATACAATTTCATTAAAAAATTTAATAAAACAAGTTAAAGAACATGTTCGAATAAATTTAAAGAAAACACTAATATTACCTCTTGCATCTGGCGACTCATCCTGTGTGAAGATCATGTTGGCACACCCTCACCAATCCAACCCAACATACATACATGGCACCAAAACGAAGGAGTGATCATCAACACTGGATATCAACTCCAGTGCATCATGAGATATCCTAGCGGAAAAGTCAGACTCACCCCTCTTGGGAATCATCTGGCCCCACATCTCCATCCGTACGTGCAACATTGACCTATGAGGTTGCTGAAAAATAGTAGGCCTTGTCTCTATAAACCTCTCAAAAAATAAACAAAATAAATCTGAAGCAAAAGGGAAGGTCAACCTCCCATGTGTCTGAGAACGACATCTATCTAATTTTGTACAAAAGTCCTGCAAAAAAATCGCAGACCACCTTACTAAAGTCGTGGCGCCTGTAATAAAGAATCAACATAAAATAAAAGTAGGAAACTAATGCATTTCCCATCACTAGTATGGTGTGCAATGGTCTTCAATAGTAGTGAGAAGCACCTCACCTCCTCTTCACCAAACGAAGCAATACATAACTTACCATTGGACACCTGAAAATCTGGAGGAGAATGTATACCATCACTAATGTATCTATGGGAGTACACCAACTGAATCCCTACTGCATAGCCGACAGGGAACTCTGGGTGTTAGAGTCGGTCTGGTTATACCTCCGTCAGAGATCAAAAACTCTTTTGTTGCATTTCATTTTAGGTGTCTCGTTCATCCAATTAGTTGCATTCCATTAGAAGCATAGATTGTCTGACGGAAGGGTCTTGTCTCTCATTTTCTCTCATGTCATGTATCTACTGGCTTGTGTCTGATCATTAAAGTTCATCAAAATTCATCAAGGTCAATTTTACAGTCATTCATAGTCATGGATGGTCTTTTGGTCAACCAAGAGTCTTTTCGGTCATTAGGTGTAGGGTTTCATCTCCAAAAATGTCAAATAATGCCTAGCAGGCACATGAGGATGTTTCTAATAAGTTTTCATTCCAAAATTTTCATCATCATTAATGCTTAAAAATGATTCTTCTTCAAAACTCTGTTTTGAAGAAGAAATTGTCAAATTTGTTATTTGTAATAAATATGTAATTTTTAAAGGTTTTTCAGTCATGAAGAATTCAGAGGCAGCCCTGGTCCTCCTTTGCCGAAACATGCCACCATCCCTACAAAAAATCAACAAAGGAGCCATCCTTTCAGCCAAAAATCAAAGTGGAAACAAGAATCAGAGTTTACATTAAAAATGTGAAAAGTGCCAATTTCAAAACATTACAAAAGTGGGTCTTTACAAAGAAAAAATCAAATCCATGACTTTACAAAGATATTTCTATGTTTATGAAGCCATTTGCATCCAAGAAGCATCAGAGAAGTCGAGCTTAGTTGTGGAAGGGAGAAACTGTGAGTTTAAAATTGAAGACTGTGTGTTTGGAGTGCGCAAAGCGCATTGGGAGAAGGCGCGACACGTTGGTATGTCGCGGCGCACATAGCCACTTTCTGCGGTGTTGTTTTTCTCTGGTGCGGTGCATCCAGGAGGCGTAGCGCACAGAGCCGACATGCCAATTCTATATCACTGCTTCCAAAATTTTCGAAACAACTTCAATTATTTCGCTCCAAGTGTGTGATGCGTTTGCCATTGTTATTAGATCATGTTTAGTGTTGTTTGGAGGCAAGACATGAGAGTTTAAATGGTGAAATTATAAACCCTATACTCATATAAAAATTTGCTCTTTAGGGTTTCAAATGGTGTTTAAAAAAAAAAAACATTTTCATGTGGAATATTCACTGTCATAGTATCATGTCTCAATTGTGATTCCCTTCCCCCCACTATCACATCATTAATATTTCCTTTCCTGTTCCCTTATATCCCAACAACACTTATATCACTTATTTTCATTTTCCCATTTTTCCTATTTCCTAAACCCTACTATTCCCCATAACCATTACTCTCCCATATCATTTGCAAATATTCCTAGATTCCCAAACCCCTCAACACAGTCAAGTGAATTTTAACATATTTCAAAACTCACTTGACAAACTCCACAATCCACTTTTCCCACTGTCCCATTTTCCTCACAGTTCCTTATTTCTCTTTGGCATATTTGGCATTGAAAACAAACACCAATTTATCATTTTCAATAAACCAAGCATACACTTGACACCTAGCTTGCAGCATCATGAAAGAGACAGATTCATCATACGAGCAAGACAATGACTCTACTGCAGAGCTTAATGTACCAAGGAGGCCTCGAAAAGGTGGCAGACATGTCAGAGAAGAGCCCACTTCACTGACTCAATTGCAGGCCTGCTCACTTGCAATGGCTTGTTTTCAGCAATAGTCATGTTTTTGGTATTGTGAGATGATTTCTCAGACTCAGCATCATCAGGAGTTGGTTCGCTTATTTGTTTTACATTTGAATGATGTTCATGTTACCCTCGCTGGAGTAAATTTCACCTTGACACCAGAAACCATTTTGCATGCAACAGGAATACCGAATGTAGGTGAACAATGGAACAAGAGACAGCAGCGAGACAAAGTGTATTATGAGCCATACATCTGGCTTGGCTATATGAGGCAGCTCAGCAGGGTATTCCCATTCCGGTTTCTGAAGGAGTCCTATGTGCCATTGATGAAACTCATCATCAGGTACTTCAGCTGTGAGGGCTGGTTCTTGCACCTTTATGCTTACCATATTCGATTATTGATGCATTTCATGAGAGTGAGGATGATGAGCATTCCATATTTCATGTGCCGAAACATAGAGTGGATGACTACCCTTGTACAGAAGAAGACTCCAGAGCAGCAGCATAACAACATTTATCATTATGCGTTCATCAAGATGATTGTGGTACATCAGCTTGGATTGCAGGGCATTGCCTAGGAATACTTCATTTCCCGTGACTTCTTGACAGCTCCTCAGCCTCCTCTAGAGATTATTCATGGTGCAGGTGAGCCTTCACACCAGTTTGAGTGTCCTGAGACAAAGCTTATCAGTGTTCCAGTATGTGTTACCTATCAGAGAGGCACCAGAGCCTTATTTGTAGCAGCATGACGAGTACTATCTCCACTCGGGGTGGAAGGGGTCTTGTTACCTTCATTAGCAGCGTGAGTACTATCTCCACTTGCGGTGGAAGGGGTCTCGCCTTCGACATCAGCACAGGTACAAGGACAGGATAGAAGCAAAAGGCCTATGCAGGAGGGAGGCCTTTTAGGAGGTTAAGATGATGATTTTACATTGATTGATGTGGACGTGAGTTCTCCGAACTCAAGACTGAGATAAATCATTCAGGAGTAGAAAACTGAGATGAGCACATTGACCGAGAAGTTGTAGAAAGCGCAATGGATCATTAACTATTTGGAGCAGCAGAATAAGTAGCTGGAGGATCAGCAAATGATCATGGAATTGTAGAACATTCATGAAAATCGGCAAGCTGCCCGAAGAAGCCCATCCGAGATGACACCTATCGAGTGTTGAAAATGCAACAAGATGATGGATCTTAGTGAAAAGAAGTCGCCTTCACTAAGTGGGCCCGCAGGCTATTTTTGGCGCAAAGTCTATTTTTAGACTATGTCTATTTTTAGACATATGGATCATGGTCTATGAGTTGCAGGATGCTATTTATGAATGATTGGTCAAGTTGGTAAAAATAGATGGACCTCTATTTTTAGACATTGGGCGGTTTCTATTTTTAGACTGCCGGGCTAAAAATAGAACAGTCAAATATTATTAACCCTTAATAATATTTAGACTATAAACATTATCTTTTCCTCTTGGAGCACTTCAGTTTGATGCTTGGATGTGGTACATGCAGCTGACAGAAGGAAATACGCTTTTCCTAAGGGTTAGTTGAGCTATTGCATGGTTGACTTCAGTTAGAACTCATGTGGCAGAGTTTGGTGGAGTTGATGAGACAGTTGGTGGAGTTGTGTTCGGCTTAACTTAGTTGAACTAGTTGTATTTAGTCTAACTGATAAATACACTAGTGATGAGTGGTGTGAATTAATTATTAATTAATTCACTAATTATTAACTCATAAATCAACTAAAGGATACATCAGTTAACTGAAATGCATGGACAGTTCAGTGGAGACCAATGTTAGAGGTGGGTGAAAGGGTGAGTCTACTATCAGCTGTGACTATAGCTGTGCATGAGATTTGCACACACGTTGATTGAGATTGCCAATGAGAATTGCGCAGTACAAGCCAGTGGGATTCGAACTTGGATCTCATCATTATTCATCTTGGATTGCGCAGTAGAGGCAGGCAGACAGGTGGAAGAGATTTGAACTTGTGACTTGTTCATATCTGAGCTAGTTTGTGTGTAGCATGTGAGATAGTGCTGAGAGCTGTGAGGAGCTTTGTGCTATATATTGTTACATGTTCTCTATCATTATAATATACAGATAGTTGGGGGTTTTCAGCTGTAAGCTTTCCCCATTACATACTGTGTTAATATGTGTGCTTGATTATGTTTTAATGTGCGCATGTGACTGCTTCTATTTCCGCAAATTGATGATCAATTGTAGAAGAGGTTATGTATTATGCATGAAGCTTAAATAGTGTGTAATCAGGATAATATCGGTGAATAATTCAGCTATTATTCAAATTTATACATGGTATCAGAGCGAAATTGATCATCGGATCTATTACAGTGATTACAATTTATTTCGGTAGACAGAGTCTGTAAGCAGGCCAGGTAGCCTCTGGATCCATCCTTTCTTTGAAAGGTGATATATCCAGTAAATGCCCCTACAGTCGATCTCTGTGCTAGAAATAATTTGTTCTCACAGATCAGAAGTGGTTGAGTTTTGAGCTGGTGGAATTCGAATTTGCAGTAGTGTTTTCTTGGTGTCGAAGTCAAAATGTCTTTCAATGGATTGCGATTGGAGTATGCCCTTGAGGGCAGCTCGAATTATGTTGCATGGAAGGACATGATGGAGGCGGTGTTAGATGAAAATGGGCTGAAGGATTTCATAGATGTTGAAGTTCCAAAGCCTACTGATGCTGCTCAAGTTGAGGCTTGGCAAAAGAATACAGCAAAATGTCGAAGGATTCTGTTGGAGGGCGTGAAGGATCACATTGTATCCAGCATGCATGGTAAAGCTTCTCCATACTTGATGTGGAAAGCGTTGACAGATTTATTCCAAAGCAAGAGTGACCAGAGGAAGTTGGAGCTCAAGGATAAACTCAAAAACATAAAGATGGAGAAAGGCGACAGTATGCCCAAGTACCTCACGAAGTTTATCCAATGTAGGGATGAGCTGGGAAGTGTGGGGGTGACTGTAGATGATGAGGACTTGGTGAGCTTGGTTCTCCTTAGTCTTCCGAAGAGTTGGCACTCCTATCAAGACTCTGTCAATGGTCGGGAGAAATTGCCAGGATGGGAGTGACTTTGGTCGGATCTTGTGCAAGAGGAGATAAGACGGAGTACCAGGGACGGATCTTCATCAAAGGAATCTGATGAATAAAATTGCGCTTTGGCTGCCAAAGCAAAGAAGGGGAAGAGCAAGAAATCTTCTCATTCCGGTGTGAAAGGCAAGAAGCATGACATGTCCAAGGTGAAGTGCTTTGACTGTCACCAACACGGACATTATGCCACAAATTGTCCGTAGAAGAAGAAAAATAAGCAGGCTGCTGGATCTGCAGCGGGAGAGGCCTTAGCCTCACAATTTGAGCTGGATTTTTTGCTGATCGCATGCTTGGTATCAAGTGTGATGGGTTCAGTTTGGTTCTTGGACAGTGCTGCATCTTTTCACATGACAGGAGATCGAGATTTGTTTTCTAATCTAGATGAGAAAGATCTTGGAGTGCACATCGAGATGGGTGATGATGGTAGATACAGTGCGACCAGTATCGGTACCATTTCCTTTGAGGAGGAGTCTGGTAAACCCTTCGTATTGAAGGAAGTGATTCATGTACCAGGATTGAAGAAGAATCTTATCTTTGTGGCGATGTTAGAAGACAAGGGATATGATGTTGTCTTCAGCAAGGGAAAGGCTTTCCTACGCAGTAAGACAACTGGAGAAACCCGGAAGATAGGGGTTCGAGTCAAGAACCTTTATCAATTGCAAGTAGATGGCTGCGCAACAATGGCATGCAAGGCAGAAGGAGTGGTGAGCCGAGATGATGGTGATCTGTGGCACCGGAGATTGGGCCACCTTCACCATGGAGCTTTGAAGATACTGTAGCAGATTTCTACTGGGCTTCCTAAGGGCATTCTTGCGCAGTCAGATCAGTGCAAGGGGTGTACCTTGGGAAAATTTGTGAAAGCCACCTTTCACGAGAAGGATAGTCACGCCACGACAATCCTTGAGAGAATTCACACAGACATGTGTGGACCTTTCTCAGTAGCTTAAACAGAAAAGCACAGATACTATGTGATCTTTTTTTATGATTATTATCGGAAGTGCTGGATCTTCTTCATGCAGAAGAAGAGTGAGACATACTCAAAGTTCTGTGAGTTCAAGGCGCTGGTTGAGAAGGAATCGGGGAAGAAAGTGAAGGCTCTTAGGAGCAATAATGGTGGTGAATTCATCTCTGGCGAATTCAAGGACTTTTACAGCACAGAAGGAATTCGAAGAGAGCTCATAGTACCTCATAACCCACAACAAAACGGGGTTTCTGAGCAGAAGAACAGAACGATCGTGGGTGCTACACGGGCGATGTTTCATGATCAGGGCCTACCCATTCACTTGTGGATGGAGGCATGCAATACTGCAGTATATGTGCAGAACCGTTGTCCTCATAAGATACTTGGCATGAGTACACCCGAGGAGGCATTTTCTGGTAAGAAGCCTGATATTTCCCATTTGAGGATTTTTGGTTCACCTGTCTACATTCATGTGACGAAGGATGCCAGGAAGAAGCTGGAGCCGACTGTAGAGGTTGGGATATTTTTGGGGTACACTGATACGCCCCACAACTATCGTGTGTATTTTCCAGACAGTCGCAAGACTGTTGTGCGACGGGATATCAAATTTCATGAGGAGAAAGCCATGAAGTGTTCGCTTGAGAGGGAGCCACACTTGCATGCAGATGAGGAGATATTAGTTCCTAAGGATGAGCTTCAGGATGTGGATCAGCCACAAGAGGAAGTTCATGGAGTGGAAGAGACCACTCATGCAGCGCCAACCATCAGAGGGCGGAAGCGCACTACAGAAGCTGAGCGACTGGCTCAAGATGTAGAGAAGGTTGTAGGACCACCTACAGCACAGCGCAGACAGAGACAGTCACCGGACCGGTACACTGGATACATGGCTCTTGTGAGAAAATGTGTCATGACAGAGCCATCCTCTTTCGAGGAAGCTGTGGAGGACCCCGCATGGGTAGATGCCATGGTGGAAGAGTATGATTCGATTGTCAGAAACAGTGCATGGGAGATTGTCCCGAGACCGGAAGGGAAATCAGTGGTGGGTTCGAGATGGATCTACAAAGTGAAGCAGGAAGTTGACGGGAGTGTGGAGAAGTACAAGGCAAGATTTGTTGCCCGAGGCTTTTCACAGATTGAGGGGATCAATTATGAGGAGACCTTTGCACCTGTCGCAAGGTATTCTTCCATACGGACGATTCTTGCTCTCTCAGCGCAGATGGGGTGGCACATTCATCAGATGGATGTGAAGACTGTGTTCCTCAACGGAGTCATTGAGGAGGAGGTGTACATAGAGCAACTCGAAGGTTTCGAGATCTTCAGCAGCGAGTCGCATGTGTGCAGGCTCAAGAGAGCGCTGTATGGGTTGAAACAAGCACCTCGTGCTTGGTACACATGGATAGACAGTTATTTCACCGGACTTGGATTCTCCAAGAGTGAGGTGGATCCTAACCTATACCAGATTGTGGTGGAGGGTAAGTTGCTAATCATTGTACTTTATGTAGATGATTTGATTCTGACGGGTGATGAGCTGTTGATACTTTCATGCAAGGAGGATCTTGCTAGAGAGTTTGAGATGAAGGACTTGGGCCTCCTTCATTATTTCCCGGGATTGGAAATTTGGCAGCGCAGTGATGGACTGTTTGTTTCTCAGGGTAAGTATGCCTGGGAGATACTGGAGAAGTTCAACATGCATGGCTGCAAGCCTGTTGATACTCCTCTTCCTGGAGGTTGGAGGAAGGAGGATGCTACTTCAGCGGAGGTAGTGGATGCCACTGTTTATCGACAGCTGGTGGGGTCGCTTATGTATCTGGTCAATACACGACCCGATATATGCTATGCTGTTAACCAGCTTTCGCAAGCTATGGTTAAGCCTACCAAACTCTTCTGGAAGGCAGGAAAGCATGTATTGCGTTATCTTAGAGGCACATCGAGATATGGCTTGTGGTATAGACAAGAGGATGAGGTGAAGCTGTGTGGCTTCACGGATGCAGATTGGGCAGGGAGCCCAACGGACAGAAAGAGCACATATGGAGGGATCTTCAGGATCGGGTCGACAGCAGTTTCTTGGTACAGTAGGAAGCAGAGATCTGTGGCACTTAGTTCAGCAGAGGCTGAGTATATGGCAGCAAGATTGGCTGCATGCGAGGCCATATGGATGAGGAAGATCCTGGTCGGGTTGTTCGGGTCACACTTGGATCCTACTGTGATTTATTGTGATAACCAGAGTTGCATTTAACTCTTGGCTAATCCAGTATTTCATGATAGATCCAAACACATCGACATCAGGTACCATCATATCAGAGATTGTGTGCAGTGGAGAATCATGTTACTTTCATATATTCCCACGGAGGATCAGGATGCTGATATCTTGACGAAGGCGCTCACCAGGAGAAAATTCGAATACCACAGAGGCAGGATAGGGGTTGCAGATAATCCATATCTTGTTGAGAGGGAATGTTGAAAATGCAACAAGATGATGGAGCTTAGTGAAAAGAAGTTGCCTTCACTAAGTGAGCCCGCAGGCTATTTTTGGCGCAAAGTCTATTTTTAGACTATGTCTATTTTTAGACATATGGATCATGGTCTATGAGTTGCAGGATGCTATTTATGGATGATTGGTCAAGATGGTAAAAATAGATGGACCTCTATTTTTAGACATTGGGCAAAGTCTATTTTTAGACTGCCAGTCTAAAAATAGATCAGTCGAATATTATTAACCCTTAATAATATTTGGACTATAAACATTATCTTATCCTCTTGGAGCACTTTAGTTTGATGCTTGGATGTGGCACATGCAGCTGACAGAAGGAAATACGCTTTTCCTAGGGGTTAGTTGAGCTATTGCATGGTTGACTTCAGTTAGAACTCATGTGGCAGAGTTTGGTGGAGTGGTGTGAATTAATTATTAATTAATTCACTAATTATTAACTCATAAATCAACTAAAGAATACATCAGTTAACTGCAATGCATGGACAGTTCAGTGGAGACTAGTGTTAGAGGTGGGTGAAAGGGTGAGTCTACTATCAGTTGTGACTATAGATGTGCATGATATTTGCACACACATTGATTGAGATTGCCAATGAGGATTGCACAGTACAAGCCAGTGGGATTCTAACTTGGATCTCATCATTATTCATCTTGGATTGCGCAGTAGAGGTAGGCAGACAGGTGGAAGAGATTTGAACTTGTGACTTGTTCATATCTGAGCTAGTTTGTGTATAGCATGTGAGATAGTGCTGAGAGCTGTGAGGAGCTTTGTGCTATGTATTGTTACATGTTCTCTATCATTATAATATACAGATAGTTGGGGGTTTTCAGCTGTAAGCTTTCCCCATTACATACTGTGTTTTATGTGTGCTTGATTATGTTTTAATGTGCACATGCGACTACTTCTATTTTCACAAATTGATGATAAATTGTAGAAGAGGTTATGTATTATGCATGAAGCTTAAATAGTGTGTAATCAGGATAATCTCAGTGAATAATTCAGCTATTATTCAAATTTCTACATCGAGCGGGAGATTGAGGCCGATCGAGAGACTTGGCTCAAAAGGGTAAACATCCATTTGGAGAAGCTCTTAGAGAAAGAAAACAAAGAGAATAACATGATCTGACACATGAAGAACCACTATTGGGCCCGCACACATGTTTGTAAAGCGAAAATGAAGATCCTGAAAGCGAGGCTGAGAAGGGCACTGAGGAGGCGCAAAGGGCCTGATCCACTCCAAATCTTGGCTAAAGCTTCTTTGGATGAGCATGATACTTAATGGGGGACCTTCACTCCAAATTTCAGCAAATTTGGAGAAAATTTTGTCATTTTGAGTTTTTAGTCACAAAACAGGTTTTCCTGCCCAACGCGTACGCCACCTTGCGCGCGCTTACGTTTGAGAGATCCTCTGGAGGAAAATTTGACATTTTTGGATTTTTGCATGAAAATTTATGCATGCTCAGGAATGGACTAAGAATTTCATCAAGTTCTGGGTGGCGTAAAGGGTCAAAAACACCTTGAAAATGGCCTTTCTGCCACCTTTTACACAAACAAGAACCAGTCTTGGGAGATTGAATTTTTGGAGGGGAAAATGACATCCAAATCCAGAAATTCCACTTGGGTTGGAAAGTAAATAGGTAGGGATTTCCAACTAGCTATCATGAGCTCAATTTTGACTTCAGGAAGTGCCTCAAAAACAGCTTCAAAGTTGTGCTACACATAGAGTTTTTGGGCGCAGCGCATAGAGAATTTTGGCCTATTTTTCACTCTTCAGCTCAGAATTCCGCCCAATTTTGACTAGTTTTACTTTTTGATGTAACTCTTGATCTATATTGATGTAATTTCTTGACCATGATGTAAATTTGGCATATTTTTACTTGTTCTAGAGGATTCATTCACTAAAACGTGAAAATTAAATGAAGAATCAGTTTCCTACCATATAGAGGCAAGTTGTTTGATTGCCTAGATTTCAGTTCCTAGTTTAGAATTGGTTGAAACAGCTCCTAGAAGGATGAGCTCGACCCCTAGAGGCATGGAAAGGGGTTAGACTTGTCTATATATTCTATTTTCTGAGACATTTTCAGGGTTGGACTCTTGGGAATAGTTTGGCACCTCATTGTATATTCATTTCAACATTTTTGGCAAAGGAAAGACCAGAGTTTTGCAGCACTTGTTGGGATTCTTGTGGCTCTGAGTTTTGATGATGTTTTTATCCATGTATATGTAAGTTTTATTAATGTTTTATGTATGCCATTTCCCTTCTCTTTGCTTCTAAAATTAAACAAATGAGTAACTAAGGTAGAATTCATTAGTTTGCTGGTGCTTTGCCTTAAAATTTTGTTTAGTTTTATATTTTTTCATCAGTTTGAAGAGGATCCTTGCACCTTCTTGCCCTCTTTAGCTCCTCAGCAGTCTTTTCTATCCATTCAATTAATCTAAGACATCAAAGCCATTGCAGCTGCAAGAATTTGGCCTCATCCCCAAGCCCAAAATTTGTCTTTCCCTTTTTCCAACAAAACCCCAAAAATCAAAACAAATCCTCCTATTTCTATACCTAGTCTAAAATCAGTATTCATTTCAGTCATCTCAAGCCCGATTGATTACTTATCGCTGAGATTGACCCGGAGAGAGCCCTCTCGTGTTCTGGTAGGGCTAGCTACCAGACTGAGCGTGGTATGATGTTACCCTGAACTCTGCCTTCCTTCAGCCTGAGGTAGATTTAGGCAATAAAACTGGGAACTAGGGAAAATCCTTCCCTCTCCTAGATAGGCTAGTAATAAAATATATTTCCTCCTTAGTGGGCGCATACCACTGGTTAGGACCAACCTGGAAAACCTTTCGGTGGGCATCCCATCTGAAGATGAGTTGTCCCAATAACCCATTATGGCCCTTCATGGATGTCACCCTCCTCATAGAACCTGAGGAGGCCTACCTCTGTTAGGAGAAACTGGGTGAATGTCATAATAGGGCAAGGGTACATAAGTCTCTCCCTCTTTCATGCCTTCCACAGGTGAACCAAGTTATACTGGTCCTCCATATGTTTTTGATGTTCCCTTTGTTCTCTCCTTTGACGTCGCTGAATGATTCACATATTAAATACATATTTTTTTATTAAATGACACATGTATAAATACATACATACATACATACATATATATATATATATATATATATATATATATATATATAGAGAGAGAGAGAGAGAGAGATAATGGTTTTTTTTTTTTAAATTAAACATTCGGTGCACCCAAAAAAACTATCATGCACCGGTACCGGTGCATCCATTCTTTTTGCGCATTGTCCTTGGTGCGCATGGAAATTTTCTGTGCACTGCAAAACATGAAATTCACTTTCTTTTGTGGTGCATTGACAAAAATATCCACTACTGGGCAGATAGTTAGGTCAATGCACCGCCCAACAATATTTCATGGTCAACGGTGTGGTCGTTTAAATGACCGCACTGTTCACTATGTACCAATGTCGAGAGGTTGGCGTGCTAACCAAAATAAATGTCTCGAGGTAGATATTTTGGTCAATGTATCACCCTCCTGATATCAATACATTGTCAATGGTGTGGTCCTGTAAACGACCACATCATTGACTATGTACTAATGTCAAGAGGGCAATGTACTGACTGAAATATCCGCCATGAGGTGGATAGTTTGGTCAATGCACAACCCTCCCGACATTGGTACATAGTCAACAGTGTGTTCATTTAAATGACCGCACCGCCATATCAGGTTTTAAAAAAACACGGTGTGCATTTTCGGTACTGCACCGGAACCCGATGCGATTTTCGTTAGCACCGTTCACGGTCCAGCCTGTAAATTTATAAGCAGCACCGTGAACGGTGCAAGCTGAATGGCTCGAGCACACTGTGCATAATTTTATTTTATTTTCTAATGGTTAAATTTAATTTTTTTTACAAATATAATCCACTAAAACATTTAGTTATCGAGAAACAAGTAAAATACCTGTACATTTGGGTGTCGAGGAGGAATATTTGCCGAAGAATTTGGAAAACCAAATTTTCCCACCATTTTCCAAAATTCAAACTCCACAAAGTGGGAAATGGACGATAGTAGTGTGTGTAATGGGAGCACTAATGGCAAGGAGCGTCACACAAGGTAAATTCACACTGGTGATTGAGAGCTCTGGAGCACTGAAGAATTGAAAATGCAAATTTTTCAGTCGGTAATTATTTTTTATTTAACCCTGTTTCAGTGCGCGGGTTTTTGAGATGCACCAGGCAGTTTCTGTGTAGTGATCTGGGCCTGTTTCTGTTTGAGCACAGGCTTTTAAGACGTACCGGCCCATTTTCTGAGTAGCGCAATGGTGCACTACAGTAATGAGATGCATCAGGTGGGTTTGTACGAAGAGCACGGTGTCTTGGTGTGCCAACTTTTAGTACACACCAGTGCATTGTGAGTTAAATGCACAGGTGCAGTTTATGATGAGAAAGGAATCAGACAAAAAACATCCACAAAAACCTCCACCCGCAAACCTTCTCTACAAACCTCTACTACAAATGGATATCTAGGCTATTTTTATAAGGGGTTCCTTAGAAACATTTACTAGAGGGTCTTTTCCTTGTAATGTTTCATGCATTATAATAAAACTATGCACATTCACTTATGGGTAATGGTTGAATTATTGGAAGTTTGATTTGTAACATTATACATTAATTATGAAGTTCATAATTAATTTTTGTGCAATATTTCAAGTACTTAGGTTCTATACCTCAGGATTTAATTTAAAATTCGAATGTATAATTTTTAATCAAATAACCCTTCGATCTGGTCTCTTCTGGCAGCCTTCCTCTCGCAATACTGCTTAACTCATGCTAGGAATAGACCACTGTCAGTTTCCAAATTCATCTGGGAATTTGTGATGTCCGTCGATCCTCCTAGACTTAGATCTGATTATGGTCATTGAACGGGAGGGGGTTAGGGTAAATAACCCTACCCGAACGTCGCACTCCGACGGGGTTGCTCTGCAACCACTGGTGTGATTTCCTTCCACAGTGAGAGCTCTTCCTACATCTGTCAGGTGTTGAGGGCTCAACCCTGGTTCGTTGCTCCACTTTGTTTTCACTCTCTGTTAATATTTAATTCTCAAATAATTTCTCGATGAGGTTTCGTGATCTCTATGTGAAGCCTCCATGTGAAAGGGTTTTTATTTTCTTCTTCTCTGTATTGATGTCCCATTGCACCAGACTTAATGAACTCCTGCATTAACACATGTAACCCTTATCCTTGTTTTCATGCACTATTTTCTTTTAATGTACAGGGTTATATATATATATATATATATATAACCCTGTACATTAAACAATGCATGAAATATATATGCTTGGTAGGATTTTATAGCTCACAAGTTCATTTAACCTTACTCTTGGTTTACTTCCTTTCTTAGGTTGGAATGCAGAGGCTGGAGGGTTCCTTCAGCAACAGTGAGGTGCTTCCCTCCACATGTTAATCTTGAATGCAGTTTTATATTTTTTGTTAAGTCACTTTATGAGATGTAATACTCTTCTTCTTACCAACATATTTATGGCTTTTCACCAGGGTTTTCATGGGGAGTCTGGGAAACTCAAAGACTCCCAACAACTTCCTTCAATGGTCGCCACCACCATATCCAGGTAAGTCATAACCCTGCATTGCATTGGCATATATTTTACTCACTCTGCATTTTCTTTTGGAATTTTTCTCTGAGCATTGAACCCTTGGCTGTACAGGTACTGAAATTCGGTTGGGTTCTTAACCCTCTCTCTTTAAGGCTGGCCCATGACAAAGATTGAGCTCTCGGTTTTATTTACTTATTCATTGCATAATGTCAGTGTTCAGTGTGTATTGAATGGAACAGTTAATTACTCCTTGATATTCGAAGGTGTTCCCAGATATTTTCATTCAGTTAACTGTATAATGCTTTTCTTCGTTTAAGTTTTGATGGTTTATACCTCCAGACCACTCAGCCATACACGATCTCATCTTTACTTAATACTGTGAAGATTTTGAGTATTTTGTAGAAGTATTTTCTACACCCTTATCAAAATTTATTATATTTATATATGTTGTTATTGTTGATCTCTTTCATGATGCAAGGAATTATATTTACATGTAAGAATATGCAAGTTCTTGTTCTATTCAGAATGTGACATGCATTTGTGTGTTTTGGTAATGAACCCACGTTACTAGTTTTTGGATTTATATGGTTTCAATATTTAAATTCTATTTTGTAACCGTGTCCTTTCACAACAATGTTATATTTTGAAATTTTACAGTTTTCCATGCTCGTTTATGCTTAGTTTGAATGAAATTTTTTAGGAGGCCAAAGGACAGGGGATTATGTACCATTTTCCATGGAACTCGAATCCTGAACCTCAACGCCCGTATCTATTTTCCACTAAATTCTTAAGTAATATTAGGAACACAACTTGTTTCACACACCACCTATGCACTAACTATTTCTTAGTACGCTAATACACATAAATTTGTTTCTTTTCTCAGACATATACATGTATACTTGATTGTGTTCTACACTTGATTATGTCATGTACATTCGTTATTTTCTTTTCCTTCTTATTATGCTCATTGTAGTTTCTTCATTCAAGATTCTTCTATCATAGCATTTCTCTTATGGTTATTAAAAATTCTGTTCACAATGACTGGGCTCTTTTGGAAGAGAAAATTTCCAGGTTCAATCTTCCCAGCGTATTCATTGTATGGATAGTAAATATTTATATATTCATCATTATCCTAGGATAGAAATTCTCACTGTACTTGCATTATCCTATCAGATAAATTCTCTAATACCCAAAAATATTTAAGCACATAAAATAAATACAAATCTATCAATTATTTTCTGCAAATTAGTCAGGTAACTCAGATACTTATCTCAAATGTTGTTAAACTCTCTAATCTCTAAAAAGATATAATAATAATAATAAATACAAATCTATCAATTATTTTATGCAAATTAGTCAGGTTACTCACATAATTATCTCAACTATTGTTAAACTGATTATGCCTCCCTACCATGAGAGAGGAAATCACATCCTCAACTCCCCTTTGCACCAGAGTCTAAGGTAGCAGTAATATTCAAAAGATAGACCTCGAGACCTTTTTCCAGCCTAATCTCCTTTTGCGTTACAGAGCTCCACTGGCTCTAAACCAGCTCTAGACAACTCCTTCCTGCAACATTTCTGTTGTTAACCCTTTTTCTTTCTCTTTTCATAGAACCACTTCCCCTTCCTAGGATTTCCTTTTTATCCTTTTGGGGAATGTAACTTTCAAAACTGCCTCTTCCTTTTTACTCTGGAGTCTTGGAATTACTTACCAATAAAATAGCCAACTACTGAATGTGACTTTTATTCATAAAATAGAACTCACATTCATTAACGAATAATCATATTCGTTAATCTATTTTCTCCATTAAAGATTCAAATGTATTTCATAAAAGTATTTTAAACATAAAATATTAATGAATAAGCTGGGTGTTACAACATTTTAATTAAAATAATTTTATATCAATTTCATATATATAAAGAGAGGGAAAAATTATGAATGAGAATTAAAGAGTTACATTTAAAAACATTTTATTGATTAACAAAAAACAATTTTGACCACAAATAAAATAGATATATATGTTGCTCGGTGTCTTACAGTCCTTGATATCAAAAGAGACTGGTTATCTTTTCGAATTATATATATATATATATATATATAGAGAGAGAGAGAGAGAGAGAGAGAGAGAGAGATTTATCCTTAAGATATTTAAGTGGATGAGGGAGATGTCTAATTATTTTAATGCTTAAGATGGAGTTGACATGTGATATATTAGCCCAGTCATATAAATTAAATGGTTGGTAAATTGTCAATAGACATCAATTCATAGTAAGCATCAAAATACTTGTTTCATCATACATTTACATTGTCAAAATTTTAAAATTCATAAAAATTAACTAATAAATTTATTATTATTATTATTATTATTATTAAAAATAATTATTGTATATATTAAACATATATACATTTAAAAGTAAAAAAACATGTAACAAGATTATTAACCATAAAGATTCACCTCAATTTTATCATGAGATTTTTAATCTCTAAATAGGCTTTGTTACAATACCATGACCAGGTTTATCAATCCCACATGTCCCAAAAACCATAACCCATTTCATACTACACTTTTCCATATGACATTTTTCTTTAAATTAATGAATTTAATGAAGTATAAAAATATCATAACTACTTTGGAGATAAATATCAACCTTTAATTTTTATATACTACTAAGAAAATTATAGAATATTCTATGCACACTAAATTCCAACCATAATAATTATTGATAATTATATTAAAATTTTGGATGCTCTATTCCAAATTAGACATGCCTATTCGTGCAATTAAAAAATATCATAGATCCATCTCTAGATCATTATAAAAATAAAAATTTATTTTTGTTATTAAAATATTTTAGTTGATGGGGGAGATGTATCATTCCTTCCTTCAATGCTCAATATGGAGTTGACATGTGACATATTAAGAAGTAGCATAGATTCATCTCTAATGATGGATTGTTATAAGACATTAAAATATATATCTATATAGTTAAAACATTTCAAAGGATGAGAGAGTATTTAATAAGAAATTGATAGGACACATGAAATTGTTAGGACAAATGTTGAGAACCTACATAGATCCATCTTAAATTTGAGATCATCATGCATTCAAAATAAACTTAAAATTACAATTCTAAATATTTGATCCCTCTAGATGCAAAATGGTTAAATTCAAAATCATCATGAGAGTTAAAACATTTCAAAGGATGAGAGAGTCTTTAACAAGAAATTGATAAGACAAATGTTGAGAACTTACATAGATCCATCTTAAATTTGAGATCATCATGCATTCAAAATAAGCTTAAAATTACACTTCTAAATATTTGATCGCTCTAAATGCATAATGGTTAAATTAAAAATCATCATGAGCCCAAAGAATGTTTGTACGTTTAAATTTTATTTAAGAGTACAGAGGTGCAATCCAAATTCTTGACCGAGATTGCTGAGCTAGCCAATCCCTGTGGGAAAGAGAAAATTCAAAAATACAAAATTGGGTTGTCCCTTTGGGGGAAACTATCCCATAAATCAGTCCACAAAGCATAATAAGAGTTTATCCTTAAGGGGAAACCAACATTAAACAAAAGAATCTAGTAGGGCGGAAACATGAAGCTGGGTTACACTTCTGTGAGAATCGGGGGAAGAAAATTTTCTTCGGCAATAGTTCGGCCGAACTCTGTAATAGTTCAGCTGAACTTTCTTAGAAAGTTTGGCCGAACTCGTGATTCCGTTTATATTGACGGCTAATTGACGGCCCAGGCAAACATAATTTTTGCCGGAGATTGAAAAACCGGCAAGAACAGTTCAGCCGAACTTTTACTTTTAAAATAGTTTGGCCAAACTAATTTCTATAAAATAATCGCCCGCGAAAGTTTTCTATTTACTGGTTTCATTATTCCACGGTGTTGTTCACGTATTTTCATTGTTGGTGTATGTTCGTCCCCGCTGTTGTTCGCGCATTTTCGTTGTTGGTGCCTGCTCGTCCCCACTGTTGTTTGTGCGTTTTCGCTGTTGCCGCCTGCTTTCATCGGGTATGATTGCTTTAAACCAATATATATGGGTTCCTTTAAATGAAAATAGAATTTCATGAAAAGCTTTTATTTTATAGACGTTGTGGTCTACTCCTTTAAAGGTATATACTTGAAGAAGGGAATCCTTTAAACGTTTGAACAAATATATATGGGTGCCTTTACACCAATGTTTTAAGTTACTTTTTTACATTCTCTTTCTCCATGTTCTGTATTTGCAGCGATTTTTTTGTATTTCCATTGGAAGTGTTTTCTCTCTGTGTATGTCAATGTTTGTCTTCCTGTGACTCTGTTTTTGTCTAGATTGTCTCTGTGTTGTGTGTATGTACAGTGTAGCTTTTTATGGGGAAGAGTAACAGAAAGGGATGAATGAAGAGGAGTTATTTCATTATTTGTAATTGCCCTGATTTTCCTCCCATGAGATCTTGTTACCTGTTTTTAATAAAGATATAAAGCTGCTAAATAGACAAACTAAATAACTATATGTGACAACATGGAATCCCAAATTAATTTTATACCTACAGAAACTGAAGAAGCAAGCCTTCTCTTTCGCTTTCTATCTAAATCAACATAGAATGAATCTTTTAGCTCCGTTCTTTTCGTTTTCTTTCTCATTAATCATCTTCTACGTCCTTTAATCTTTAATATTTTTGCCCTGTTCTTGGTCAGCAATCCCATTAATTCCTCTTAATAATTTTTATTTTTCTTTATCTTCTTGGTCCCTAATCGCATTAATTACTTATTTACAATGTTTTTAATTTTTTTTCCTCTTCCTTTTGTACCCAATTCCATTAATCCCTTGGAATCGTTCTAGTCAGTTGGAATTCTATAACGTTATCAATACCCCCCTTGAAGCATTCAATTAGCTTAAAGGCGTCCATCCACCTAGGTAACAGTAACTTGTTAAGGCATTCATACACCTAGTTATGGATTAACTTTCTGTAAAACAAGAAAGCCTCTCTGTCTTCTCTCTTTATTTGTATAAGAAGAATAAGTTGATTTTTTTATGATCTTCTTTTAATTTTTTCAAATTTATACAATTTTAGGATTGGTAGAGAAAATCCATATCTCACAATAACAAAGTCAAATGTATCTTCCTGTAAACCGTGACTCAAAGTCAAATGTATCTGCCTATAAATCCATATCTCACATATTTCACTTATAAACCACTTATACATTTTATACCAAAACTTATAAAATTTAGATAATGCCCATTTCACAATGATAGATTACCCAGTTTAACGTAAATCAGTTAAAAACCATGAAAATTGTATATGTTCAACCATGCCTGTTATAGACTTCTGTTAATACTGGCATAGATCTATGTTAACCCAGATTTAATTAGCCAATGTGAAACCTCCTTATTTTCACATTCATATTCAACAATTTTTTTATGAACAAATGACACCAATTGTGTCGTGAATAATTCTGTCAAATTTAATGTATGCATTGCATGTTCTGAAGACTCCAATGTAATGGATGCATTGTATGTATTTTTTGCTTATATATTTTATGTTGTTTGTCATAGTAATGTCATATAGTGTATGAAGTTTTAAATTGTTTTTAAATTATTTTTATTATGTGTTGTATGTGATTTTGATTGAAAATGTTTCTTTTTTATTTATTAAGTAAAAAAAATTATTAGAAAAATTATTGCTTTAAGCCTTAGAATTTACAATCAAAATTAGAAAATGTATTTTTATCTAAACTATTTATGAAAAGTTTAATATTGTTTGATCTTCTCTACTATGTCCTTTTTACATATATCTAGAATAATGTTATTTGTACAGTTTCTGGCTTTTTGTAACATTTTACTACCATAATCAAAATCTATAGAAATAATAATCTAACATTATAATATCTTGAAATGGAGCTAGCCAACTCAAATATAGTATTGCAAACCCCTAGCTAAGTTAGATGATGAGGCTATGTATTACATATGGTCTTGAATGAGCATTTGGACTCTTTAGATATGTAAAGAGTCCAAATGCTCATTCAAGACCATATGTAATACATAGCCTCCTCATCTAATATATAAAACTTTAATCCATGTGCTTAACCTTAACATTGACACAAATGGAATTTACAATTTTACTCACTGCTTTATGATAGAAAAATATGTGGATGAATATTGCCCACATATCCAATGTCAAAAGGGATAGATTAAAAAGGGATGCGCTCTGGTCATCTATAAAAGATAAATTAAAGAAGCATGACATATTAGTAATGCAAATTAGATATGCGTACCAATTATGTTCATATAACACAACAAATAGATGATTCAATAAAATGTCACATAGAAGTCATTTATCTCATGGGCCTTCAACTTAAATTATATATCTAGCATTAATTTAAGCTATATGAGATAAATCAAAGAAGCATTTGAATGTAAATTAAACATGTGTAATAATTATGTCCTTTAGTTTAATAAATAGATAATAATTTGCAAATGCCATATCTAAGCTATATTTCATCTAAGTAGCTTTCAATTTAAACTTATATCTAATGTTAAATTATATAAAAGAATAACAGTAATCCAAACTTAAAAAAATATATTTAGAACTTTAGTATAAAATGTGACATATAGTTTTGATAGAGAGCCACACAAAATTGCAAATTCATACCTTAACAAAATTGTTAGATCCTTTTAAAGAAAATGTGTCATATAATCAACTTTCATCGAAATATATGATAAAATCAACCCAATTTTATGAAAAATAGTATACCATTTTTTACATTTCACATAATACAAATAGATAAATATTACTTAAGTATTGTTATAAATATTTAACTACCCATAGAGAGATGGCCAAGTGATTGAGACAGGGCATCATAACAATAAAAAAACTAAGTACAAATTGTAGTAATCCTAGAATCATGCTTTACATAAGGTAAAATTGGGGAACTCATGACTTGTACTATAGATAAAAAAACATTTACCCTTACCAAAAAATATATGATAAAAATTGAGAAACTACATAAGTTTAAGCTTAAGGGTATATAATCCTTCTTGCCTTCCATATAGATAATGAAAATGATTGTTCCAAGTCTCATGTTGCTTCTCATGTTATTTTATAAACCTTGAGTGGAAAGAAAAATAGGAGGGAAGAAATGTAAGAAATATAAAACATAATGAAACACAACGTAAGAAATAGAGAACATAATGAAACACACACATACATATATCTCTAGACAATCAACACAATTATTTTCCTATGAATCCTTATGGGAGACAAGCAACCCTAAAAATTAATGATGCTCTAGACTCTTGTTTCCCTAGGAAATCCTTATGGGAGAAAAACAACACTAAAATGTAAACATGCTCTACTCTCTCTTTTCTGGTATGGAAAATATGTGAGTACAAAGAAAGAGGTAATCTCTCTAGAGTTAGCTAAGACTTTTAGCGTGCAAGGTTGCTATAAAAACTTAACTTCATACATTTTTCTCTCTAACTTCACACTCCTAGTTGTATTTTCAACTATGGAACAAAATACAATAACACAAAATGGAACTCTTATTCCTCCTAGTGGCCAAGTATTTAACATAGCGTGATAGCCAATTAGGTGTAAGATATGACTCTGTCAACCATTAACGAGGTTTGTGATTTTAGACCTTTTAGAGTCTTGTTAAAATTCCACATGTAGCTAGCTTGCCATGCATGAGTAATGGGGCTAAAATGTCATTCTCTCGTACCATGACCTGGTGAACATGATAGGTCAACTTACTAAAGGCATAAATTTTGAATGAACTTCATTTGATGTTTTTCTTGCACCATTGGATATGTCTTTAAGTGTAGAATAATGGTCAAGATTTTGGCACAAGTGATAATCGTTTGACCCCCAGAAATGTCATTTAATACCTCAAAATGAATCCAAAAGGTTTTAGACCCCAATTCTCCACCCACCATTAAAATGACCCTACAAGTTGATTCTTTCAGTTTTTTCACTCTATAAGCATCAAAATATATGACAAATAATATAATTATCCAATCTTATAATATTATCCCATCTTAAAATATTTGAAACCTAAGGTCTTTCCCATACCAAAGTATGTTCTTTTAAAACATGTTTTCTTGGTGATATGGGTGATTTAGAAATGATTGGGAGAGAGAAATTCCTCATTTAATATGTACAATATGTTTGGTAGGGAGGTTAAACAAAAGGATTTTGGGACGTTTTCATCAATATTTAGTGTTAATAAAGGTGTTGTGTAATATCATCCCCCTAGTGAAGCTAAATTGGAGATCATCATGGAAATGAAGTGTTATGTACCATGACTTTCTAGGTTCAGATCTCCTAAGTGTACTAATTTCCACATGCTAGGGGTGGAAAGGTTCAACTAGGGGTTATAATAGTAGCAATGGAAAACAACCTCACATCACATGAGTATGAGATTGGCCCAATTATTGATTTCTCTAGTAAAAAATAACGTATTCTTTAATATCACATGAACACAAGTGCTATGAAATAGGTTGATTAAGTGTAGACCCCATGGATACATACACTTGGTTTATTTTGAAGTTAAAAATAGATAACATGGGTGGAAAGGGTGTGAAATTAAAGAAGACAAGAAACCACATGGATATGTTTGTACATGTTTCCATTTCAATGGAAGTTCTTAAAATGGCATGAAAATGGATTAGAAACACTTTCTTAATAATACTATCTCCATCTATGCTCATATTCGTATTCATCAACATATATAAAATCCTAATTTAATTTGACCATCAGAATATTCATCTCTCTATCTATGTCTGTGTGTGTTTGTGTGTTTATGTATTAGTCATTGGTCATTCCTTGCCTATGCATCCACTCCTTCCTAATATTGATTGACTATTGGTCCTTCTAAATCTTTGCAAAAATATGTTCGTGGGTTATTGTCATTTTCTAATCAAATAGAAATGAATCAAGGTTAGGTATCAAAAAAATGATATAGCTCCTTGTATGTTCCACCCAATGACAATTATATTACATTGTATACAATTGTAGGGTCTTTATGCGGTGAAGCATAACCATATATTTCATGCCCTTCCCCATATTAAGCACCATTCCATTCCATTGTATACAATTATCCCTTGAGAAGCACCACATGTTGCATCTTTAATTCTACTCAATTTTTTGGTGTGACCATCACCTTCACATCTAAGTGAGAATTGTTGGATTACCATAATTGTTTACCAACGTTTAAACAATGTTTTTTTATCATTCATAAATAAATATAGCTTTAATAATACATACATATGCATTTAATTAGCCAATATTTGTATGTTTTATTAAATTAAATTCATTTCAACCATCCATAGTTTTGGGCCACTATTTATTTTTGAAATGAAACTAATTGTTTCCTATCTACATTAATTTATATGGAACAAAGTACATGTAATTTATCTAAGATTCCTCCTATTGTCGAGGAATTTATTTGAGGTTAGAAAATGCATTTTTTTCTATTTTGTTATTATTCAATTGTAATTAAAGGAAAAATTACTATGGGATAATATTCATCATCAATCTCACATGTTGCTCCAAAATATGTTTGAACATCATGTAAAGAACATTTAGGGAAAAATAATATTGGCACACCGGATCTCAAGCACTCAAAGATTGTAACAAAAGAAGTTGTATCGCTAGGATTAATTAGCAATGAAACTATATTATCTCATTTCCACGGTTGTTGTGATGCTTGGTAGAAAAAGGAGCTATCCAAAATGGTCAAGGAATATCAAACATACCTTGATTTTCAGTGATCTTTAGTATAACATTTATGATGGTGATACCAAACCTACTAAACCAACAACAAATAAAGAGATTGCAAATTATGTGAGGCAAATATCTATTGAATCACCTCTAAATATAAATGTATTATTTCTTGTGGATGCAACTTACGATGGATCACTTGAAGTTATCATTGTTAAACATACTATAAAACCATAAACATTGCAATAGTTGAGTTAAGGCTCAAAATTAATCTTTATAACTATTAAACATAATACAAAACCATAAGTGTAGAAGTAGTTAATTGAATTAAGTTTCAAAATTTATCTTTTAGAATCTCCGCTTCTGTGATCCATATAAAATTGTAAAATCTCTTTCGGTAATTTTCACATGCGATGGAACATTGTCGATGCATTTCGAACCAACCAGTGTGGTTTGTCATCAGGACTACGTGATAGATCAAATCAAGTCAATAAGTTTAAATAGATGTAGAGATGGTCAAACTAGTCGTTTGGCTAGTTTGACTTTTTAAAATTTATTTATCAATTTTTTATTATATATATTATGTTTTTTAATTAATTTAATAGTGGCCATTATTACCGAAAGGGATTTTACAAATTTTTCTTTTATAAAATGAATTATGGGGGGCATATTGAGATGGTTATCTCACTTTTTATTGATTCTTCTAATATTCCTAGAATTTTATCAAAGAAAATATGAATTTGAAATGTTTGTATAAATTTAATGAGGATACATGAGTTGATTTGGAGAAGACCATCATCACTTATGTCTAGATTGAGACAGGGCATCATCACAATAAAAAACCAAGTACAAATTGTAGTAATCCTAGAATCACGCTTTACATATAAGGTAAAATTGGGGAACTCATGACTTGTACTATAGATAAAAAACATTTACCCTTACCAAAAAATATATGATAAAAATTCACAAACTACATAAGTTTAAGCTTAAGGGTATATAATCCTTCTTGCCTTCCATATAGATAATGAAAATTATTGTTCCAAGTCTCATGTTGCTTCTCATGTTATTTTATAAACCTTGATTGGAAATAAAAATAGGAGGGCATAAATGTAAGAAATATAAGACATAATGAAACACAATGTAAGAAATAGAGAACATAATGAAACAAACACATACATATATCTCTAGACAATCAATACAATTATTTTCCTATGAATCCTTATGGGAGACAAGCAACCCTAAAAAGTAATGATGCTCTAGACTCCTTTTTCCCTAGGAAATCCTTATGGGAGAAAAACAACACTAAAATGTAAACATGCTCTACTCTCTCTTTTCTCGTATGGAAAATATGTGAGTACAAAGAAAGAGGTAATCTCTCTAGAGTTAGCTAAGACTTTTAGCATGTAAGGTTGCTATAAAAACTTAACTTCATACATTTTTCTCTCTAACTTCACACTCCTAGTTGTATTTTCAACAATGGAACAAAATACAATAACAAAAAATGGAACTCTTATTCCTCCTAGTGGCCAAGTATTTAACATAGCGTGATAGCCAATTAGGTGTAATATTTGACTCTGTCAACCATTAACGAGGTTTGTGATTTTAGACCTTTTAGAGTCTTGTTAAAATTCCACATGTAGCTAGCTTGCCATGCAGGAGTAATGGGGCTAAAATGTCATTCTCTCGTACCATGACCTGGTCAACATGATAGGTCAACTTACTAAAGGCATAAATTTTGAATGAAATTCATTTGATTTTTTTCTTGCACCATTGGATATGTCTTTAAGTGTAGAATAATGGTCAAGATTTCGGCACAAGGGATAATCATTTGACCCCCAAAAATGTCAATTAATACCTCAAAATGACTCCAAAAGGTTTTAGACCCCAATTCTCCACCCACCATTAAAATGACCCTACAAGTTGATTCTTTTAGTTTTTTTACTCTATAAGCATCAAAATATAATATAAAAAATAATATAATTATCCAATCTTATAATATTATACAATCTTATAATATTTGAAACCTAAGGTCTTTCCCATACCAAAGTATGTTCTTTTAAAACATGTTTTCTTGGTGATATGGGTGATTTAGAAATGATTGGGAGAGCAAAATTCCTCATTTAATATGTATAATATGTTTGGTTCATGCCACTAAGCCAAGAATTTTAAATTCAACTGAATTTTACTATAACCAACTAAATCCTGCAAAAAACGAATAAAACAATTTATGTTAGGGTTGTGGATTCAGGCATTGAAGCAACAAACCATGATATTTCAAATTTAAAAATGATGGTTTGATTCCTAGGTAGCTTAGAATCCTATTTGTTTTCAAAATAAGGATGCACTCCCATTTGATTCTCATGATTAGGTTGTAATCATGAGGCTCTCACTCAAGAGTGGACCTTCCCAAAATCTTGTGACGTCTTGTCACAAAGAAAACCATCAAATTGAAAACACATCATGCAAGAAACATAGCTTGCTGACATATCATTTTTCTCCTTCAAAGAAAAAAAAATCACATCATGTGAATATCTCCATGTACTCTTACATATTGGTGTACAAAACCATCAACCAAACACAAGTCGACAAAACATGCCTCTTCAAACAACTGACTCTCAAGTCAAATAATAGAGCTCGTGTACAAATTTCCTTTCTTTATCAACCTCTTCTAGTGATTCTTGAAAGGTGGATAGTTAAATCCTTCCTAAAAATTTGAGCTCTAAAATGAGAAGACATACAAGGTCATTTTAAGTCATTCTTCTATCCAATTATAAAAACCAAGTGAATATTTCTACATATTGATTTCTGTCCCAAAAACTGTACAATATATGTGGAGTTGCCTCGCCCTAAGCAAGATTCAAAGAAAAAAAAAATCACATCATGTGAATATCTCCATGTACTCTTACATATTGGTGTACAAAACCATCAACCAAACACAAGTCGACAAAACATGCCTCTTCAAACAACTGACTCTCAAGTCAAATAATAGAGTTCATGTACAAATTCCTTTCTTTATCAACTTCTTTGAGTGATTCTTGAAATGTGGAGACTTAAAGCCTTCCTAAAAATTTGAGCTCTAAAACGAGAAGACATACAAGGTCATTTTAAGTCATTCCTCTACCCAATTATAAAAACCAAGTGAATATTTCTACATATTGATTTATGTCCCATAAACTGTACAATATATGTGGAGTTGCCCGCCCCCTAAAAAGATGCTTAACAAAACATAACTCCAGTATCCCACAAGAAGTGTTTGATGACAATAATTTGGGGAGTGAGAGAGGGAGATGGTAGGAGAAAAAATCAAGTGAATCCACAGAAATTGAAAAAATATATAACTAATAAGGTGGAAGATATTTTTAACCTAAGAGAGAAACTTATTAGGAAATGGGTGAAGTTGGTATTACACACCCAATTGGACAACCTCGAGGAGAAAACATTTCTGCCACTTTATTTGTTGGCATAACCTAGTAAGTGTTATTCACTAGCATGTATTTTGTAAAGGCCTTTCAACCTAGTTCCCATTCAACTCCATCCACCAGGTTGTAGAGGATTCCAAGCCTAATTTCATAAAAAGTAAGTTGGGGATGATCACATTGACTTGCTTTATGACATGTCTACGAAGATTAACTACCTTGAACTATTTTTTTATGGGAAGAGACAACAGTCTCTGCCAAAGAGCATATAGTAATGTTTTGGAGGCATTGTTAATGCCTCTATGTTTACTTCTGCCAAGTTCATGGTGGGCGCATTCTGCAGCGCCATGAGCCTGGATCTCATCATTATAAATGCATATTCATAAATGTCTTGCAATAATCTTCTGGAATGGATCTAAATAGAAGTTCTTCATTTCATTATCCGTAAAGCACAACAAATTTAAGGCAAATTCATGCATGTCATTTCTCATACAACCAAAGTGTATAAGTAGTAAATTTTATACCATGTGCTCCCACCATGTAAAGTACAATTTGGTGAATTTATCATTTTTATAATATATTTTTCGATTAAATTTAGTTTCACACATGATCAATTATTGTTTTGAAAGTTGTGTTCTACATAATTTGTGTACACTAAATTACAAATTGATTTTTTGAAATCTATTTTGTGATTGTCGACCAATAGATATATATCATGCAGGATGAAAGACGAAGATCAGTCGAATCCCATATGGAGGTTCAGGGATCGGAGGATGTTCACGGTATTTAAATATAATCTTAAATCTCCATACATGTGTGTACATATGGAATTTATTTTTTTATTAACTTTGTGAGTGAAATTAGTTGTTAATAAGTTTCATATTTTAATTTTTAGGAGGCAAGAGGAGAAGGGTTTCTACTCCATCCATAGAGCGTGGCCAAGGTTCAACCGGTCGAGGTATGAGTGGTAGCAGGTTGCGGGAAGGGGGTGATATTTATTCTCCAAGGGCACACCAATAACTCAGCTGGATTTCACCAGTAATTTGTGGTGGTCCTGGGCTCTCAACGCTCACCCGGGGTCCGGTTCTCAAATAGGTCATGTTGGAGAATATGTTAACCAACAACATCAAGGTTGCCATCAATTTCAATATTTTTTCATTAAATTTGTACAACTTTTTTTACACGTGTTTTTTCTAATATATGAAATTTTATATATATTGATGCAGAGGCCGAAAATTTTCGAGTTAGTGGTCAAAATAGATGCAAGGCAGCTCGCTACATTCAAGAAGAAGGTTGTCAACCCAACACAACTTATCCGGCTGAGATTACTAATATACCATGGGAAACCAACATGGCGGAATGCACCTTACAAAGGTGTGAAAGCCTTCATGAAAAATTGCAAAGAGATCTCATGGCTTTGTCTCTACCTGCTGAGAGTAGACAAAGCCTTGAAATAGTTACACATTCATTGGGTGAAATGGTAAATGTGTACAGAAATTTGGGGCCAACGACTGATTCGTTTGTAGAACTGATGAGAAAGAGAAAAGAAACAGTGATAGGTCTCGATAAATGGCAGGACATAAAACAAAAAGTTACAAGAGCAGAGGCCAAGTCAATGTTTAATTATAAGGAAGGGCCAAAAAGAAAAATGTTGAAGGTGCAGTATTTCAAGCACCCAGAAAAAGCTAGTTATTTGTATGATTGACATCTTGCGGCCTTTGGAAGGCTTCCATGGAACGATGAGGTTCCTGTTTATTTTGCACAAATGTTTTATGCAGAATTTTTTTTGGGTATGAAACCCAACTACAATGACCTTCCTTCATAATTTTTTGGCCCGGGGAAAGGTCGATTATATGACCGTAAGGGCGCTAAGCAAGATGTGGAGTTGCCTTGCCTTGAGCCGCCATTGGTGAGTCGACTGTTTCGAGTCGAAACTCTGCGATCAGAGATGGATGCGACTTCTCAAATAAGTCGAGAAGCAAGGGATGTTATGATCGACAATGTTCATAGCGGATTGAGTGGAGTCGATCTTTGTTTAAATCGATAAAGAGCACGTGAAAATGCACGTGCCAATTTTGTTTATTGTACAGATGAGGAGATTTACAACATGAATGTTGAAGATCTCCGAACATATGCAATAAATTGTCACAATGGTTTGTAAGACCTAATTTTTCATGAGGAAGAGGGCACCGGAACGGTATGTGTTAGTGACCTTAGGGTTTGAAATTATTTTTACATATACATGTGTACAATTTGTAATAAATACATGTGTATGTACATGTATACATTTATTTGTATGTGTACATTAATCTAACAAAATGTATGATTATATGTTAAAACACCATTTGCAGTTCTCAGGCATGATGCGTGATGAAAATGTTAATATTACGTTCGGGACCTCTGGCTCAAACGATGCAGATGGGTTTGACCATCATGATATGTTGGCACATGTATGTTAGTGTTTTTTAAGTGACTTTAAAATAAATAATTGTTGCCACACATGTACATGTATGTATATATATAATTTGATAAAATGTTTTAACAGGTACCGATTCCGTCTGATGTTTTTGGGATGGCGGTATGGCAGACCTTCTTCTTTCGATCCTTAGAGATGTACTCTACTTCATCGTTGCATGAGCCACAAGTATGGAAAATTCTTTTCTACAAGTTTAAAAATTTATGTTTAAAGTTATATATATATATATATATATATATATATTGAGTTATTTAAAATTTTTTGAATTTAGGTTCCTATAGAAGATTTCTTTAATCCGCGGACTCTAGCGACGGAGATAGGAACATCCACAGCATTTGAACAAGTTGTCTTTAGTTCCTTTTTTTAATATTAAATTGAAAATAAGTTTATATATGTACACGTGCATTTTCATTTGAATTTTTTTAATTTATATAAATTATATATATATATATATATATATTTAATCATATATGTATATTGTACGTTTACTATTGGTGAGTGTCCTTATGGGGAGACCTGTTTAACAAATGAGAGGAACTTATTAGGGTCATAATATTTTTCATATTTGTTTTTTACATGAAGTTCTAGACAGGTATATTCTCATTCATTTTTAAAACTCTGCAATTTAATGTTCATACATGTATTTGTGTATAGAAGTTCTCCTATTTACGATAGGGAAGGGATCGAGACATACTCTAGTAGGGAAGACGCTTAGATCCTCCATTTGGATGGACATGATTACAAGAGATTTGATTTCAAATTTAGATGTTTTAAAATTTGTTAAACTTGATAATAATGGATACTTGTTAGATTTACAATTTTTTGGACATATTTTATTACATTGTTATTATATATAATTTGTTTTATTTAATTTTTGGATGGTTCTTAGCATTTTCGGCATGTGAAATGTTACAATGTTGTTTATCCAATTACATTTGGCATGTGATATTTAATGTTAAATGTTTTTGTTGGATAGTTGAATTATAATTGGCATGGCATGTGAAGTTTTTAAAACTCAAGTTTTGGATGGTTTTAATCTACATTTTGCATGTGATATTTAATGAACTTTAAATGTTTAATGTTTTAATGTTGCACAATATATAATCAAAAGGGTTTTAAAACTTAAAGTTTTGGATGGTTTCAACCTACATTTGCACATGTGGTAAATTGAAATTATGTTACTTGTAACAAGACAATCCCCATTGATTTCATTGTATATGTTGATTTCTGATTTGATATAATTTCATGTATGATGGTACATTACTTGTAAAGTCATTGGATTAATAGTGTTCATTGATTTCAGTGTAAGCGCAAAAAATTATTGACAATGTAGAACGATTTTTGTGTTATAATAATTAAACCTAATAATATTGGAGAGCAAGAGAGACAAGGTATGGTGTTTAATACAAGAGTTCGAGCTAAATATTTAAATGGTTTATGATTTATGATTTTTACTTTCTTTTTAATATATTCGATACGGAAATATGACAAAACTAATAAGGGTGAAAATAAGAATAGAAGAAGAAAATAGTTTAAGACTGATCACAATAAATGCTATTTGTAAGTGATTACATTCTAATTATTCACATTCTATCATTGAATATTATTACATTGTCACTTTGCATTCAAAAATTTTATTTGATCATTTTCCATTATTAAAGTTATTCTACAATATTTATCATCTCAACAAATTGAGGTAACTAAGAAAATTTAAAATTAAAATGACTTGATAAATCTCAAACATATTTAGTATATTTAAAATGGTTATATTAATGTTAGATGTATTTACATATTATTGATAAAATTAATCATATGTTCCTCATATTATCGATAGTTTTTCCTTGGTTGCACACGACTGAAACCAACCTAGATCCATCTTAACTACGGATCTATCAAGCGCCGAGAGGGATCAAATCTCTCGAGGTGCAAACCTTTCCTCAAGTTTTTCACTCAAAAAAGAGGTTTGCACCTCTAGATATTTGATCCCTCTCGGCGCTTGATAGATCCATAGTTATGATGGATCTAGGAAAATAACTTTCTAAAAATAAGTAAGGGAAAAGTAGCATAGGGAACAATTAGGAGTAGATTTACGGCATAGGGAACAATTAGGAGTAAATTTAGGAACATGTGGTAGTTGGGTGAGATAAAATAATATTTTAATAAAATAATGGGAATTTGTAGGAGAGACAAATAGTGGATATGACATGTATTTTGGTGAATAATCAAACTTATGGAATTAAACAATTAATTATTTTTGTATGTGAAAACAAGATTCACACCTAATCCTCACCTAAAATACTAAATTAAACACATTATTATTAAGGGGACGAGGAGTTTTCTAGGTTTTGATCTCCCCATTGTTAGACGAGTGTCGTAATGGCATTCCATGTATTTTTGTGAGAACTTATGACATTGTGATATTCTAATTACGAAATAGTGATCTTGAGTACATGCTGGATAATGTAGTAGATAGGAACTTTTTGATAAGGGGAGATTAGGGATGTGACCAAATTCCTATCATTGAAAAAATTATTCTTCACCTTCCTATAACTCCATTGTAGCTTTGGGGGCCAAAGGTAAGAATAGTACCTTGCAATTTCTTGGGTGAAAAACCAAGCAGGTCACCAATCTCCTATCTAGTGCATTGGAATTCATTAAAGAATCTATTGCCAGTTTGTTGCTTCAAGTTAGAGGAGCATCATCACCAACCTGAAGATTTGACATTTTACAATTCTAGGTGAATGAGATACTTTTAAACTATTGGATACCAAGATATTCAATTTTTCCAATGCCAAATGAGCTTACAATGCTAGTATTTATAATATCCTAGCTGGTTATCCGGTGCCAACTTTTACCGGATAACTGAAACAAAGAGAATCTGTCCTCGGATAAGCCATCATGCAAGACGCCTGTCACAAGAGTACTTTAAAGTAGATGAACAGAAAATGTACCTAAGATTCGGGCAAGTGGGGACAACCACTTGTTATCTCATCCCTTGGAGGCTAGGCCATATGGGGACTTAATTTGACCTTGAAAATGAAGTGAAATAATTTGTGTTCACAATAATATTTAAAAACATATATAAGAACAATAATTTATTCTAGAATATATATATATATATCCAATACATATAACATTTTTCAGATCAATGCAATAAAAAACTACTTTCAATTGATACTAGAGCACGTGTTTGTACCCAAACAATTTGTAACATGTGCAAACCACAAATAACATAAGCAGCTCAATTTTTAGTTGAGTACTGGAAGTTCTAAAACATATTTAATCCAAAGATAATAAATTGTTGGACACTTCACTCAAAAAATTTCTAATGGAATTCCATCTTCAATAATCCGTTCATGATCGGATTTTGACATTTTCCATTTCTTAATTTTCGATTTTTTCTTTGATTGAACTTATATCAACTTTATGCGTGCTGCACACACCAAGTGACTATATTGACAACTTATGGAATCAGTTTCATAGTCTTCAAAGTAAACAAAGTCTCCACTTTGATGAGTTTGTTTGAAAAAATAACCTTTCAGTATAATAGACCCTCTGTCATATTGAAATCCGTGATCATTATAGTTTTGTAATAATTTCATTTTTCGTTTAGTGCAACGCATCAAATAATACTTCACATTTTCATCGTTGTCAATAGGTGCAATTACAGCAAAAACATCTCCTGCACAATAAAATGAATTTAACAAAATTATGCATATTTAAATTTATTTCTAGATCTTTAAATCATTATAAAGTAATTCAAATGTTACCTTCTCTAACAAGATCAGAAACTTGATCACCATCGGATGATATTGTAGTTTCCTATGATTGCATTTCTTCAAACATTGCAACAGACATTTTTCCCTTTGTATTTAGCTCTGTATGTTTCCAATCGTTCACATACATTTTGTTTTCACAAACGTCATTGGATTTTGTGTTGTCTATGCAAACATCACAAAAACAAGAATATTTTCTTTTATCCAATGCAAACACATTTCTCGACAACTTTGTTTGAATTGAATGCAATTTTCGAGTCCCTTTTATTGTTTCAATGTCATTTCCAATTGATCTATCTATGTCTTCGATTCCAATATGCCAGAAAAACCTTTATATGGAAAATTAGAAAAAGAATTTGTAAATATGATATCAAAATACAATTAAAAATAATCATTGCATGATAAATGTACAATTTTTAAAATTAGATTTCCAATATAAATTAAATTGAATGTACCTTCGCACTTCTCTTGATGGGTTATTCTCATGGTTTAGAGCAGCGATACACCATTGAACAACTTCTTCAGCGTTCAAAAGTTGGCGTGCAGAGTGGTTCATTTGATATCTTTGAAGTACTTGTTTTATGCATGCTCCTGCACCGTCATGTTCTCCTTTTCCATGGCCAGTCTCAAAGAAATTCCAACAATGTTTAATGCATGTTTTCTTATGAAGAAAACACAACCAAAAGAATGATCGTGCAGATTTGAATTGACCTGCGCATCCGTCTGACCATATCCAATGTTCATTGAATGTTATTCCATGATCTTTCAATGAATCATAAATTCTTCCAAAACAATGTTGTAAAACATGTGGTCATGTGTATGACTGCCATCTATATAAAGTATATTCTTAATGATATGTTCCATTTTCACTCGTTTTTCTCAGCATGACCATACTTTTTCAAAGATGGTCCAGATAGAATATGGACGAGCATGGAGACTTGGTCAGAGTGATAGTATTCACTCTGAATTTCTTTTTGTGGAACAAATGTGTAGTTTTCTGCAAAATCAATCACCGACAAAATGGTTCCTGGTGGAAAAACTTCACGAGATTTTTTGAATTGCAAGTCTTGCCATCGAGCTCTATGGGAATGCATGGTGTATTTGTAAATTTCTGCTTCAAACTTTCTCAAAAAGTCTATTAGAAAAATTTCGTCTTCTCGTAATTCTATTCTTTTAACACTATCTGCACTTTGAATCGATGTACTGGTATATTCGTATCTCTTCCATTTCACTTTCATGTTGGACAATGATTGATCATTTATATCAATACAATATTTTTTTTGAAATTTAGTCAAATTTCCACAATCATCGCATTTTTTACCACCAACACATTTCTTTTTGTAAAATAGTTCATCGCTTTCTCTTTCACATAGAATTTGAGATATGAATTAACGGATAGTGGAAGGAGGAGGTGAATCCTTCCATAATGTTCTACCGAAATCAAGGAATGTGTCATAATATAACTCAAATTCCACATGATAACGGCAACAACAAGTGTTGCATACGGTGATAGGTTTTACATACCATGGTTTTTGTTGAACAAAAGCACTGAGTGAAACATGAATTTGACGATTCTCTTCTTTGAACTTGTTGAATAACTCTATCTGAGTGGTTTCCAAGAGATGTTTTTCATGTTATTCGTACTGATTTCGTGCTATTCTTCTTCGCATCACATGTCTTGCAGTTGGTGAAACACGCGAATTGTTCTTCCAATATTCATATATTATTTTTTTAACATTTTCTCCAAGTATATCTTTGTATGGTTGCCTACAAATAGCTCTCCAACAAGCGAGTTAATCATTTACATCTATTTGTAGTCGAAATTTTTGATGTTTGTGCAGATTTTTTCGTGAGGTTCCCAGTGCTCGTGCCACAGATGTTATCAAACGATTCTCTTGAGTACTTGGTGAAACTATTGCCATCTGTATTCCTCTACGTATATTTGAAACATCTTTATCTCTAGATCTCTTAATTGACTTTATAGCATTACTCATATTTTTTATCACCTCTTCATTCATTTTTTTTATCTTTGGTTGATTTTTGAATACCCAATAGTGTCATCGCTTCTTTTAATTTCTTTAATGATAGGAGACCTTTCGACATTTGAGCATGAACTGTCACTTGCTCATTTAAGAAATACTCTTCAAAAATGCGGTTGACACGATATCGTATAACATGGTCAGGTTTTTTATCTCCATATGTGTGAGTGTCAACATTTTATAACATCTCATTATCGATAGTGATTTCATCTATACATATTCAAAAAAATAGTACATATTCAATAAATCACTAAATTAATAACTATGTCGATAAATATTAGGAAAATTTTAAATATATCAATAGATCATAATATTTACATTTACATACCCGCTTCAATTTCTGCTTGAGGTTGATTTTCTTCTTCAATATTTTGAGGAGTATCTCTGTCTGCTTACATTAAACAAAATATTTTTCAAACTAGTTCATCAAATAAAAATTAAGCTTCACATTTTACATTGGGAAAATTTTAAAAATATATCAATAGATCATAATATTTACATTTACATACCTGCTTCAATTTCTGCTTGAGTTTGATTTTCTTCTTCAATATTTTGAGGAATATCTTTGTCTGTTTACATTAAACAAAATATTTTTCAAACTAGTTCATCAAATAAAAATTAAGCTTCATATTTTACATTAGGAAAATTTTAAATATATCAATAGATCATAATATTTACATTTACATACCTGCTTCAATTTCTTCTTGAGGTTGATTTTCTTCTTCAATATTTTGAGGAATATCTCTGTCTGTTTACATTAAACAAAATATTTTTCAAAATAGTTCATCAAATAAAAATTAAGCTTCACATTTTACATTGGGAAAATTTTAAAAATATATCAATAGATCATAATATTTACATTTACATACCTGCTTCAATTTCTGCTTGAGGTTGATTTTCCTCTTCAATATTTGAGAGGGCTTTTAACTTTCTTTTGCGAGATTGTCTCGTCTCTTCTCTACGTTCCTCAGGGTCTCTTTTTCGATCATATTTTCTCGCACAAGTTCTTCGATTTCCCATGATAATAGGGTATGAAGTTCAAAAAATTTCCTTCAAAAAATTAGACAATAACTCAATTACAAAAATATCACAAAAGATTTAATTTAAAAAAATTCAGTGTAAATTTTTTGCAAAAAATACATATTCCAATCCAAAACACTTACTTTAAAAAATTCGAGAGAAAAATGTCTTATAAAAATGAAACGAAGCTCAAAAGATTTACTTCAACTCAAAACACGTACACACCTCCAAGAAATGTCTTTTGAATGTACATCCAAGAAATTTTTTACAATTTTTGCCAAAATCACGCCGCCTCTAAGAAATGTCTTCCAAAAAAATTATTTAAACCCAAAATTGTAAAATCAACCAAGAAATGCTCTTAAACCCAAACTTTGAAGAAATTTTTTTGAACCCAAACCAAGATATTTGTAAAATGAGAAGAAGTGTGCGAAATGTGCAAAAATTGTGAATCATTTTGCAACAATTTATATTGACGCGAAATGTGTTTTAGTAGGGGGCTCCGCAAAACTTTCTGGCCAACAGAGAGTTATACAAGAGTTCGGCTGAACTGTTGATCAAAAGTTCGGTCGAACTCTTAAGACGTTATATTTAACGAGCCTTTGGCAGAAAACATAGTTCGGCCGAACTTTTGACTAAAAGTTCGGCCAAACTAACGCGTCACCAATTATACAAAAACCAGGCTCTGAATACGGTTCTGCAACTTTGGACTGATTAAACTCCATGAAAGGTTGTTAATTAACTGCCGGAACCAAGACAAGAATTTTCAGAATTGAATCTACTTTCAAGAAATATAACTTTTATGGAATTTCATAAACGTTTATTAATTTTAATTATTTTTCTAATAAAATGGGTGCAAACAATTTCTGAGGGTCATTGTGATTCAGTGAAATCAAAATTTTGTATCTCCAAAAATACATTGTAAAAAAAATTGAAAAAATTATGGGGCATTACATTGGTCCGTCGTCTCTAATGGGTAGCTTTTATATTTTTAGTTTATAACTTATATGTTAAGAAATTTCTTGTGACGCGAAACATATCCAAAATACGCAGTTTTTCGTATTGGACCAGTTCAAAAAATTCTAGTAATTATGATATGCATCCATTGGCTTTGTAAATATGACGAAAACAAAGTAGACTCTGTCTAGATTGTTGCAACACATTTTGTTTTTTCAAAAACACAAATTTTCAATGAATACAACATTGCGTCATAACATGACTTCTTATGAATCCTTTGATTGTTAAGAAACACACACTCAAAGAAACACTAAGTTGACATATCAAATCTGCATAAAAAAAATTCAAAAAATAAGTAATAGAAAGCTAACAAAATTTCTCACAACTTTTATTTTTATCGCAAAATGAAATTCTACATAGAAAAATTGTTATAGTTTGCAAAAATTTGAAGAACCAAAAAAAATGAAAAAATTTTCTCAAAAAAGGGCAAAAAGTGTAACCCAGCTTCACATTTTCACCAGCTAAATTTGTTGTGAAAAATGTAAATAGACATCGAGACTATAGTAAAGCTGGAAATCCATGGCGCTAGACGTTCTGGTCCTTTGCATCCTGAATTTTCTGAGAAGGTTGCTCTTCCTCTATGTAGCAACCATATTCGGAGGGGCCATCCTTTCTCTTGGAGAGCTGAGGGTCCAGCTCAGGCGTGGAGGTGGAACAAGATCCCCATTCTTCTGCCTTTCCCCCTTCGGTGGAGTTATTGCTACCTTCGCTGTCCGATGATTCCTCCATAGGTTTGACGGGTAGAGCCACCATTTTCTGAGGCTGCTGGGGATAAGAGTGAGAAAGAGTTGATTTTCACATCCTTTTACTAGACCTCGAGCTGGAATGGCGTGGCTGGGCTTCAGGAATTCGAAGAGAGATATGGGCAGAGAGGAGTTGAGGGCCAAGAAACTCCGACACATCCATGGCCAATGAGAAATCCATAGAGCGTTCTACCATGGCAGAGATGGGAGGGCGAACCTCGGCCTCCACCTCTATCACAACACATTCGATGGCAGGGAGGCATGGAGTTCGCAGAATTCTGAAAATGCAGGTGAGGCGAATTAACAGAGTGAGATGGACGAGGAGATAGGCAGTATGCGGCATGGAGCGAGTGAGCGTAGGGTGTATGAAGGGCTGAGAGAGGGGCGAAGGCACAACAACGATCAACAGAGCTGAGAGAAAACTTGACAAAGAGACGGTGGGATAATTGCTCGGAGGAGACGATGCCATTTCCCATAAATGTTCAGGGCGCTTTGCAAACAAGACAGACAAGAATGAATTCACGACGAGCGAAATTAAATACTAGTAATAGCGTCAAGCATCGGACCAGCATGGTGTATTTAAGGCTCCCACGCCAAGGCCATGTGCTGCCTTGTGGCAAGGACAACTGTTTAGCATTAGAGAGCCCATATGACATGCCAAATGTGTGTTACAAGGCACCCGCATTCGAAGTACGTTTAAAGATTTAACTCTTATGAGTTAAGAAAATTTAATGAAAGGTTACTCAATATTATGTATATATGTAAACTATTTTGAGTTCAACCTAAAATTACATATGGCCCATTGAAAACCCACTAAAATCTATCTTATGGCTAAATCTATAATGCATTGAGATGAAAAGTTGGAGAAAAATTACATAGGTAGAAAATTATAGATTTATTCCCTCACATACATACTAAATCTACCATTAGAGATAAAAATTCAATGGTTTTAAACCTAAAAAATTGTGAATGCACATAGATACTAAAGTACGAACCAAAAAACAATTCTATTTTTAATCTAAAAATAATAATAATTATCTTTTTAACCAGAAAAGCATGGATCCTTACCTACCCTACTCCAATTGGATGTTAAAGTCTCAAAACACATTATTCTCATTTGTTGTGAAACTATGGCCTCGACATTAATTGTCAAATTAAGACATGAAGCAATATCAAAACACTTCCAAACATATATTTTGGGAAGCAAAATTCAGAGTAGAAGTGTGAAAGATTTCGTCATTTAAGCAGGGGTTATCTTTGGAATTTAGTTTTTTAAATCAAACATCCTTGTATAGTACAGAGCACGGAGCAGCTGCCATCTTCATGCTTAGCCTGACAAGGATTGAGCTGAATCGGACAAGAGTTATTAAAAAGACAGGCGAAAGCAACTCAAAACAGATTGCATGGCTTTTTGGGAAACCATACAATCTCACCCTCAAATTTGCAGGTGCCATGTCTGCCACAAACTTTCATTTTTTATAAGGTCTAGGCCCCACGTTTTCATTTGAGGATTGTGAACTTTGAATGACTTTATTGTTTCTCCACCATTCAATCCCCATGACAGAAAAATAAATGCATATGTGATAGATTTTCCCTCTGCCATATCGATTTGCAATATCTAGCAGGGGGTCTGTTTCACGTTGCTCGTCCGATTATTCTATGAGGAAACTGCAGCACCCTCGATGAAATTTTGTCCACAGAAGAGCTTCCCAATTTAGAATTATGGTTCCAAAAATGGAGACTAGGGTTCTTCGAAAAATCTTGCTTACGTTCATTTGTACGCAAGCCAATGAATAGTACCCCTAACTGCAAAAGCAGATGGAGAAAAAATGTGTAAACACCTGCTGTGCACATGCAGACTCATGACTATTTTGGCCTCACACTTCTGACTATGGGTCCGCGTATCATTTTGGTTATAGATTTTGTCACATCATATCAAATTTAATTCATGGGTTGGCACTGCTGGATATCATATCATTATGAGATGTAGGATTCAGTATTTGGGAATTTATTGGACTTCATATCCAGTGTTGACAAATAGTGGGACCAAACTGCAACAGATCTGAGCTTTATGCAGATTGCTGCTAGTCAAAAAGCATTTCCTTATCTGCTACAGTGACAAGGGTGGCCCTTCATGCCAAGGGCACGCACTGCAGGATTTCAATGCTCGTCATGCCCATGTTCCTCTAGTGTTACCTCTAACATTCGAGATCCATGCAGCTTTCTGAAAAATCACTGCAAACCATTGAGCAATCCAATTGCTTTTTTGGCTTCAGATGTGACAAATACAAAAGTCATGGGTGACAAATACAAAAAGTCATGGGTTTGCAGTGAAATAATTTCCATGATCTTTTATTCCTGATTCAATGAAAGACAAAGATCCTATCAACCTTCTAAAACAGAGAGCGCTTTTCAAATGCATGATTACCTGTTTGGATAAGTTGAGATACTCAGGATAAGCTGAGATACTCTGATTTGAAATCTTGATATTATCTGAAACTATATAGATTACACTTCTCATTATAAAAGATAAAAATAATTTGGATGTTATTTTATTTTGTTTGTAAGTTTGGTAGTACTATATGTTCATCAATATATCCACTTACATCATTATCATTTTGATTTGAGAAATGAATAAAACTTGTGATGAGTGCTTTAACAACCAGCTTTATCATCTTTTAACCAAAATCTATACTAATTACATATTTACTCCTCATCAATATATCCACATACATCACTCCATCCTTGAAAAAAAAATAATAATAATAATAACTCATCACCTTTTATCCCATACCCATACAAATTACATATTTGCTCCGATTATAAAAGATAAAAATATTTGCTTCAATGATAAAAGACAGAAATAGAAAAACGAGGACGAGTACTTTTAAAACCAGAATTACTAGTTGGCTTCAGATTAATTTAAACCCACACGTTTCATATTCATTTCAATAATTTGACACACTGATTTTGAAAAAAATCGGATAGAAATAGAAAAAAGACAAAGAAAACTTATTACTTTTATATTTACAGGTAATGACTATCAGTGTCTTTTATATTAATTTTAACTCAACAAGCCTCAGGTCTCTTTCGAGATGTCAAAATCGCATTTATTGAGCTCCACCACCCAGATCGGAATTTACAGCTTTACAAATTCTTAATGTTTTGACCTGTGTTTACATATTTTCATAGCAATTTGGTACACAGTCTGTTTCATAGCAGTCTGGGAGATAGCATTGTGTTTGAATTTCTACAATTTTTTTAACTTTTCTTATTGTGAGCATGTTTTCTCTAACAAATATTTTCAAACATATCAGTGTAGGTTGGACAATTTAAGAGTATTTCTCAAATTTAAATGAAAGTAATTTTAATTGGTTGTTATTATCTTATTTTAGTAATTGTTATCATCTCATTTCAGAATTTGTTGTTGAATATGTTAAAAAGTTTAATATATTTTCGTTATTAATTTTATTATGATAAAAAGTGATTGAATGATTATGTCAATTATCAACTAACAATAAATTTCTAACAACTTACATTCTTATATAAGTAATTTTTATAATAATATCTTTTCTTAGAGAATACACTACTAAAATGATATTATAAAACAAGAATAAAATTTCAATTTTAAAACAATACTGGAATTACTATTTTTTTTTCAAAATATTCTCTTTTCCAAAAAAAAAAAATTCTTATCTACATTCAAGTTTTTTATATCAATAAACATCATTAGAACTTGAATTGTCTCATACCTAATTCTCATATGCAGGTCTAGTAACTCCATAAGTATAATTTCTCCAATTCACAAACATCCTATACTTTAGATAACTATTTGCCTTCTATTGCATTTCTCCTTTTTGTCAAAGTTCTTAAAAAAAAATGATTTTTTTAGTAAAGTCTTTTTCAATATGTAGATTTGTAGTAAAATCTATAATAGTGGATTTTTTAAGCTTCCTCTTGAGAAGATTATTGATACAAATTTTACAACTAATTGTTGTATTACTATTTTTTCCATAATTTCTTTAGCCAATTTTCTTAGATATGTGGATTTGTAGTAAAATCTATATTTATGGATTTGTTAAGCTTTATCTTAATAAGATCATTGGTAAAAAATTTACAACTAATTATTGCTTTACTAATTTTTTCATAATAGTAACATTCTATCTCCATCTTCTTTTTAGTTGATCTATTACTATTTTTTGTTAATGTACAAATTTTGCATATCTCTATCTACTTTTTAGTTGATCTATTAGGAATGTTTCTTAACTAAAATTTCATCTCAATTTGAGTATCTCCTAGAATGGTTCTCTTTCTTCAACTGAAAGTGAAACAATAATATCTTATAAATTTATAGAAAGCAATGACTTGGAGTAAATATAGCGTTGTATTTTAGATGTTAAACTCTTAATAGAATGACTTTGGTGTTGTCTTCATCTACCATAGCCTTAATTTCACTCATAATAACTTTAATTAACATTTTAAAATAAAAAAGCTATAACTTTGGAAAAACATTGAGTTCACTGCTTCCGGTCGAAATAATTTATTCAATATATCCAATATATAATGCTAAATTTAAATTTATGAGAGCAAGACTAATGATGGATCTGAATTTGGATATATAATCTTAATCCTTCCACTTTTGTAATTTAATTAGATATTTTCATACTTGTTTAATAATTTTTATTATTTCTTATAAGTGCTTGTTGATTAATTGTATTTAGATTTATAGTTTCCAAATATACAAATTAAAATCAAAATATTTCAAACATTTCTATAAATAATGTCCTATTAGAAAAATATAAATAACAAAATAAATAAATAATTGCAAATCCAAATATCCTTCCTTGAGAAATAAGATTATTTTTTCGTTATTTTCATGAAAACACCTGCACATGGTCATTGATAAGCCCAATAAAAATAATGACTTATTGTTCACCTTGCACATGGCTGAAGATAAAAAGCGGTGACTCCTTTCATAGATGGAAATTTAGATCAAGGGATAATGACTTGTTGTTCACCTTGCACATGGCTCAAGTTCAAAAGTGGTGACTCCTTTCATAGATGGAAATTCAGATTAATGGCTCCAAGGTTCCAACGTGACAACTCTCTATATAATGATGAATTTTGAAATGACGAAGCTTTTTCTCTGGGAGTGAACCTTTTTGTCTTCGAGACACATGTCAACCAACTGATCAATGCATAATAACAAAACTAATGGCTCTTTAATTAGCCATCATTATGACTTAGCTGCCTTGTAGCGATGATTTATCTTGTCTCGGTGACAACAATGATTTAGATCTAAACAGAAGTTGAGAAGTTACAACTGAACTATATAGGAATGGGTGGTTGTAGCTGGATTATCTCTTTAACATGATTTAAAGCATTTGAGGATTCTTTTCATCAATTGCAAGTCTATCCACTAATAACAATTTAATTGAACTTTCACATAATTTCATTTTCACCGAGTAACAACATTTCGTTGTGGTAATGAATATATTTGATATGCTTTTCTTCACATGGATTTTAATTACTTTTGCTTTTGTATCATATTAGAATGGACGTGTCTACCGAGCCCGCGTTTTGGCCCGGACGGCAGAAATCCGCCGGAATCCGGGCAACTAAATTTGTAAAAATCAGGTAGTTGCAGTGCTTGGAATCCATTTTTGACAGTGGAAATGGATTCAGCACTATCAAAAACCCCTGGGGCACTCAAAATACTAATGTTTAACAACTATTAACAAATTTCTGGGCAAATCTTTGCCGGATTTTCTGAAAATCGTTCCCGGATTTTGGGTCAAAACGCGGGCTCTTTAGACTACGGTTATTAGAATAACGAGATACATAATGAGAAAACAATAAATGATGATTAATAGCATTAACTTAACAAAGTTATTTAATATTATTTTATTTAACTAATACACTATTTTTTATTTTTAAATAAAATTTGTAATTTATTATAAATAATTATATTTTTGTTTTTTTATAAATACTATAATTGGTTATAAAAAACTAATTTTTTAATTGGAAATAGAATGATTGATTATTTATCTCAACAACCATTTTATAATAACTCAACATTATTACCTAAATAAATTTTATAATTTTTATTATAAAAATTCTAATAGCTATTTTTTACTTTTACATTATTTTTTATTAATAATTATAAAAAAAAATTATTTATTTTTAATATTTATTTTTATATTTTTTAAATTCATTTATACTTTTATGTATTTTTTTATTTAATTTTAATTATAAAAATATTTAACACCTTTTTATTTAAATTTAATTATGAAAATAGTTTAACATTATTGATGTTTTTTTTTTTTTTGAGTTTTTACTTCATTATCCTTAATAATTTGACAAAATGCATTTCTAGTGTAAACTTATTTTAAATTCTATTTCCTTTTAAAACATGTATAAATTGTGTAATTTTTTATTAATGTTTATAGAACTCATACAATTACGTATAAATTGTGTAAATTTTTATTAATTTTTATAAAACTGATAAAATGTGTAAATTTTTATTAATGTTTATAGAATTGATAAAATGACTTTTTACTATTTTTGAAAGAATGATTCTACTTTGTTTTTATCCAGTAAAACAGAGGTTAAAAATTGTGTCATAATTTATTTTATAGTTTTATATTTAATAAATTTATTAATAATAATAAAAAATGACATGAAAATATTTATTGATATGAAATTGGTTTATTATATTGTTAAAAGGTAAATAATTACTTAGAATTTTTTAGAATTTTATCAATGTATGTGAAGAGTGTTAAGAGAAGTATTCCAATATCGTGATAGTTTGGTTGAGTTAAACAATTACAAAGTTGGTTATGTGATAAATCTTTAGAAGTTGGGATCTAATTTTTGTATGAATATTTAGAAGTTAAGATCTAATCTTAATATATCTATGGAATTTTAAGAGAGTCTTTTTCATATTCCAACCCTCTTAGTACCATAAATTTGACAAAAAATTTCATCACAAGGGCTTTTGGAAGTTAACCAATGCCTAGTTTCATCATAGAGATCATGAGAACTATTATTATTTTAGCAAAGTTTTTTTTATTCTTTACAATCATCACAATAAAGATATATTTTCCATCTTCTAGAGTAGGGTTGATAACCTCCTTATAATACATTCTCTTTTCCCTCTAACTCTTCATCATGCCACATTTTCTCCTTAAATTTTGATGCGATATTACTTTTTTAACCTTATTTTGCAAAATAATCTCTTAGTTTATTCCCCAATGGTTTAGCCAAGGGTGGCAAATTTATTCCATCCCCACTTGAGGTGAAGGTGGTTTTGGTTGGAGTTTAAATCAATTTTAGGAAACCTCTTTTATTCCATGTTCTTTAACCTATTCTTATACTTTAGGTACATAATCATAGCTATGCTTTCAGTTGGCGAATGACTTGCACTATTGAGGAGGATATGATAAGGTGTGTTAGCTTTAATTTTGAGATTATAAGTTTTAAATTCTTTTGGATCTACTTTATATTCTCCATGATTCTTATAGATATATCATCCACAAACTTCACACCCAGATAAAATTATATGAGTAATAAGAGTGTCAAAGATGAGTCTTGTCTTGTCCTAATTAATCCAAAGGTCCACTTTTTTACATTTTTTTTCAAGCCAATAATAAGTTCTACATCGTACATTTAGCCTTCTCTCAATGCTATAATTTCAGTTAAGCTTGTGATGAATATCAATTCCATTATACTTGTACGAAGGAACTTCCTTCAAGTTTTTTTTTTTTGTCATATGAAAAAGTATCATAAATCATCTTATTGGATTTAACAATCATGACTATAGTTGTGACATGTTAATAATCATACCCATAGTTGAGTATAATTCCTTGAGGATTCTTAGTTGCTTACAGAGATCATAGGATTTCCTTGCCACAAGAAGAATATCTTTAACATAAAGGAAAAGAATGATGACTATATGAGCAAGAGTAGGGCTCACAAAATGCTTCTTCCAAACAATCTTCTAATGTGCCAATATATATGCCATAAATGTGTTTTTCCCGCTTTTGGTAATAAAATTTAAAAAAGTATGTTTTGTATTTTTAATGGGAAACTTATATATTAAAAGTTGAAATGAAATGATAATGTGGGGATGATGATAAATTTTCATTGGGACCAAGTTTTGTATACGGAACATTAAGAAGATAAGAGATTACTTGAATGTTTTAGAATTTTATTTTCTATGCAAAATTAAGAAAAGTGATTTGATATTGCCATAGTCTTGTTGAGTTAGAAGATTAGGAAGGATGCTAACGTGACATATGATATCTAATATGGGTATATAGTGAAAATTATAAAAGTGTTTTTAATTTTATGTCCTCTTTCTTTGATCCACAATATTTTGGGAATTGTCCCATGCTTAATTTCACTCTAAAACTAGTAAGATTTTGTTCTTAATTTAACCTGTCAACAATCATATTATATTATTTTGTAACCAAATATTATTTTAGCCATTTATTTTTTTTAAATAATTATATAGAATTATAACTTCCTAGTAATTTATATTGTATTTATAATTACACCATATTTATTTTTTTTTAAATGGAAATAAAATTACTTTAAATATTCATTATTATTTATTTCATAAAAAAATGAGGAGGATTGAATCATTATATAATTCCACATCTTTGTTGACACTTTCAAAGTGGAAAAATTGGAGGAATTAGAATACAAGATCAGTTTTATAAGTGGGACCCAATATCGACAATTATGGTCTGAAACCTTCCAAGGTCATTTTCAGGCCTTAAATAACATTTAATTTGGGTAAAATTTTCCCACATAAGTGTTAGACCCCATGAATTTTTTCTCTTCTCAAAGACCTTTCACAAATTACAATTTGTATGAAAACGTTATGCTTCCCAAGAGTTGATATAACATGTTTAACAAAAATGGCACAAGTGGTTTCCACGCCAACCTTGGTTACTCATGGAAAATGGGTTAGTTATTAAAGGACTATGAAGAAGACTCTAAACGGGTCAAATTTTTTACTTTAGTTGAGAGTTGAAGGAGTCAAACTTGATCCCTAGTTGGCTATAAAGTTATATTATAATTGGGACACTAGGAGGAAAGTGGCTTACTTTCTATTTGATTGTATCTTGTTCCATAGTAGAGTAGAGAAATTGAGAGTGGAAGTAGGAGTAAGAGAGAATGTCAAAGGAATTTATTGTTTTGTAACATCTTATTAGGCCACGAGCCTAAGGTGACTTCATTTAGAATGCCTTCTCTTTTGTACTTGCATTATTTCCATTCCAGAAAAAAGAGAGCATAAAAATCCCACCTTCCAGCTGGGTTTTCTCCCATAAGGGTTTCCCAGAGCATATATTATATTAATTGTGGTTGGTTTCTGATTGTAGTTTATTTTTCTCTTTCTTATGCATTTTATTTAATGCGTTTACATAATTTCTCATCTCTATTGACAATTTCAAAGTAGAAAAACTGGAGGAATCAGATTATAAGAACAATTTAATCAGTGGGACCTAGTCTTGAGAATTATGGTTTGAAACCTTCCGAGGTAATTTTGAGGCCATAAATTAGTTTAGTTTAGGGAAAAAATTTCCCACATAAGTGTTAGAACCCATGAATCTATTCTCCAGTCATACATTTCACCAATCAAAGTTTGTATGAAAAATTAATGCCTCCCAAAATTTGATCTAACGTGTTTGACCAAAATGGCACAAGTGGTTTCCATGTCAACCTTGGTTAATCATAGAAAAGGGGATAACCATGAAATGACTATGAAGAATACTCTAAAAGGGTCAAGTTTTTTACTCTAGTTGAGATTTGAAGGAGTCAGAATCGATCCGTAGTTGGTTATAAAGCTATATTATAATTGGGACAGTAGGAGGAAAATGGGTTTCATTTTATTTGATTGGATATTTTTCCATAGTAGAGTAGATAAATTGAGAGTGGGAGTAGGCGTGAAAGAGAATAACATAGGAAGTTATTGTTATGTAACATTCTATTAGGCCACCCTTCCAAGGTGAATTCATTGAGAATGCTTTCTCTTTTGTACTTGCATTATTTCCATTGTAGACAAAAGAGAGCATAACAATACCACATTCCAATTGGGTTTTCTCCCATAAGGGTTTCCCAGAGCATATATTATATTCATTATGGCTGGTGTGGTATTTTTTTTTTTTTATCTATCTTATGCATTTTATTTATTTCATGCATAAACAAAAAATCAATACTTAACAAATGTGGAATATAAAGGAATTTAATATTCATAGTATAGACTTCAGTTTGTTTTTATCATATCTATTATGATGAATTATCTAGTGGAATATTCATAGGAGTTTACCAATCATATTGGTATTGGAGTAGGTTTATTTATGAAATTTAGTGGGAAGTTTCAAGGGATCTAGGAAGTGGTTTCAGCTGAAAATCATAGAATGCTAGCCTTGGCCAATGAATATATTGACATTAACGTTGATCCACCAAATGAGATAAAATAGATTTTGGAATCACACATTGCAGATAACATTTGTAATATGAACCTCCTTATAATAGATCTAGTGAATAAGTTTGGAATAGGAGAATATGGAGTTTCCAAGATATAGTTCACAATAGAGGGGAAATTTGGGGATGAAGAAGAACAAAAAATGGATTCAAATAAAGAACCTAAGAAAGAGTAACAAAGATCAGGTACTATCACCCATTCAAAGTCTCTTTTCAAGATGGAAGATAAGGTCTAGATCAAGCCATACCCAAGTGAAATTTATTCCTTAAAATTGAACCACTATTTGCAAAAATTAGAAGTGTATTTTAGCGTTCACCACATATATGAGGGGTAGAAAATATCATTTAGTTGATTGAAGTTAGAGGGAAATGACCTAACTTGGTGTAAAATCCGTATAGAGACAATTAGGTTATAGGGTGATCCCCCTATAACTAGGTGGGAGGAATTTAAAACCATTGTAAAGTCCTAATTCAACCTTATTAGGTATGTATAGTACCAATGGATGCAATGGAATTAATTTATATAGAGGTGATGGAAAAGTGTATAGTAGCACATCACTAAATTCAAAATACTATCCATCATGTCGGGAATCTATCTCAAGAACCAAAATGCACTCTACAAGTATGTGGAGGGTCTACATAGCTATCACAAAAGAAGATGATGTATTTTAAGCCAAGAAAAATGGATGAGGCTTGTGTGTAGGTATGTACTTGAAAAATGTAAGGTAAAAGAAATGGAAATCAAGTGATTTAATATAAATAGCACCAAGAAGCTTCTAGGAAGGGAAAAGGAAGTGGAAAGGAGGAAAGAAAAAAGAAAATAACAACCAATACACATTAATGCAAGGATCCTAGTAATCATTGAAACCATTATAACTTTGATGATGTCACAAAGTAAAAGTGTTGGAGATTTCATCCATAGCTAAACTTGAAGAATCAATGAAATATAGGAAGAAAAAAAATATTTTCTCCACATATTCAAGTAATTATATGGAGAATAACTATGGTGTGAGTAGAATATTGTCTTCACCTCAATGCATATGGAGGTGAACCTAAGTATCCTTCATCACCAAGAAGAGAAGGAGTTGACCAATCTCTTCCACATTAAGATACAAGTGAAGAAGACCAATATCGATACCCTATTTCACTTAGGTTTATAGGCTAATATCATAGTAGAAAATTTGGTTAAAAAATTTGTATTGGAGGTTTGATATCATCCTATCATGTATCCATTATGATTGGTAGTTAATTATGTGGACATAGATTTTAAAAAAACAATGTAGAATAAAATTTTCTATTAGTGTTGATTATATGGATGGAGTATAATTGGATGTAGTACCACTTGACACATACATAGTTTTTTTTGGAGTCCCTTCATGTATATGCATGATACTGTAACACCCCTTCCCACTTCTACCCAAGCAACAGGCTAGACGGGGTAAATATGCGACAAGAGGCTACTACAATGAGATTCAACCTCCTAGGTGACCTTAAGGAAGTTTAACTGACATAAACATAACATACAAACCTTTTACAACAACAAAAATACCCTCAGGAGGTAACCCAACCATTCATGCCTCTTACCCATGGGTCACACTGACATTTTGACCTCTTTGAGCCATAGTCATAGGCATAAAAATCCATGCCATAAGCCATGCGGCTATAGCCACAGGAATAACATTTCATGTCAGTGTCCACAACCCCAAATACTCATTTTTGTGTGAGCGTCCCCAGGATTTGAGCTACCTTTTAAGGCCCAGAACCTAGTGCTTTGCACAAAACTTCATGACAAGTTCAGAGATGATAGATAACAATAGGAAGATGTTACAAAAGCAATCGAATCATTAAAAAATTATTTGTTCCCGTCCTAGACATGACAAGAATTTTGTCAAACATGTCACAAACATGAAAAATACAAGTATAAACAAAAAAACAGAGAAAATGGGTCTCATGCTTATCTAATAATCACTAAGAATCATTGCTCCCCTACATCATTAGCTTCTATACAATTTTTTTTACCATAGATACATTGTGCATTCATTTACATGTAGAAACATGGAGAGAGACGTATATCACTACTATCAAAATATATGCTTATAACTAGCATAATAACAACATAAATATCATGGATACAATAAAAATTAAATCCACATATAAACGAATGCATTTGTACATGAAATACTAAAGGAACGATCTTCTCATTAATGAATGTAAAAACCAACCAGAGATGGGACTTCCACTTTCCACTCGACCATAGATTGGTTGATCCAAATATCTCTTCAACCAATCACCCCCATGCCATATTCAAAGAATGACTGTGGGACTCAAAACGAAACCAACCAAGGCATCTCGATGCTAAACCACCTCACCCTCATCAATAGAAATCAGAATTTAATGTGATCCACATCGGGTCACTAGGCCAACAAAATAAACATGCCATATTCAGCTTTACCGTGATATACACCTCATCACTAGGCTAACACAAGCATGGATATCACCAGATTCTCTCCGCTTAAACCATGAGGAATTTTCTTGTCTACTAGTCTCTCGGGCTTTACCACAACCCACAGTTTGAATCAGGGGTCACTAGGCCCTAAACCAAGACATGCTCTCCAGGCTTTATTGTAAATCCAAAACCTGAGATTCCTAGGCATGATGGAGAGCACCCACCTCTCAAACTTTACCGCAATCCAAATATGGATCACTAGGCCCTAAAATGAGGAAAACAACCTCTAGTGTTTATTGTATATCTCTCCATTCACTAGTCAAGGATTCGTAAGCCCACCAAGGCAACACACTATCCAAATTTACTGCAACTCACAATCTAGTTCAGGGGCTACTAGGCCATGTGTTATGTCAATTCAGAGAACCACCTCACTCAGCTTTGAATCCATCTAACAATAGAGATAAACTAAAACATGAGAACTACACAACACCATGTCTATCTAGAAATGGTAATGTTAGGCTAAAAATACTGTAACATCTGGAAAAAACCCATGCCAAGACATAAAATAATCACATGCAACACCATGCATGCTCGATCTAGCAAGGAAAACACACATGAAAATTGGTACCTGCCTAGAATCCTGGTCCTCCTTGCTTGCTTCATCCTTATTCTTGCTTTCTTGTCTTTATTTCTCCAATGCCAAAGTGCTACAAGAAAAATCTTGTGTCCAAGAGTGAGCGAGAGAGAGAGAGATATAGAGAGTAATGAGAGAGCTCTCAAGTTTAACTGAAAAAGGTAGCAAAATCTTGAGCCAAAATCTTTCCAAATGATCCTCCGAAGCCTGTTTATTAATTAGGCTTCCCTTTTCTTCATTTTCCATTTTTTCCTTCAGTTTCCTCCTCACATGCATCTTGTTACCTTTCACCTTCTTTTTATCCTATTTTCCAATATTTTCATAAATAAATGTGCCAAAAAATCCATTTTCCCTTTCCAAATTCCTTTTCCTTTTCCTTTGCCAATTTCCTTAGCCATGTTAACCGAAATGAACACCCACTAGGATGTTTTTCCCGACATTTAGCTTGGAATATGTTTCCCATCAAATGTGGTTATTATTTTAACTTTATTACATGGAATTTTCACTAGGATCATTACAAAACCCTCCCCCTTGGGGGAACACCGTCCTCAGTGTTCAATGAAACCTACAAACTAGAAAATTGTTGAAAATAAAACATACAACCTATGGAGCTTTATAACACAAGTAGTTTTAGTAATTGCAATGAATAACATACTCAAAATAAAAAACATCATGACAATCATACCATGTACTGGAGATTTATAACACAACTCTTTATGGTATTTACAATAGTATACAAATATACACATTTTATCAAGCAAAAAATAAAAGGATACAGTTACTACATCTGCAACAAGGGAATCTAGAGGCTCACACCGCCACCCTCAAAGTAGTACCAAGATTCACTTCTTTCCTAAGAAGTCTAGAATCCATTGTGAGAGCCAAAGCTGCATCCAATGCCCAACGCTACAATCCTACTCTATTGTACCCTCAATGAATAGTTACCGACTCATTTTTACAGGTTGCACTCCCAATGTGTATCTGACTCCATATGAAAATTCTAATGACCAAAACAAATCCATCCCTAACCTTCCCTTCTCTGCTACATAGTCCCTTGGGAAATTCGGTCATCCCCTTCCATGCAGTCACTCACCTTCCAAGTTCCTCGACATCCCCTATTCTGGGTGATCCATCCCTTGGGAAGGATTCCTCGCATCAAAAGATACAAAAGCCAAGGCATATACCTTCCTCCAGACTATCATACCAGTCATAGCATTTTCATGAAAATAAATGGACATTATTGATTACCAGTGTTCCACAATGACCTTGCTCCTGAAGTGTTTTAACAACATACTACAGCATGTTTCAATTCCTTTTACTGAAGTTGCTACTTCTTGCAATTGGTTTCAACCACCCAACTTGGCATTCCATGTTTTCCTATACCAAGAACATAACTTCCATAAGATTCAAAATAAATTGAAATAAATTCACATCATACCTCATTGGTGGTTTGTCAACAAGGTGCACTTTAAATTTTGTTCGCTTCTTGTCACAACAAGCCAAACTATCATATTTGACCAAATCATCATGTATAAACATATCACATCTGGTTAGCTCAAAATACAACCATCATAAATTACATGAAGTGCATGAAATCACCATAAACCATAACCGTAAATCACATGTAACCATCAAAAGTTAGAATCATAGATCACATGCATTATAAAGTTGAAATAAGATACTGATATGTATCCTTCATTGGTCCTTACTTCTTCTTTTTTTATTTTGTACACATACACATAGTGTACATCATAACACATACACCCATGTAACAAAACCATAAAATACACACACCCACACTAGAATGTGACATATACACTTACACCTGGTATACAATACAACACAATACATACGCCTACACCAATATATAACACCTACATATATATAGTACAACACAATGAATACACATGTCATGATACCACGACTACACCATGGACATACATAGTACCGCACAACCACAACATAACATGTATGACATGCACATAATACCACATGCATCACATGTACACGACACCACCTGCACAACATGTACACAACGAAAAATATACACCACACCACCTATACAATGTGTACACAATACCCCATGTACACATCACCACATGCACGACATGTACAAGACACCACATGTATAGAGCGCCACATGCATGACATGTACACGACACCACCTGCACATAACACCATATGTACAACGTGTACACAATACCACATGCACACATCACCACATGTACAATCATGCACACAACACCATATGTACATAGTACCGTATGTACAACACACACACAACACCATATGTACATAGAACTGCATATATAACATTTAAATGGAACCATACTTACACAACACTCCATATCCAACATGCACACAACACCGCATATCCAACATGTGCACAATACGGTAGGTACACAAGACGAAATATCCAACATGTACTTAACACCATCTATACCTAGCACTGCATATGAAATATACACACAACACCATATATATAACATGCATACAACATCATATGTACAAATTACTACATATATTACATGTACACATCACCATAGGTATAATCACTAAATATACAACATGTGCAACATATACACAACAATAGTATTGCACATCCATAGACCACACACTGACACCAAAAGAAATCTTGCTTCTACTATATCTCCATTATGCGTGCATCCTTCAACATGTCACAAATCACACTGCTTGCATTCCACTGATGTGCCCCTGAGCAATACCTATCATAAAATAGATATATACATAGTATAATCACATAATATCAAATCATACCCACATGATATTGACCTTGTAGATCTGTGAAGGTTATTCTTCCCACTTGATATTATATTTTTGTTTTTTTATAAATATTATAATTTGCTATAAAAACTAATTTTTTAATTGGAGATAGAATGATTGACTATTTATCTCAACAACCATTTTATAATAACTTAATATTATTACCTAAATAAATTTTATAATTTTTTTTATAATTTTTATTATAAAAATTCTAATAGTTATTCTTTATTTTTACATTATTTTTTATTAATAATTATAAAAACAATTTATTTATTTTTATATTTTTTTAATTCATTTACACATTTTTTGTATTTTATATTTAATCTTAATTATAAAAATATTTAACACCTTTTTATTTAAATTTAATTATGAAAATATTTTAACATTATTGATGTTTTGCAGTTTTTTAAACATTATCCATAATAATTTGACAAGATGCATTTCTACAGTAAACTTATTTTAAATTATATTCCCCAAACATGTATAAATTGTACAAATTTTTATTAATGTTTATAGAACTCATACAATCACGTATAAATTGTGTAAATTTTTATTAATGTTTATACAACTGATAAAACCACTTTTTACTATTTTTGAAACATGATTCTACTTTGTTCTTATCCATTAGAATGGAGGTTAAAAGTTGTGTTATAATTTATTTTATAGTTTTATATTTAATAAATTTATTTAAAATAATAATTAAAAATAACATGAAAAATATTTATTGATTTTTTTCCACAGAAAAAAATTGAACTTTCTATTAGAAATAGATATCTCAAAGCATATGCAGATAATTTCAGTACAGTTCCATTCCCTTCTTTCAAATGGGGATGGTGAAACAGCTGCTTTACAAGACTTGTGGTGATCCAAAGAAACCAGTAAAAAGCAAAAAACCTCTCAAGAAACCAATGCATCTCCTCTATTCATCATCCCCCAGTTATGAAACCGAAACAGAGATGAGAATAGAAGGATAAAGGATGCAAAGGTGAAGCCCAAAGCTTCCTTTTATCAAAAAGAGGTACTGGTAGTAGAAACTATCCTAGTCCCCAATCAGCAGTTTTTAATCAAAAATGGAACCCAAAACCTCCTTACATAAGGAAAATAGTTCCGATCCCACAGAAGTAGCAGTTTAGAGTTTTTAAAAGCAAATATGTACATAAAGTAAATAAACACAACAGAGTTTAAATAAAAACCGGCTGTTTGCTATCATGAACAGCCCCATTCACCAACTCAGTTACTGTCCAGGACCCCAAATCTTGCTGAGCACCTTCTTTAGATGGTCGATCTGCTTCCTAGTTCCTTTCCCTGTAAATGTGACAAACAGATATCTCAATGAAGAAACATTTAAGTCGACGGATCTCCTTAAGAAAAGGTAACAAAATATAATTTCTGCACTGCTGGGTCCCATTAAACCAATTCACAACATTCCTAGAATCACCAAAAATCTGAATCTGCCTCAAATGTTTTGAAATCAACCAGCAAAGAAGAAAATGGAGAGCTTTAAGTTCAGCAAAATTGTTTGACCCTTGCCCAAGGCCCATCGAAGCACGAAGGGAGATAGCATGAGAGAGGTGAATAACTAAACCAGCGCCACATGAGCCATTTAACTCAGAGGCCCCATCAAAGAAAGCCCACAGAATTGAGTCATTGATAACTTCAGACTGAATGTTTCGAGGGGGACCTGGTCTTGAAGAAGTAGGAATGTTGTCGTAAATGGAAGCTCCTTCTGCTGCCAATTTGACAATAGGAAAGGATTGCTCATTAAAAATAGCCCTGTTATGAGCAATCCAAGTTCCCCACGCTATGAGAAGAGGGATGGATCTGTCTTTATCATTTGGAACCTCCTGCCACCACTGGTTCCAAGCTTGAAGAAATTTATCATGCGCCAGCTAAAAGGAATATTGATCAGTCTTAAATTTTCTGCCCAGAGGCTGGAATTAAAAAGACATTGAAGGAATAGGTGGTGAGCAGTTTCTTCAGCTGACTTATAGAGGGGGCACCAACTCGGACCTGATTTTCCCCTCTTTTGAAGGAAGTCCCATGTTGGCGCCTTATTATGAAGGATGCACCAAAAGAAAAGTCTGGTCTTGGCTAGGCATTTCAGCTTCTAGATTGGTTTATACCACGAGCTTGAGGCCCCTCTCCCCACCTGGGACATCAGCCATTTATAACCCAATTTTGGAGAGTAAAAACATGTCTGTGCATGAACCCAGTGCAATTCATCTCTTGAATCCAAAATCCGGACCGAAGAAAAGAGTAAGGCTAAGACATAACGGTTCCATTATTCCAACCACCTGTCATCCAAATGTAGATCCATGCCTGAGAGCCAGCCTTGTTTCACAAGGGAGGATGATCTAGGGTCAGATACCTGGTTCAAGGTATAAAAACCTCTTTCATTAAGAAAAACTACCAGAGCCAGAGAGAGAGAGAAACTGTCAGAGCAGCCAACCCATGGATTGCAACCTAGTTAGACTTGAGTGCCATCTCCTACATTCCAAGCCAATCCTTGCTCAATTGTCTGAACCGATGCCACAATAGCTTTCCAAACAACAGAAGAATTTTTTGAGGACTTGACTGGAGAGCGACTCCAATCCTAAACAGAAGCTTGGTTGATATATTTCCTTTTGATGACCGACACCCAAAGAGAATATATAGAGATCAAATGCCAAGCAAGCTTAGTTGCAAGGGATTTAGCAAAGGAAGACATATTTTTAATCCCCCAACCTCCCCATTCCTTAGGTCTAGTGATTTTGTCCCAAGCAACCCATGGGGTGACATGTTCCTATTTTGACCCTGCCCAAAGGAATTTACTGCACAGTTTATCGATGGAGGTCAAGAGGCCTTTCGGGACCCAAGAGAGGCTGGCCCAATAAACCGAAATGGCCATCAGCACTGACTTAATTAGAACCAGTCTACCTGCCCTCGAGAGCCACCTGAAGCTCCAATGATTAAGCCTTTTTTCAATTTTTTCAAGCAGCCACTTCCAGTCATGAATCCGGTAGTTGTCAGGTTTGAGATAAAAGCCCTAGTACTTAAAGTTGTCTTGTATGGATTTGACTTCAAAATTCAAAAGGCTTCTAACTCTTCCAATTTCTTCAGCAGCAAGACCAGAGGGAGTAAGTGTCGACTTTTGTTCATTGATTTGGAGACCTGTAGCTTTTAGGAAGAGTTCCAAAATATTTTTTAAAACATGACAATCCTCCAAACTCCCATTGACAAACAACAAAATGTCGTCCATGAAAAGGAGATGGGTAATCCAGAGATTTTGCGCTACTTCAATGCCTTTAAGGTTTCCCCGCCTTTTGGCTTTATGTATCATTAAACTTAACCCTTCCGCTGCCAAGAGGACCAAAAGTGGAGATAAAGGACAACCCTGCCTAAGGCCACGTTTAGGGTTGAAAAAAGAGGTTGCAGCACCATTAATCAATAAGGCGATAGCAGTAGAGTTTACACAGCTCATAATCCATTTGACAAAATCAAATCTAAAACCAAGGTTAGTGAGAAAAAGGTGTAGATACATCCAGCTAAATCTATCATAAGCTTTAGACAAATCAATTTTTATAATAGCCCCTTTTCTTCCAATTTTCTTCAGACTGTGAAGGGTTTCTTGAGCAACATCTACAGCTTCATGGATTTTTCTACCATTCAGGAACCCAAATTGTTCAGGGAGAGATGTGACTGGAAAGGAAAGACTTTATCCTAGAATCTATGACTTTAGAAATTATTTTGTAAACACATGTGCAGAGAGAAATGGGCCGGAAGTAAGCAAAGGAGTTAGTTTGATTAGATTTTGGAATCAAGGCGAGGAAAGTGGAGCTGAAAGGGGGGAAGATGGTACCCAATACTCTGGATTCTTCTAATACAACTACTAGGTCATCACCTAGAACATCAAAAAAGTGCTGGAAAAATTAAACAGTCCATCCATCCGGACCTGGACTTTTGTCCCTTTGCATTCCTTTGAGAATGTCCTCTATTTCTTGTTTCGTAACAGGAGCCATGATAACCTCGTTTCCTTCTTCATCAATGAAGCTAGGAAATAATTGGGCTACTCTGATAACTTCTGCTATGGAAGCTTTAGCTAGGGCTTTGAAAAGGTCTTTAAAATAAAGAATACCCAAGGAAGCCAAATCCTCAAAAGAAGATGCCTATTCACCATTATCGTTATGAATTTCCCATATTGTGTTTGAAAAATTTCGACCTTTTGCATAGTTTTGAAAGAATTTGGTATTCTCGTCTCCTGCTTGAAGCCAGATCGATTTTCTTTTCAAACGCCAGCCTTCTTTCCTGAGCTAAAGAATACTTCTCTTGGTGGCCTCCAGTTCCTTAATTCTTTCCCTCGATTCATCAGTAGCATATCCACCCCCTTCAGGATCTTCCATCAGAGAAAATTATAAATTTACCTTCCTAAGCTCCTCTTCTTCTTTCGCCTTTTTTTGGGCAGCCCATGTTTTGGAAGCTGCTTTCATTTTCTTCAGGTTGTTCATAAGAAAAGCACTCCTCAATATTTCGGGGCTAATGGTATATTTCTCCCAAGTAGTTGTAAAGAGTTCATTGTACGAGTCATCCTTGAGCCAGGATGAGTTAAATCTGAAGGGGATTCCTGGTTATTTTCCATCACCTTTAATTTCCAGGAGAATATGAAAATGGTCTGAGACACCTCCTTCACCTACCCAATGCCGATAGATCATCATTTTTTCCTCCAAGTATTCACATAACAAGAAACGATCAATCTTCTTTCCCACCCAATCCTGCCCAATTCTTCGGTTTCTCCATGTAGGTTGCAACTTCAGGAGGGGAATATCCACCAGATGGGACAGGGCCAGATGATTCCTGAAGAAATCAGTTAGCTGGTCAGCTCTGGCCGAGGCTCCCCAGGACTCTGCTTCCCCCAAAGAAAAGTTCAGGTCTCCACCAATAATTATGTTGGGATGAGAAATCCAGGAGGAACTGAAGACAGAGGTCCAGAAAAGCTCTTTGTCCACACAAGGCCCATAGATATTTATGGAGAGAAAGGTAGGGTTGAGCTCACTGGAGAAAAGCTCCAAGGCCAAAACATTCACAGAACCCCAGGAAGAAACATATTTAAACTTCTTAGGATTAAAACCAGTAACCACACCGCTAGATCTCCCCACTACATCAAGGGCATAAAAATTCCAGTCAGGCAGTAGTTTGGAAATAGAACTGATTACATCATCCAATTTCCCCAGAGTTTCCTGAAGCAAAAAAATAGCCGGATTTTGAGAACACACAAGTTCTTTAAAAGCTACCTTTTTTGGCTGGCTAGCTAAGCCTCTGCAGTTAAAGGAAAGGAAAATCATGGCACACCTTCCGGGGGTGGTCTCTCTGCTCTAAGCACCCTGGTAAGAGACATCTGTTTACCATCAGAAATATCCACAATAGCTTTCGATTGAGCTTTAGAGAGGTTTGATTTTTTGCCTCTCATTTTCCTGGCCCCAATCACTACAGGATTCGGAGCAAGACCACCTACTGCTAGACCAAACCCAACCCTGTTTGCCTGAGGTCTGAGGTTATAAGGAAGAGGGTCAGAAGAAGAGGCCCGAGAGCTGGGGGGCTGGGGAGCACCAACAGCTTGGGAGGATGAAAGATCAGGAAGGTTTGGAATAGAAAGGATAACACTATCAAAGGACGACAGAGAAATATTCAAAGTCGATAGGTCATTTAAAATCTTCCTGGAGGGACCAGGGTCTGCAAATTCAGATAAAGAAAAACAAGTAGAGGATTGAAACAAGAGAGGATCAGAGGAAGACATACCCGCCTGAGACGCCCCAACTAGTTCAGCAACTTGTAGGGGAACCAGGGAGTTTGCCATATCCTCAACAGGGGAAGAGGGAGGGACTATTGTTGCCTCCTGGTCCTGTTCCGCGTTCACCTCAGGGGGAGGGGGAGCCTCCTGCACCATAGGACTAGGCTCTGCTTCCTTGGGGTACTCATCCAGATCTGAGAAAATTACTTTATCCTTCCTGTACTGCTTTTTCTGCCTGCGCCTACGTCTGTGACCAAGCAGACACTCCTTCGCCAGATGGCCAGTCTTATGACATCTGTTGCACCGAAAGGGAAGGTGCTCATAGTCAAGAGTCTACAAAAACCCGAAATCCTGGTAATAGAGAGTCATCGCATCCGCAAGACCTTCCCTAGGATTCAAACTCACCAGGATATGGGCCACGCTCCTATCCCTGGTTTGAATATATGACTTATCAGCTTCCAAAAAAGTTCCCAGGGTGTTGCCTATAGAGACAAAAACAGAGTCAATCTAGAACTGCAGAGGAAGACCAGGGAGCTTGACCCATACCAGAGATTCCGCCATTTTTTCCTTTTGAGCATCGAACGGGGGGGTCCATCTTCTGAAAAGAATGGGTCTCTTTCCAAAAAACTAGTTCCTTTCGAGAACCCAATCTACTTGTTCTTTTATATCAAACGTGATACAGAACCATCCCCTTACAAGGATTGAAATTTCTGCAGGCATGCCTGGAGATTCTTTCCACATTGATTGAGCCCAGTCATTGATATAATCTGCTGAATACTTCCGGCCCCTTACTCTTCCAACAATCATAGTCTCAGATAATTCCATGGCTTTGTCAATGCCAATGTCCACACCCAGCAGACATTTTGGTCGAACTTCTTTCGTCTTGATGGATTTATATTTTTTCTGCTTCTCTCCCATAGCTTTCTTGAAACCCTCCTCTTCTACCACGGGTTTGGTTATGGGAACATCCACCCCTATAGACTCAAGCAAGAGCTGCTTGAGATCCTCAAGAGATCTGGGAGGCACTACTTCCTTACTTAGGCTCAGCTGGGCACAGGCCCCGGATGCAGCTTCGAAACGAGGGGCACGCTCCTGATTTTCTGAGGCCGATGATTTCGGTGGTAGATCAACTGCCTCGTTCGAGGAGACCCTTGACTAATCTTAGGGGGATAAAACCCCATCCCTCATAGGAAAGGGCAACCCACCTTCATTCTGCACTGCAGGTGCTAAAACCTCAGCCACCCCTGGAGGGACAACCTTTGAAGGTACTTGCTCAAACCCAGGAAAACACAACCCCACCGAAACCTCATGAGGAGGTATGCACAAAGGAGAAAGGCCCACAAGGGTGTTGACCCTAGGAACATGGGGGTCCGGAAAAAACTGAAAACCACTACAACCCATAATATCCTCTAGGCCTACTGTAGAAACAAAGGGAGCGTAGTTACCTTGAGGCGCCGACAGAGGCAAAGACTTATCTGGGATGTTTGCCGCTTTGAAACCTACTTCTGAAGTCTGAGGACATCCACTTCTCAGATACGGTGGACTGAGAAGATGATTCCCACTCCTGGAGCTGACGAGGGTTTCACCTAACATTCCGACCCCTTGCGAAAAACCCCCCAAAGCCGCCTCAGCTGCAAGGTCGTGAGAAGGAACCGGGTTGGGAAAAAAGAGCTCAAGGTTTTTCTCCGATATTTCAAGCCCCCAGTAGGTAAGAAGGTCCTCAGGAGAGGGTTCTAGCTCCACTGAGACATTGTCGAAACCCATTGTAACCACCGACTAACCCTCTTATGGTGACACCAGGAAGGCACAAAACCCGCTTAGCCACAGAAACCCTAACTCCTAAACTTTGTTGAGGGTAACAGAAAACGCATAAAGGGAAAAAATCCATACTGTTAGCTGTAGAATTAATCACCGTACATCTAGCAGCTGACCGTAAGCCTAGTGTGAAGGACAAGGAAGAGCATTGGCAGGTTCTGTAGAAGCAACAGTCGAACCCCTGTCACATCCATCCGAAAAATATTTATTGATACGAAATTGGTTTATTATATTTTTAAAAGGCAAATAATTACTTATAATTTTATTAATGAATTTGAAGAGTGTTAAGAGAAGCATTCCAACTTCATGATAGTTTGGTTGAGTTAAAAAATTATAAAGTTGATTATGTGATAAATCTTTAGAAGTTGGGATCTGATCTTCTTATGAATTTTTAGAAGTTAAGATTTAATCTTAGTATATATATGGAAATTTAAGACCATAAATTTGAAAAAAAAATTCATCACACTCGTTTTTGGGAGTTAACCAATGGCTAGTTTCATCATGGAAATCATGACAACTATTCTTATTTTAGCAAAATATTTTCTCTTCTTTACACTCATCACAATAAAAATATACTTTTCATACTATAGAGTAGGGTTGATAGCCTCCTTATAATATATTCTCTTTTCCCTTTAAATCTTTATCACACCACATTTTCTCCTTAAATTTTGATGCAATACTGTTTTTAACCTTATTTTGAAAAATAATATCTTCTTTTATTCCCCAATGGTTTAGCCAAGACTGAAAAAAAATTTCCAACCCACTTCAGCTGAAGGTGGTTTCGGTTGGAGTTTAAATCAATTTTAGGAAACCTTTTTTCTTCCATGTTCTTTAACTTGTTCTTGTACTTTAGGTACATAATCATAGCTATGCTTTAAGTTGGAAAATCACTGACTTTATTGAGGAGGATATGATAAGTTGTGTTAGTTTTAATTTTCAGATTATAGGTTATAAAATTATTTTGGATCTGTTGTATATTCTCCATGATTTTTTATAGATATATCATCCACAAACTTCACACCCATATAAAATTATATAAGTAATAAGAGTGTCAAATATGAGTCTTTTCTTGTCCTAATTAATCAAAAGTTCCACTGATTTACAATTTTTTTCAAGCCCATAATAAGTTCTACATCGTACATTTATCTTTCTCTCAATGCTATAATTTCAGTTGAGCTTGTGATGAATATCAATTCCATTATACTTGTACAAAGGAACTTCCTTCAATTTTTTTTTTATCATATGTGAAAGTATCATAAATCCTCTTATTGGATTTAACAATCATGACTATTGTTGTGCTATGTTAATAATCATACCCATAATTGAGTATAAATCCTTGAGGATTATTACTTTCTTACAAAGATCATAGGAGTTCCTTGCCACAAGAAAAATATCTTCAACATAAAGGAAAAGGGTGATGACTGTACGAGCAAGAGTAGGGCTCACAAAATGCATCTTCCAAACAATCTTCTAACATGCCAATATATATGCAAAAAATGTGTTTTCCCCCTTTTGGAAATAAAATTTTAAAAATATTTTTTGTACTTTGAATGGGAAATTTATATATTAAAAATTGAAATGAAATGATAATGTGGGGTTGATGATAAATTTTGATTGGGACCAACTTTTGTATATGAAACTTTAAGGAGGTAAGATTACTTGAATGTTTTATAATTTTATTTTCTATGCAAAATTAAGAAAAGTGATTTGATATCACGATAGTTTTGTTGATTTAGAAGGTTAGGAAGGTTGCTAATGTGACATATGATATCTAATATGGGTATATAGTGAAAATTATAAGAGGAAGTGTTTTTCATTTTATACCCTCTTTCTTTGATCCACAATATTTTGGGAATTGTCCCATGCTCAATTTCACGCTAAAACTAGTGAGATTTTGTTCTTAATTTAACCTGTCAACAATCATATTATATTATTTTGTAACCAAAATATTTTTTAGCCATTTATTTTTTTAAATAATTATATAGAATTATAACTTCCTAGTAATTGATATTGTATTTACAACTATACCATATTTATTTAAAAAAATGGAAATAAAACTACTTTAAATATTCATTATTCTTTATTTCATAACAAAATGAGGCAGATTGAATAATTATATAATTCTACATCTCTGTTGATACTTTCAAAGTGGAAATTGGAGGAATCAGATTATAGGAGCAGTGTTATTAGTGGGACCCAATCTCGAGAATTATGGTCTGAAACCTTCCAAGTTCATTTTCAGGCCCTAAATGACATTTACTTGGGGTAAATGTTTCCCACATAAGTGTTAGACCTCGTGAATCTGTTCTCCTCTCAAATACCTTTCACCAATTACAATTTGTATGAAAAAGTTATGCTTCCCAGGTTTTGATCTAACATGTTTGACTAAAATGACACAAGTGGTTGCCTTGCCAACCTTGGTTACTCATGTAAAAGGGGGTAGCCATGAGAGGACTGTGAAGAATAATCTAGAAGGGTCAAATTTATTACTTTAGTTGAGAGTTAAAGGAGTAAAAATTGATCCCTAGTTGGCTATAAAATTATATTATAATTCAGACACTAGGAGGAAAGTGAGTTACATTCTATTTGATTGTATCTTGTTCCATGGTAGAGTAGAGCAATTGAGAGTGGAAGTAGAAGTGACAGAGCATAACAGAGGAAGTTAGTGTTCTGTAACATCCTATTAGGCCATGAGCCTAAGGTGATTTCATTGAGAATGCCTTCTCTTTTGTACTTGCATTATTTCCATTGCAGATAAAAGGGAGCATATCAATCTCACCTTCCAGCTAGGTTTTCTCCCATAAGGGTTTCCGAGAGAATATATTATATTAATTGTGGTTGTTGTCTGATTATATTTTTTTTTCTCTATCTTATGCATTTTATTTAATGCGTTTATATAATTAACTACAAGGAAAAGACCCTCTAGCAGAGGTTATAAAGGAGGTTTTTAGTGTTATAAAATTGGCCAAAATTGTGAGAAAAACATTTGCTAAAACATCCGTTTATGGTTACGGAGGTTTTGGCGGAGCTTTTAACGGAAATTCAACACAGCTAAAAAAAATGGGTAGTTGGAGGTTATTACGGATGTTCTTTCATCGATGCGCTACTCTGGATTTAACGCATCGGTGCGTACATAAAGACGGCGCCCCGGGGCTGTCTCAGTCGAACGAATGCACCGGGACGTTTAGGTGTAAAACCGCACTAGGCCTAGTGTTGTTCATACAACACACGGGGTCATTCTAATTGGTCTTAGGATTTGTGCGGTGCCCATATGTTGTATCAACGCACCGATGCGTATACCTTTATGATGCACCGGTGCGTTGTATCATAGAAAGTCACGGTGATTTATAATTAGTATCGATATTCGTGCGGTGCCCATTGATCGTAAAAGTTCACTGGTGCTTATAGATACATAAATGCCCCAGTACCCAGTATCACAAAAACACACCGATATTTATAACTGGTATCGGTATTTGTGTGGTGCCCATATATTTTACAACGACACCTGTGCATGTAGACACATAAACGCACCGGTCAACAACTACTGACACGCACCGGTTTTCATTTTATTTTTTTAGAAACATTGACCCGTGACAGTCCAATTATTGTGATTGTTTTAAATTCATTATTCATCAAAAGTTGACACATATTTATCTTATAACAATATTCATATGGATTAAATTTTTATTAGTGCATTTGAGAACGACAATGGAGAACGCAATAGAATAAATTAAAAAACATATATATATATATATATATATATATATATATATATATATATATATATATATATATATATATATATATATATATATATATAAGACAGTCTTTATCATACAAAATGGGACAGTTATTCGTATCCCTTTGTCTTTCAATTGGGACACTATGTCCATTACATTAAACAAAATGTCTAATTTCACAGACATATTTCAAAAAATAAAATGCCTTGCTTTGATATCCAAACATAGTGATCATTATTCGTTGCTTGATCATTATGACTTGGGTTATTTTCAGGAATGTTTTGTTCACGACGTTGAATAAAACATAAAAATAAATTGAAGTGAGTGTATATACATTGATGAGAATAATGAAAATTGCAATATTAAATAATATACATCAATGTAAATCGAAAAGAAAAATGTTGGTGCAGTTCCATACTTTGTTTCCTGCAAGTTTTATACCCCATAAAAAATCATATATTTAATATAAAATATGTTTTTGTTATATTAATTATAGATGGAGCTAAGTAAAACAAGATTGATAAATGCTTACAAATTCCACAATTAAATTTTGATATGCCAACATATGCTCACAACCCATATTTAACCCAATTTCAATCAATTCGTCTGATGGTTATTCTCTGTATGTTAGCACCTCTTTGAAGAAATTCAATGATTATTTTTGTAAAATAACTTAAAAAATACAAAAATGAAATCTAGTTAAGTTGTTATAAGGAAGTAACAATTACTCACAGACTTAGAGATCAACCCTTTTCTTCCTTGTCGTCCTATTTTATGTGTTGAATGAGTTCCATTTTCTTTTATTTTCTGCAAGAAAATTCTTGAAAATTAATATTTAATGCTAAATTGTTTATTTATTGTACCTAAAGAATGAAAAATTCAATGATTACATATTACATTTGAAGCACGTTGTTGTTGAGATGACACCTCCTATGATGCAATTTTGTCCATTTCTTTGACCATCTCCTTGTACAGCTTTTTGGACATTGCTACTGGCATATTTTTGATATCAGCTTGTTCATATTTTGAGATTTTCATAATCTTCCTGAAAATGTAACATGATAATAAAATATTTAATTTTTATATTGATATATGAAAATTAAATATAACAAAAGTGATATTTATAAATAATTCTAGACAAACATTTAAAGGAATATTACTTTTTCATTCCTTCTTTTTTGTTGTTGTACGTTTTTGCTATTAAAAGTCTCACATGTCTTATTGACCAATTCTCTAGAAACTCTTCCTATAGTTTAGATAAAATTTGGTTCTTGGAATCATTGGATTGATTTTTGTATTGTAAGTGGAAAGAACATTTATACATTCGTTCCACTAGATCCCTCAAACTTTTGTAAAAGTTTTTCCCCTTTTCGTTAACTTCCAGCACCACTCCAGATGAGCTAAGGAGCAATTCATTTTCATTTGCATGTTCTATTTTTTTTCTTTTCTTAAAATAACATTCCTTTTCTGAGTTGTTGGTCCCTGTAGAACATTAAACAGATGTGAATTGGTAGGTTGTTTGACACATGTTATCTAATAATTTTAAGTATATTATTAATAATAATTAAAAAAAGAAACTCATTGGATCAATAGTATTTTTTCATTCATCTGATTCATCCTTTCGCAATTTTTCCATTAAACTTTTATGCTCTTCTGGTCCTAGATCAGAAATAATCATATCGAGCTTCGTCATTTTATGGCTCTGCATGATACAGAGTAAACAATACATATTAGTTAAACTTACATATAGTTCAAAAATAATATTTTTTATAAATAATTTACAAAGAACTTGCCTTTTTTTTTTTCTTGATGTGTTATCAATATTTTTGTTACTTGATCTCTTGTCATTAATTTCTTTATGAATCTAAAACCTGTACCATATCATTCATTAATATATTTATAAATAAATTCTCAACTTTTCAGGTATAAAAATAATTCTCAAGACACCGGTATGCCTTTCATGAGGTACGCACCGCAGTCAGTGCGTGGGGATACTAAAAACGCACTGCAAAATAGTATAATAGATTGTATGGTGTGTTGGGTATTATAAACGCATTGAAAAAATAGTGTAATAGATTGTACGATGCGTGGGCTATTATAAATGCACCACAAAAATATTCTAATACACTGTATGGTGCTATCCTTGCTAAATGGAGCATCGGTGCCCTATATCAGATATGGCACATGGATTCAAAAAAATTGTTTTCAAATTTTTTACTACATAGTCCTTGCGCAGTGCACTGTATAATACAACGCACCGGTGTGGTAGGGTAAGCAGGGCGCACTGATAAAGAAAAATCCATTTTTTCCAAAAATCCATGCAATCGCCAAATGGATTGGGATCCGACTATTCAAGTCGTCCTGTGTGTTGGACGTTAATCTAAAATGAGAAACCCTATTTCTAAAATCACAAAAATAGGGAGAAAAAAAGGGAAAAAACAAAAAAATGAAAGGTTCAGGGTGAAAATGGATAAAACTGCAGAAAAAATAAAAAAAATTAATCAAATTTAATCACGAGATGGTTTGAAATTATATGATACAGGGTTTGAACCACTAGAGGTTTGGTTTCTGATTGTCTGAATACTTCTATTTGAACGTATTTCGCTACTCCATAGTGTCCTCGTGCTCTCTTGCTCCAGGTCTATCTCCTGCAAACATATGGCTGAATATTTTAGCAAAAATAGTGAAATAATGAAAAGTGTTTAGTATTTAAAGAATTATTTTATGAAATTAAATTTTCGAAAATATTTTGCCGCCCATTTTTCAAATTGCTGTTTTTTTTCACTTAATGAAAATAGAGTTGCATTTTTTATTTTTATTTTATTCGTGACCGGTGCGGAAGAGTTATGAAGCCCCAGTGCATCTGAGTAATACAATGCACCAGTGCATGTTATGATGATAAGCGCACCGGACTGTATAAAGTTTTTTTTTTTTTTTTTGTATGTAAGATCATAATGAAATAATTATAATTCTAAAGTACATGAATTTATTTTCATTATTTTCTAAAATTTATTATGTTACAAAAATTCGTATTATTCTAGATTTGTTATTTTACAATTATTTGCAAATTTACAAATTTAAATATTTTAATAAAATCATTTCACACTAATACAATTGAAATTTTCACATTAATAGAATTAAAATTTTACAAATATTTTACATACAATTACAATTACAATTTTACATTAATTTCACATACATGAATTACAACTAGAATTAGAATTACAATTTTAATTTTACATACAATTACATTTACAATTTTATATAGAATTACATTTACAATTACAATTAAAATTTTACAAATATTTTACATACAATTCAATTAAAATTACAATTACAAATACAATTACAATTTTAGAATTTTACATACAATTAGAATTACAATTACAATTTTACAATTTTTCATATAAACAATTACAATTATTTCACAATAAATTAAATATTACAATTACAATTAAAATTTTACATTAAATATTTTACATACAATTACAGTTAAAATTACAATTAGTACAAATACAAATACAATTTTACAATTTTACATACGATTAAAATTAAAATTTCAATTACAATCATGACATAATATTTAATAAATATCATGGTCATTTAATATTAAATTAATTAATAAACATCATCACGATAATGATAACCATCATACAAACATCATATTCGACTAAAAAACACATTGAAACATCAAATTAACATTATATATTAACATCATCACAACACAAACATCAAATATATGTCTCATGTAAAATATCTCATGCTATCACATATACACATGTATCTGCAAGCTAAACATTAAATGAACATATCTAACATAACCTAAAAATATGTGCCACATCATGATGATCACTAACATGTAAATTAAGTACAACTGTAACATGAACATAAAATACATGGACCATATATATATATATATATATATATATATATATATATATATATATATATATATATATATATATATATATATATATATATATATATATAGATATATAACCGAATAATGTTAAAAATATGCAATTGTAATATAAACAACACAGATCACTGGTGTTTCACTAAAATCGGGAGTGCGCATGGGTGAAGTTGTACTTGCTCAGTAAAGGGTGTAGCCTCGACAGTTGATGTTCGAGCCTGCTCATGATCATGATCACTACTACTGATGGATGCATCAGGTGTTGGTGGTAGTACAACATCAATATAAGCAGTAGTAGTGGAGACCTGCTTAGTCAATAGTGCAGCCTCGATGTTCGATGGTCCAGCCTGCTGATGTTCATGACTAGTACTGATGGATGTTGTAGGCGGCTGACTAGACGTGGCTAATGGTCCAGCCTCATCTCCATGATGACTGCTAGATGCTGCTAGTGGAGCCTCATGCTCATCAGGTGCGGTGCAAGGTGAACAATCATGAGATGATGAGTCGTTGCTCGCAGAATGTCCATCACGTGTCGCGACTCGACTATGCCTATAGCTACGAATAGTCCTCCTCAATCGGGTAACAGCTGTCATAGCTCCTATGACATGCCGCATCAGGATGTACATGTCACACAACATGCCTCTCCACATTCGTAATAGCCTATCATCGGCCTGTATGTTTTTGTAATGAGAGGGCCTAATGCTCGCCTCAATAATCAATGCACTTAGTTGGTTTCCCAACTCCATCCTATATCTAGTCTCAGGTCGACCGCGCTTAGCAAAAGGCAGTATCGGTGCACTAGCAGGAGCATTTCTCTCTGCTGCACTGACCTCAGCCTAATCATGATCATCCTTAGCATTAGCCATGTTCTGATCGTCACCAGGATCCACACCTGGATCATGTGGTGGATCCAGCATCTCCTCGCCATCAAAAGAGCCAATGCCTGCAAAATATATACAAGTACACAACAATAATTAGACAATTTCATTACACAATTTAATAAAAACAAGTTAAATAACATGTTAGAATAAAGATAAATAAAATAGTAATATTACCTCTATCATCTGACAGCTCATCATCTATGAAGAGGATGTTGGGACACCCTCGTCAATCTAATCCAGCATAACGACATGGGACCATAATGAAGGGATTAAGCCATCAATATTGGCTAGTGAGTCCAGTGCATCATGCGATATCTTGGCTGGAAACATAGTGTCTCCCCTCTTGGGCATCATCTTCCCCCACATGTGCATCCGAGCCTCGAACATCGGCCTATGAGGCTGTCGAACAAAAATACGTCTCATCTCTAGAAACCTCTCAAAAAATAAACAAAATAGCTATGAACCAAAAGGAAAGTTAACCATCCATTGTGCATGAGCACGTCATCTATCTAAGGCTGTAAAAAACTGCTGCAAAAAAATGGCAGACCACCTGACAAGTCATGGTTGTTGTACTAAAGAATCAACATAATATAAAAGCAAGCAAATAATGCATTTCCCGTCACTGGTGTTGTGCGAATGGTCGAAATGATAAGTGAGAGGCACTGCATGTACTATCTACCAAATGCACCTATACGTAACTAACCTCCAGGTACCTGAAACTCTCAAGGAGACTGTACATGTGCTCTAATGTATCTCTGGGAGTAAGCTAACTGACTCCCTGCTACACAACTAACTAGCACGTCTAGGAATGAGGAAAAATCCACCCCTCTCCTCAATAGTCATGTAATAAAATAAATATCCTCCTGAGTGGGTGTGTACCACTGGTCAGGACCAACCTGGAAAGCCTGTCGGTGGGCATTCCACGTGTGGATAAGATATCTCAAAAACACACTATGGGAAAAAAATCAGAGGAAAAATTGTTGTAAATGAGGTGGCGAAAGGCTATCTCCTAGAGGTAACAAGAGGGGACCCTAGAGGAAAACCCAAAAAAAACTGAAAAGAGGTGTTTTGGATGGATAAATAACCAATCTGAAGTGGATCTAAAGGTAAGGTATCAGATCTGAAAAAAGGCTGAACACTAAAAATTTCAGACAACCTGCAACAGCTAAAATGCTTCCACAAAAGGTGGAGGGTACTGAAGCCCTAGAGGGCTACGTTCCCACTTATATGAGTAAAATAGAATAGGTACATGTCAAAAATGGGCAGAGATGGAGGTCAGACAACCCTGAACAGAGGCCCAGACAAACCCAGAAAACTTTTAGAAAAACTCCCGCAAAAAGTCCAGGTCACAGTTTCTGACCTGATTTCTGTAAAGGTCATAGGTTTAGGCCTGTTCTTTGCGCCCTATATGTTCAGGTCATAGGTTTTGGCCCAAAAAGTGTGATCTGCACTTCCGACACTCTCGGGAGTACGTTTCAGCAGAATGTGTCGTCTCAGCTATGGCTGATGTCTGTCATCTGCGCAATAGGTCCGAAAACACACGGAAGTTAGAATTTTTAATGTTTTAGGGTTTTATAGATTAAAAATAACATCAAGAAAATAAAAAAAGAATCTGAAGAGAAATCCTAGGGTTTGAAGTAGCTAGATATGGAGGGATTTGAAAAATGACAGAGGTCGTAATCGTAAACCTGTGTGGAGCCACCAATTGTTAGTATAAATCTTAATCGCAAGTGTACGAAAATAGACCACTTTAGCTGTGCATAACAAACAACCCTAACAGCAAAGATGGATGCCAATATCTTTAGATCTGCAATTAGTTGACCAAGATAAATGTTGCAAAAATCTAGATCTATGCATTAAAAGACATTAAGCAGTAAATAAAAACAAGAGTTGCTCCATGCATCTAATAGACAAGACAAGAATATGTTGAATGCATTTTGTATTAATGACACCTGGGAGGAAAACATAGAAGGATGTTACCAGTTCTCCTCAATGGGATGGGTTCTTGTAAGTCCTCAGCAATTCAGATTTAAAATTCCTCTCTCTTGATGGTGTAGAAAACCTAGACAAAGATGGAACTCAAAGGGAGTTCACAAGAAAAAAGATAGAAAAATGTGACAATGATGGAGGATCAAAGTCAGACCAAAAGTATAGATCCAGAGTGATCTTTAGGCAACAAAAGGTAGTGAATGAATGGAAAATCCCTTCTATTTATAACAAAATATTGAGTTAGTCTAGATATTGGTGCATAATTAAAATATTATTAACCAAATCAAGATCCAACTTTTATGGAATATTTTATTATATTTGTTGAAGGGAAAAAGAATTTGACTTTGGTCAAATCCCTTTATTTGTAAATAATAAATAAATAAATGATTTATTTATTATTTTAAGGATGTGGTTGAGTAATAATTAAATAAATAATGATTTATTCAATTATTTATAAATGATTTAATCAAATTTAACAAGGAATATTATTTAAAAAAGGTTTAAATAATTATTCCTAGAAAATAATAAGATAAATAATGATTTATCTAATTAATTTTCCTGTTTTGGGTTAAATATGACCAGGAATACTAATTAAACTATTGTTTAACTAATTATTCCTTGAGGAAAATCAAAGAAATGTAGATTTATTTAATATTTCCTCATGGGGTTTCCTATTTAGACCATAAACAACTTAATAAAGGTGGTTTACTAAGTTATTTTTCATAGTGAAAATAATTTTACTTAGGGTAAAATTGGTCTTACATGGTGTACTTGGGTCCACCTAATAGTAACAGGTTATATGACCAAAAAATGGTGTAACAAATCCCTTGGGTATCTGTTGTAATAGGGTTAGGGTATGCATTTCTCTCCCTCTCTCGGGCCTCCCATTGGCGAATAATGTCATATTGTTCTGCTTGTTGTTGCTGATGTTCCTCCTCTTCTTTCTAAGTCATTGACATATTAAATAATTTTTTTTATTAAAACATACATGTATTTAGGAATATGTATATATATATATATAGATATATATATATATTGAAGAAAAAAAACAAACCTGCTGGTGCACCACAAAAACAGTCACACATCGGTTCTGGTGTGGCTCAACTTTGTAGTGCATTGGTGGTAGTGCCCCTAATGAAATACAATGCACCGGCCTCGATGCAGTTGTCTTTTTTTCAAGCACCGTTGACTATATCAAAGGTCAGAATAGCAGTGCGCTAACTCAAATATATGCCTCGGAGTGTATAGTCGTGTCAGTGCACTGACTTCATGAAAATTACATAGTCGACAATGCGGTCGTTTACCCGACCGTACTGTTGAGCCTCTCGTAATGCCGAATGTGGTGCACTGACATACACTGGGGCAGATAATTCTGTCAACGCACCGCACTGCGATTCCCATGGTCAACGATGCGCCTGGCTAAATGAGCACACCACATTTTATTTTATTTTAATTTAAAATTATGCGGGGTGCCTTTCGGTACCACCTCAGAAACAGTGTGGATACCGTTAGCACTGGTGGTGATGCAGCCTGTAAATTTTATAGGTAGCACCGCTACCCAATGCGAGCTGAACGGCTCAGGCGCACTGCGCGACAATTTTTTTACTTTTTCTTTTTTAATAGTTATGTTTAAGGTTATTCCAAATTCTAATCCACTAAAAGGCTTAATTATGGAAAAAATAGAAAAATACTTGTACATTTCATCGTTGAGGAGGCATATTAGCTGTAAAATTTGCAAAAGAAAATTTGCCCACCGTTTTTCAAAATGCAAGCTGGATATTTATGGCCAATGCAGAGCAGCGGTACTGAGTGCAATGGGTGCAATGGGAGCACCGATGTGAGGGCAACTCAGACAAGGGGAAATGCCACCGATTCTTGAGAGCTCTGGAGCACTGAGGAAAGTGAAAAATGTGGTTTTTTTGCCGTAATTTTTTTTTATTTAACCCTGTTCTGATGCGCAGGGTTTTATAGGTGCACTGGTACACTTACTTACAACCACACCGAGCAGTGTCAGATTTGGCGTGTTGTTTATGATGCACTGGGGCGGTTCCCTAACACTGCATTGGGATGTTTCAGTTTCGGCATGATGTTTTAATGATGCACCAGGGTGGACTATTCATAAAGCACCGATGCGGAATAGTCGTAAAGCACCAGTTTTTTGGCCTTAATATTTTTTTATTTGACGCTATTCTGGTGTGTGATTTTTATAGGCACACCGGTGCTCTTGGATAAGAATTCACTGGCATGTTTCTGTTTTGGCGCGGTGTTTTATGATGCATCGGCGTGGAAGAGTAGTGAAGCACCGGTGCGTTACCATAATAGGACGCCCCGAGTAGGTGTGTACATTGCGCACTCTGTCGGGTGTGTCAATGTTTTGTGCGCATCGGTGCGTTCTATGGTAGAGCGCACCGGTAATTGAGAGCTCGAGAGCACTAGAAAAATGAAAAATCCAGGTTTTTTGCCGTAATATTTTTTTTGTTTAACCCTTTACCAGTGTGCATGGTTTATAGGCGCACTGGTTCTGTTTCTTACGAATGCACTGGTCAATTTTTGTTTTGGCTCATTGTTTTATGATGCACCGGTGCAGTTTCTTTCTACCGCACTGGGTGGTTTCATTTTTGGCGCGGTGTTTTATAATGCACCGTTGCAGAAGATTTATAACGCATTGGTGCTATAAAATAATACGACGCACCGGGCAGGTGTGTATGGAGTGCATGGTGTCTGGTTTTCCAATTTTTTTGTGTGCACCAGTGCTTTCGCGATTCCAGAGCACCGGGGCGACATTTAATGATAAACGCATCGAGCGGAAAACATCCACAAAACCCTCCGCCTGCCAACCTCCTATAGTAACCTCTGCTAGAAACGGATGTATGGGGTATTTTTCTATGGTGTTCCTCAAAAACATCCACTAGAGGGTCTTTTCCTTGTAGTGATTTCTCATATATATTAACACTTTCAAAGTGGAAAAAATGGAGGAATCAGATTACAAGAGAAATTTAATCATTGGGACCTAGTCTCGAGAATTATGGTCTGAAACCTTCCAAGGTCATTTTGAGGCCTTAAATGAATTTTGTTTAGGGTAAAATTTTCCCATAAGTTTTAGACCCCATGAATTTGTTCTCCACTCAAAGACATTTCACCAATCAAATTTTGTGTGAAAAAATTATGCCTCCCAAAATTTGATCTAACATTTTTGACCAAAATGGCACAAGTGGGTCCCTGTCAACCTTGGTTACTCATAGAAAAGGGGATAGCCATGAAAGTACTATGAAGAATACTCTAAAATGGTCATTTTTTTAACTTTAGTTGAGAGTTGAAGGAGTGAAACTTGATCTGTTGTTGGCTATAAAGTTATATTATAATTGGGACACTAGGAGGAAAGTGGGTTCCATTTTATTTGATTTTATCTTGTTCCAACGTAGAGTAGATAAATTGAGTGTGGGAGTAGGAGTGACAAATCATAACATAGGATATTAGTTTTATGTAACATCCTATTAGGACACGGGTCTAAGGTAACTTCATTTAGAGTGCCTTCTCTTTTGTACTTGCATTATTTCCATTGTAGACAAAATAGAGCATAACAATACCACCTTCCAATTGGGTTTTCCCCCATAAGGTTTCCGAGAGCACATCTTATATTCATTGTGGCTGGTGTGTGATTGTATTTTTTTTTCTCTATCTTATGCATTTTATTTATTTCATGCGTAAACAACAAATAAATACTTAACAAATGTGGAGTATAAAGGAATTTAATATTCATAGTATAGACTTCAGTTTATTTTTATCGTATCTATTATGATGAAGTATCTAGTGGAATATTCATAGGAGTTTACAAATCATATTGGTATTGGAGTAGGTTTCTTTAGGAAATTTCGAGGGAAGTAACAAGGGATCCAGGAAGTTTTTTAAGCTAAACGTTGTAGAATGATATCCTTATCCAATGAATATATTAAAAATAACCTTGATCCACCAAAGGAGATACACTAGAGTTTATAAGCACAAGTTGTAGATATCATTTGCAATATGAACCTCCTTATGGTAGCTCTAGTGAATAAGTTTGGAATAGAATAATCTGGAGTTTCCAACATATAGTTCAAAATAGAGGGGAAATTTGGGGATGAAGAAGAACAAAAAATGGATTCAAGGAAAGAACCTAAGAAAGAGTAGAAAAATTCAGGAACTATCACCCATTCAAAGTTCCTTTTCAATATGGAATATAAGGTCAATATAAATCCATGACAAAGTGATATTTGTTCCTTAAAATTGAAACACTATTTGCAACAATTAGAAGTGTATTTAGCATTCACCACATATATGAGGGGTAGAAAATATCATTAAATATATTGAAGTTAGTGGAACATGCCCTAACTTGGTGGAAAATCCACATAGAGACAATTAGGCTATAGGTTGATCCCCCTATAACTAGGTGGGAGGAATTAAAAACCATTGTAAAGTCCTAATTCAACCCTATTAGGTATGTAGAGTACCAATGGATCCAATGGAATTACTTTATATATAGGTGAGGGAAAAGTGTATAGGAGTACATCGCTAAATTCAAAATATTATCCATCATGTTGGACATCTATCTCAAGAGCCAAAATGCACTCTACAAGTATGTGGAGGGTCTACATAGCTATCACAAAAGAAGATGATGTATTTGAAGCCAAGAACAATGGATGAGGCTTGTGTGTAGGTATGTACTTGAAAAACATAAGGTAAGAGAAAGGGAAATCAAGTGATTAATAGAATAAAACCAAGAAGCTTCTGGGAAGAGAGAAGGAAGTGGAAAGGAGGAAAGAAAAAGAGAATAACAACCAATATACATTAATGCAAGGATCCTAGTAATCATTGAAACCATTATAACTTTGATGGTGTCACAGAGAAAAAGTGTTGGAGATTTCATCCATAGCTAAACTTGAAGAACCAAAAGAAATATAGGAATAATAACTATGATGTGAGTAGAATATTGTCTTCACCTCAGTGCATATGGAGGTGAACCTAAGTAGCCTTAATCACCAAGAAGAGAAGGAGTTGACTAATCTCTTCCACATTAAGATACAAGTGAAGAAAACCAATATTGATACCCTAATTGACTTAGGTTTAGAGGCTAATATCATAGTAGAAAATTTGGTTAACAAACTTGGATTGGAGGTTTGATATCATCCTATCCTATATCCATTAATATTGGTAGTTCAATATGTGGCCATAAAGTTAACAAAAAAATGTAGAATAAAATTTTCTATCAATGTTGATTGTATGAATGGAGTATAATTGGATGTAGTAAAACTTGATACATATGGAGTTTTGTTTTGGAGTCCCTACATGTATATGTGTGATACTATAGAACCCCTTCCCACATCTACCCAAGTAACAGACCAACCGGGGTAAATATGCGATGAGAGACTACTACAATGAGATTCAACCTCCTAGGTGACCTTAAGGAATTGGAACCGACAGAAACATAACATATAGACCTTGTATAACAACAAAAACACCCCCAGGAGGTAACCCAACGATTCATGCCTCTTACCCCTGGGTCACACTAGAATTTTGACCTCTTTGAGCCAGAGCCGTAAGCATAACACCGCATGCTAGCAGCCAAGAGGCTATAGCCATAGGAATAACATTGCATGTTAGTGTCCACGACCCCAAATACTTAGTTTTGTGCGAGTGTCCCTAGGATTTGAGCCACCTTTTCAGGCCCAGATCCCAATTCTTTCCCCAGAACTTCATGAAAAGTTCAGAGATGATAAATAACAACAATAAAATGTTACAAAATCAATCACATCATTTAAAACTCATATGTACCCCTCCTAGATGTAATATCCCAAAATGGACTTCTTAGCAAGGCATGCATGAAAAACACATTTTTCAGGAATGTATGCTACAGGATTGCAAAAAAACCCTGGGATCCCTTAGATCTGACAATATAAGACCTGAATCCAAGAGGAGATCAAAAACAAATCTTCCTAGGTGAGGTAAATAGGTCTCCCACACCTAGTATGGCTTGAAAAATTGCCCAAAGAAGGGACTGCAACCATACAAAACAATATTGCAGTAAAATAACACAGTTTTAATGGACAGTAGTAGAATAACAATATGGAGGCTCAATAAAGGCATTTACATCAGAATTTCAGAGCTATATTGAAGCCTATGAATCTTAGAATAGAAAATATAAGACTTTACATGAAGAAGTTCTCAAAATAAGAGGCTTCAACCATATGATAGGACTGTACAAGCTTGACAACATTATTTTATTAGATGAAAAGAGCTATATATTACACTTCAGATATAGAGCATATTTTTTTACAAAAGGATAGATCTATATCAGATCTATACACTATAGAATCTCCTCTTCAAATGCCCCTTGGGGTTTTCAGCAAAAAGTGTAGAACATGGAGTATATCTGAGATATGATGTAGCAGATATGCAGAACGATTTAAAATTTCTGAAGTAAATACATCAGTATTTAGATCATATATGAATGGAACATGCATTAGATCTGTAATCCACAGATCACCACAGTAAAGGACAAATTCCCAACACTAGAGGTCTCTCCTCCTTGAAGTGCCAAAAGACCCTGCAACTTTCTCCTTGCAAATAACATAGTTCTGGAGGATGGAATATGCTATAGGCTCTAGAACATGGTGTGGCCTCAAGCCAAGATCTGAAAATGGGCTCTCCTCATCCAATACTCTCTTGCCAGGGGGATAGAAGGCTTTCCCACTAAAAAGAGGCACTAGAATGGCTTAGATCTGAATAGATCTAACCTCCACTTGATGCAGCTTACAAATATAACCAAACCCTCAATATGATTTGCGTTGTAGTTGGAAGAAGAACTTGGAAAATTTCCTGATAGTGGACAAGAAATGCAAGACTCCCTCAAGAGTTATTGAAAGAAGGAGGTGGGATTCCCGATCAGGAACACCCAGTGCTAAACAACACTATTCTCTGCTAAACAACCAAGAGAATGAGAAATGTCTAAAAATACAATATATTTAGAAATATACTCAATCAACAACCTCCTTCTGTTGTCCTCCTCTTCCTTTTATAAGTTGAAATTCATGCCAAACCCTAAACCATCTCAATTATTTAGCTCCTTTCACATGTGGAGCCTCCAACTAAAACTACGTTGTGCATCTAGGAGATTCACTGTATCTAGACAGCGTTGTTGATTTGGACCTGGTTGACTTGGTCAAATGATCCAGCCTCTTTCACACCTACGTGTGCTTATGTAAATAGCCCAAATTTAACTTTGTTCACATGTGGCATTGATTTATTTTGTTGATTTGGAGTTTTATTGATCCTCTTTTACAATTTATTCATGAAACAGAAAAATGAGACAAAATTGTATATTCCCATTAGCTTGGGCTAATTGGGAATTGTTAGCCATCCATAATTTTGACATATTCAAAGATGGCTAAAACAGATCTTTTTAGCCTTCAAGAAACAAATTTGGAGAAAATCTGTGAATTCTTGAAGCCTTGTTGTGTCTCTTGTCCAAGGATCCATCTCACTGATATCTTCATTCAAATAGCCCTACTGATTCATAAAGAAAACTGCCTTCAAACTCAAAATCCTCATCATTTCTCCATTTCAAAATGTGTCCTTCATTTCCCCCCATTTTCCCCTCTATGGCCTTCATTTACCCTTCATTCCACATCAAATCCCCTTTAAACCTAATGAAATCCCTTTATTCAGGTTTAAATCCCTTTTTCCCCCCTATCGAAACCCTCAAAATCCTTCAAAATTCTTCCTTTTTAGTCCAAATCCTTCATTTTTAAATATTAGGCCTTAAGCCCCTTTTTCTTAAGCCTGAGCCCCTTTTCTGCCATGAGACCGAGCCCCGTGACCAAGCGTTAAGCCCATCAACGATCACACGTTGCTCTTTCCAAGTCCCCTCTTCCAAGTTTTCTATTTCACCAATGGTTGATCCTTTGATAAGATCTGGACCGTCCATTTCCCAAGATCCGACGGCCATCGCACTCTGTGCTCTGCTCTCTATCGGCCATCGCATTGGCGCATCACATCAGAATTTTCCCTTTCCCTTACACCTTCCCTTCTCCACCGATGATCATCCACCACCGATGGAATCCTAGCCATTGATCTCTCCCAGATCCAACGGACCTCGCTCCGTCGCACTTTGCCTTCCCCATCGACATCGCACTTTGGCGACTCCCATTTCCACTTCCCAAACCTTTTTCCCCTGTGATGCGCTTTCCCAATCGCATCTCCACCATTGATATCGTCCCTGATCCAATGGCTCTCGCTCCATCAGCATATCGCAATCACTCCCCCCGCGTTTCCTCCTCCCATCTGTCTAGATCTCTGATATGCGAAGCCCCCAATTCAATTGCAGTCATTCATTTCTCGAGATCCAACGACCCATATTACTCCTGCATTTCCAACCCTGCCCTTTCCATTCCCCTTCATCACCAGATCCCGACCGTTGATCCTCACGATCCAAGGGCTCCCATTGATCCCCTCTTTTCAACTCCGCCTAATAGCTTTTTTCTACCCAACAAAACTGATGACGTCATCTGTCGGGTCCCACCTTTCTTCCCCCCGCAAATTCTTTCTCCCTTCACGTTTGATCTCAGTCGTCGATCTCCCAGATTTGATGGTCTAGAACTGTTTTCATGCCCAACTCACAAATATTCCCTAACGTGCAATTCTAACGCGAAATGGGTAGTTTTAGAGGGACACGTGTCACTCTCCAACCTTTATCGCATTCCCCCAAATCCTTACCACTTACCACTTGATGCCCACGCGAATACCACCCCGGTATTGCGCAAAACCGCTCATCACCATTTTTGCACCAGATTCAAATGTTTCCCTAGTTTTTCATGGTTTCGCCATGGAACCCCTTCCCTGCAATTTCCTTCCTCTGCAAAGCTCCTTCGCCCTCGCCCGAGCCTTCTGAAGCAGTTTAATCCCCCTTGTAGGTTTTATTTAATAGGTTTTAGTGTTGTTTGTAGGTTTGATGGCGGTTCTAAAATAAAATCCGTCCCACAGCAAATCTAGTTGCAAAGGTTGAGGATGACGATCCTCTTTGGCCGAATTCAATGCAAAAAGGGACATAAAGGGTCAAATTTCCAAGTTTTAAATCAATGCGTCATGGGCATTGGTTACACAGCAAACCCTCCAGCATGAAGAAATCACCTGTCAGCAAAACAATAAAGTTAAATGAAGAATATTGAATACCAATTAGAGATTAAATATGAAGATTAAAGTTTAAAGGTTAAGCATAAAGCAAGAATATTTACGGCTTAATCTGCAGTTTAAAGATTAAAGGCACAAGTTCGAAGCAGAGAGAAGATAAAGGAGGCCTAAAGAAAATCAAAGGCTAAAATTAGTGTTAAATGAAAAATACAGACAAATCAACAAAGGAGAGCTTAGAATGACACATCAGTGAAGTTATTTACTCCTCCCAAGACTAAAGACACCTTGACAGTTATTATGCTGACAGAACCTCTTTAAACTGTTAAGGCAGTTATAGTAAAGGTATGGGTGGTCTCAAAACCCATACTGCCCACTTTACTTGTACCAAAAGAAAAGACAGGGCTGCAACAACCAGAAGACTCCTCCACAAAGATACTCTTTGGATTTATTACCAGCCTGTCAATTAGGCCTCAAAGTCTACAAGAATTACTAGAATGGGCAAGAAATTAATGTAATATTTATGACACAGAATGGGCATTCGAATGCTTTTCTCCTCTGTTTTAATTAAAAATTAAGACCATCTCTGTCACCTCTCCTCCCCATTCACCTATAAATCCTATTCGAACTCTCATTGTAAAAGTTGGCATTTGATGAATTCTGAAGTAATACTTAGACTACTGCTTTGAAGAAGGATTGACATTTTGAAGAAGTGTGGATGTCTTTGATTTTCTGTTGATGAAGGAGACTAGATCATTGGACCCCTGAGCCTGGTTTTGGTGAAGTGCTCTCTATTCATTAATGTTTTTTCCTTCTTTTCGCTTTGTTCCATTATGCTTTGCTTGCAGTAGAGTAAAAAGCTTAGGCTAAGAAATGTCTCCTAGAAGCACCTTAGGCCTATTTACTCTTCACTACCTTTATGTTTTCATCTGCTGAAGGTTTTATTGAGTAGTTTGACTTCTTTTAAACCCTTAATCTTGTCCATTTCAGAATAGTCCAAATAGTTGGTGTCAAGGTTGAATTATGGTTTTCCCTACCTGCTTGCTACCTCTTGAAAGTTATTTCTGAAAACATCCTTCAAATGCTACTATATGCAGCTTGGCAGAGAGGATTTGTTATGATATTAGCCTCTGTTTCTCGTTGAGATAATCATATTTTAAGGTATTTATAATTGCAGTCTTAGATGCCTGGGTGTTCCCCATTTTATGAATGTAATTAGTTGTGTTTCTTATATGTTTTCTAACTCCTTTAAGTGAAAAAATTATAAGAAACAGAGTGTTGGTCTCCTTCTTTGTCTTACTTAAAAATCTGACTTGTTTATGTTATCTGCATAAAGTATGTTGGTAGGATTCATGGTTATCCCTGGCAATTGAATATTTCTTTATGTTTAAATAGTGTTGCAAGTCCCTTCGTTGAAAGGTATACATAATTAAGGAGTCTTAACAACCCTTAAAGTTCTACCTTTCCTTCCAAATCCTTGATGTTCATCTCATCCCACCTATATGATCCCACAGATCCATTGACTAAGTTAGATTTGCCCTTTGGTTCCCCAAATTCATCAATCAAAACTGTTTAGACTTCCACATGACTCCATTGCCCAATGGCTTGTATATTTCCACACTCTATCTATGTTGCCTAAATCATCTATTTCCAACCAATAAACAAACAAATTTGCACTTCATAACTAGCCTAAAATAAACCTCTTAAAAGCATCAAGCTATATGCTTACGAACATATTGAGAGATCCCTCTCTGAGACTAGGAGGGCTAGATCCTAGATCTCTAAAGCTTGGTTTGAATGTTGGCTTGTCATTTGGTTTTCCAATCAGCTAAATCATAGGACACCAACATTTTGGCGATCAAGGTGGGACTTCTGAGTATATAGTCACATAAATACCTCTTAAAAACTCATTAGACCCTCAGTAAATCAAAGAATATTTAGTGAATCTGCCACCTCATCACCACTCCAACATTTTGGCAATCACGGTGGGACTTCTGAGTACATAATAGCCTAGCAAGCTCTTGTAGACTCATTAGTCCTTAAAAACAAAAAACTCAGAAAACCCAAAACATTTTAGATTAGTTTCATAATAAACATTGGTGGTGGACCATAGAATATTTTACCCCCAAAAGAGCAAAAACATTTCCACCTGGAGACTCCACTGGCCTTCAGTAGGCCTATTACTTTACCAGCCCTTGTAAACTCCCCTGGGAATGCATTGAGCAATCCCAATCATGCTGAAGGTGGACAAAAAAGTTCAAAATATTTCACCTGGCGACTCCACAATCCCAAAAGACCTAATGACTCCATTGATACAAGACTCTGAACTGGTTGAAAAGATGTAGTGACCTCTTGATAATTAACAAACATGGAATCAGGTATAGACAAAGAAGCTAAACTAAACATATTATTGGACCTATTTGGAAAAATAGTGTACATACTTGATAAGAAACTGGAAAGGCATGAGGTTGATACAGATGTTGATTATCTAGAGCAACCTATGCCTTTCCCTAATCAAACACAAAATCAACCACTACAAGACATATACAACAAGAAAAATATGTATGATGAGTAAGGTTACAGAGAAAACAATGAATAAGGTTGTCAAGAAAGTCCTGATAGCATACCTTTATCTTCTATTATGATGTTAAGGGAACTTTACAACCAAAATGCAAATGCAAAAAGTGAGCAGTGCTTTGAGGAAACAATAAGCCTCATAGGAAACACAGAACCTGAAATATAAGAAAAATCAACACATATAGGGACTCTCCCTTTATATTGTAACTCATTTCAGATTTTAAAAGGAGAGTGGCATCCTGACAATATAATAGAAACAAAACATGAGCCTCAAATTGACTATCACATATATCAAGAAGAGTTGTTTGAGAGTGAGAAATATTAGGAAAAAGAAGAAAGTCCTCAAGGTCTTCCTGCAAACACAAGTAAAGATTCACTAGGAGAGGCTCAAGAAGATATCCAGCCTCAAAATTAGTCAACATAAGAGAAAGAGGACTATTTTACTTCTATCCAAAGCCAAATTAAAATCCCTCTTCTTTTGACATAAGAAGAAATTGATCAAATATTAAACAAACAGCCAGCCCTCAAAACTTCATTTGAACAAAACACTTATGCTAATTTACCTACTGGACCTTGTTTCTTGAACCAGAAAATAAACTTGTAGATCAACTTAATGAAAAAAAATTGATAACCCAATATGCTTGATTGCTGAGATTGTTTATACTAATGATTTTCCATTTTTTCATCAGTTTTATGATGATGATGAGCTTCAAGCAGAAACTAATCATGCAGGGCAACCAACAGTTGATTGGTGTCATGAAATTCACTATCATCAGCTTGAAATCAGAAATCAACCAATCCAATCCATCATAAATAGATTTCACGTAATTGGGAGTCAGGAATCTATCAGTTGTGATGATGAGGTTGAGAAGAATGAGGAATTTCCCTAGCAAGCTGAAGATAAGGATCCTTCTCCTAAAAGGGTTGAGGTAATAAAAGATACCCCTGCTCAAGAATATGATGATCTCTTCACAGAGTACCATCCACTGAATCAGAGCATACCAGGACTACAAGAGGACAACATTGCAATATATGATGAGTCCTCCAGTTCAGATGATAATGAGGATGAGGAAGAAGTTCTTTCTCAAAAGAATATTAAGCTTGAGCTAGTGGAGAAAAAAGTAATCCTGGTCGAAACCTATCTTCCAAATATTCATAACCAGGTATTATTTTAGGATCCCTATGTCATTTATTGAAGACATTTGAAGAAGGGATAAAGGTTGTTAGGAGCAGTGTATTACCAAAAGCAAGAATATGTTTTAGCACTATTGCTAAAGAACAAGGAAAATGGGAGTGGCCATGTTTGTCCAGCATGCTCAAGGAGATGAGAAAAGACAAATCATGGAACCATTTACTTGATTGGCTATATTGGAAAATGGATTTTATCAGCTAAAATGTAAATTTTCCAAGTTAGGATAGGTTAGATAGGAATGGAATAAAGCTCAGCCTTTGAGCATTTAGTTAGTTTTTTGTTTTTTTCTTTGAAAGAAAAATTGAAAAAATACAAAAACAATAGAAAATGAGAAAAGAGGGCAGTTTAAAAGAATAAAAGTACAACCCCATACTAAAAAATAAAAGAAGAATCTGAAAGTGTGCAAGATTAAATGCCACTAGTAAAAGAAAACACTGCTATTTAGTGATACAGCCTAATCATGACTAGATAGATTTCAATTTACTACTCATAGGTTAGTGAAGAAGATTTTCCAAACTGTTTAATCTTGTATTATCAGTAGAATAGATTAGGATAGAAGAAATAATGGTTCAAACATGCTCAAAATCTTAACCAAAGAAAAGAAAAGGCTGGTTCTAATATGCTAAAAACTTGAACCAGGAAAAGAAGAAGAGGACAGCTCAAAAAGATCAAAAATAGAGTTGAAAAAGAAAGAAGGATGTCTTTTATTTTCATATCTTAAGCCTTCACAGTTTTGTTTTAATTTTCTACAAATAAAAGTCTATGTGCAGCTGGTTTCTTATGCCATAGACACTACAAAAAATCAGACTGTTTAATCATGGTTTGTCTGTGTTTAAATTTATGTTTTAGAATGTAGAGAATGCAGATCTGTCAAACAGCTTAATCTTGACATATGGTAGATTAGGTAGAGAAGCTTTAGAGTTCAACTGTTTAATCTAAACTCATGGAAGAAACAAGGGTAGCCTTAGATAGTTTTATTTTTCTGTTTTCAAAAATAACATGTAAAAGAGATGCCAGTCCAAGTGCACTCAAGAGAAGAAAAAATTCTAGGACAAGTAGTTTTGGGTAGGTAGAGGTGTTGTCTTAAAGAGTTTTCATGCTGCACGTCATTGAAGAATTGTCAAAATGCAAAGAAAATCAGCAATAAAACAAAGAAATTCTGCACAATGGATGAGGCACTGGTCTGCTAAAAGCCAGAGATTGATAAACTGAGGTTCTGGACACCTAAAAGACAGTTGTCCTCCCCAAGTGGAGCCACTGTTAGCGATCCATAACTTTGACATATTCAAATATGGCTAAAACAGTTATTTTTAGCCTTCAAGAAACAAATTTGGAGCAAATTTGTGAATTCTTGAAGCCTTGTTGTGTCTCTTGTCCAAGGATCCATCTCACTGATATCTTCATTCAAATAGCTCTGCTCATTCATAAAGAAAACTGCCTTCAAACTCAAAATCCTCATCATTTCTCCATTTCAAAATGTGTCCTTCATTTCCCACCATTTTTCCCTCTATGACCTTCATTTACCCTTCATTCCCTATCAAATCCCTTTTAAACCTAATGAAATCCCTTTATTCAGGTTTAAATCCCTTTTTTCCCCCCTATTGAAACCCTCAAAATCCTTCAAAATTATTCATTTTTAGTCCAAATCCTTCATTTTTAAATATCAGGCCTTAAGCCCCTTTTTCTTAAGCCCAAGCCCCTTTTCCGCCATGAGACCGGGCCTTGTGACCGAGCGCTAAGCCCATTGACGATCGCATGTCACTCTTTCCAAGTTCCCGCTTCCAAGTTTCCTATTTTGCCGATGGCCAATCCTTCGATAAGATCTGGACCATCCATTCCCCAAGATCCGACGACCATCGCACTCCACGCTTCGTTCTCTATCAGCCATCACATCGGCACATCGCATCGGGCTTTGCCCTTTCCCTTCCACCTTCCCTTCTCTGCCGATGATCATCCCTTGCCAATGGAATCCTAGCCGTTGATCTCTCCCAAATCCAACAGTCCTCGCTCCGTCGCACATCACCTTCCCCATGAGCATCGCACTTCGTTGATTCCCATTTCCAATTCCCAAACCTTTTTCCCCCGCCGATGCGCTTTCCTGATCGCATCTCCACCATTGATCTCATCCCCGATCCAACGACTCTAGCTCCATCGGCATATCGCACCCTCCGCGTTTCCTCCTCCCATATGTCTGGATCTCTGATATGCAAAGCCCTCAATTCAATCGCAGCTGTCCATTTCTCCAGATCCAACGGCCCATATTACTCCCGCATTTTCAACCCTACCCTTTCCATTCCCCTTCATCACCAGATCTCGACCGTTGATCCTCACAATCCAACGACCCCCATTGATCCCCTCTTTTCAACTCCGCCCAATAGCTTTTCACTACCCGAAAAAACTGATGACGTCATCTACCGTTTCCCACCTTTCTTCCTTCCGCACATCCTTTCTCCCTTTGCATTTGATCTCAACCGTTGATCTCCCAGATCTGACGGTTTAGAATTTTTTTTGTGCCCAACTCACAAATCCTCCACAACATGCAATTCTAACGTGAAATGAGAGGTTCTAGAGGGACACACATCACTCTCTAACCTGTATCGCATTCCCCGAGATCATTGCCGCTTACAGCTTGACCCCCGCGCGAATACCACCCCGGTATTGCGCAAAATCGCTCATCGCCATTTTTGTACCAGATTCAAATGTTTCCCTGGCTTTTCATGGTTTCACCATGGAACCCCTTCCCTGCAATTTCCTTCCTCTGCAAAGCTCCTCCACCCTCGGCTAAGCCTTCTGAAGCAGTTTAATCCCCCGTGCAGGTTTTATTTAACAAGTTTTAGTGTTGTTTGCAGGTTTAATGGTTCTTCTAAAATAAAAATTTGTCCCACGGCGAATCTAGTTGTAGAGGCCGAGGATGACGATCCTCTGTGGCCGAATTCAATGCAGAAAGGGACATAAAGGGTCGAATTTCCAAGTTTTAAATCAATGCATCATGGGCATTGGTTACACAGCAAACCCTCCAGCATGAAGAAAGCACCTATCAACAAAACAATAAATTTAAATGATGAACAATGAAGACCAATTAGAGATTAAAGATGAAGATTAAAGTTTAAAGGTTAAGCATAAAGAAAGAATATTTACAGCTTAATCTGCAGTTTAAAGATTAAAGGCACAAGTTCGAATCAGAGAGACGATAAAGGAGGCCTAAAGAAAAACAAAGGCTAAAATCAGTGTTAAATGACAAAGACAGACAAATCAACAAAGGAGAGCTTCGAGTGACACATCAGTGAAGCTATATACTCCTCCCAGGACTAAAGACACCTTGACAATTATTGTGCTAATAGAACCTCTTTAAACTGTTAAGGTAGTTATTGTAAAGGTATGGGTGGTCTCAAAACCCATACTGTCCACTTTAATTGTACTAAAAGAAAAGACAGGACTGCAGCAACGAGAAGACTTCTCCACAAAGACATTCTTTGGAGTTATTACCAGCCTGTCAATTAGGCCTCAAAGTCTGCTAGAATTAATAGAATGGGAAAGAAATTAATGCAATATTTATGACACAGAATGGGCATTCAAATGCTTTTCTCCTCTATTTTCCTTAACCATTAAGTCCATCTCTGTCACCTCTCCTCCCCATTCACCTATAAATCCTATTCGAACTCTCATTGTAAAAGTTGGCACTTGATGAATTCTGAAGTAATACTTAGACTACTGCTTTGAAGAATGATTGACGTTTTGAAGAAGTGTGGATGTCTTTGCTTTTTTGTTGATGGAGGAGGCTAGATCATTGGATCCCTGAGCCTAGTTTTGGTGAAGTACTCTCTATTCGTTAATGTTTTTTTTTTTTTCTGTTTTTCACTTTGTTCCATTATGCTTTTCTTGCAATAGAGTAAAAATCTTAGGCTAAGAAATGTCTCCTAGAAGCACCTTAGGCCTGTTTACTCTTCACTGCCTTTATGTTTTCATTTGCTGAAGGTTTTATTGAGTAGTTTGAATGCTTTTAAACCCTTAAGCTTTTCCATTTCAGAATAGTCCAAATAGTTGGTCTCAAGGTTGAATTATGGTTTTCCCTTCCTGCTTGCTGCCTCTTGAAAGCTATTTCTAAAAACATCCTTCAAACGCTACTATCTGTAGCTTGGTAGAGAGGATTTTTTCTGATATTACCCTCTATTTCTCAATGAGATAGTCATATTTGAAGGTCTTTATAATTGCAGTCTTAGATGCCTGGGTGTTCCCCCTTTTACGAATGCAATTAGATGTGTTTCTTATATGTTTTCTAACTCCTTTAAGTGAAACAATTAGAAGAAACAGAGTGTTCCTCTCCTTCATTGTCTTACTTGAAAGTTTATCGTGTTTATGTTATCTGCATAAAGTATGTTGGTAGGATTCATGGTTAGCCCTGGCTATTGAATATTCCTTTATGTTTAAATAGTGTTGCAAGTCCCTTCGTTGAAAGGTATACATAATTAAGGATTCTTAACAACACTTAAAGCTCTACCTTTCCTTCCAAATGCTTGATGTTCATCTCATCCCACCTATATGATCCCACAGATCCATTGAATAAGTTATATTTTCCCTTTGGTTCCCCAAATTCATCAATCGGAACTGTTTAGACTTCCACATGACTCCATAGCCCAATGGCTTGTAGATTTCCACACTCTATCTATGCTGCCTAAATCATCTATGTCCAACCAAAAAAAAAAAAAAATTTGCACTTCATAACTAGCCTGAAATCAACCTCTTAAAAGCATCAAGATACATCCTTACAAACATATTGAGAGATCCCTCTCTAAGACTAGGAGGGCTAGATCCTAGAGCTATAAAGCTTGGTTTGAATGTTGCCTTGTCATTTGGTTTTCCAATCAGCCATATCATAGGACCCCAACAGGAATATTATAGTCCTCCCCTCCAAAATGTTGTTTGTCCTTAAGCAACTGATAGGGTGAGTGTTGCAACACTTCTCCTCCTCCATTGGTGACACCATCAAGAGTTAAGCTTTCTTCACAAGCTAAGTGTTCACCAATTCAAACCTCCATGAATTGTTCCTCCAAAGTCATCATGAGATGTACATAATACACCCCAAAAGGAGTCAAGAACTCAACTGAAACAAACATGGTTGAACCAATGCTCTCCCTAAAACATGTAGCATAAGGCACATAGAGAGTTTCCATCCCATGTGGTACATACAAACTTCCCATCCCCCCTCCATACAATCCCATAAAAATTACAACTATATCATGAAGGTATGGAAGAAAAATTACATATACATAAACAGAAATTGGAGCATGAGGAGGTGGGTCATAGTCCGACATATGATACCAGCGTAGTGCATCTCCTTCCTGCATCAGATCAAGGTATGGTAATTGTTTTCCCCGCCACTTACTTGCTACCATTGCCCACTGATGCATCTCCTGCCTGCATTAGATCAAGGTCTCTAGCCCTCTCAATGGCATCATGCAAGGAAGCGGGCTTGGTATATTTAACCAACCCATGCAGAGGTTCATCTAAGCCATCGATGAACATGTACACCCTTCTTGCTGCAGACAAATCAGGAACCATAACAGATATTCTCATAAATTCATAGATATAGGAATATGTATTACCTAACTGCTTCAACTTTGCAAGGCTCATGAAAGGTGCCTTTGGATCCTTTCTGTCAAACCTTTCCACCAATCTTCTAGTGAACTTAGAATAGGTAGTCACATTGGCATGACCCAATGTAGACAAGCCATGGAACCACCAGTTGTGTGCTTCACCTTCAAAGTGCAGCACTGCAATCTTGATAGCTTCCATCTCAAGGAATTTGTTCAACTAAAAGTAGATATCTAGTTTTTCTACTCATGATTTGGCAAAACAAGTGGATGACCCATCAAAATTGGGTAAAAAAAAAATTCCCATAGAGTGATGTCGATCATGATTCTGAGTGAATCCACCATCTATATGCTGATGCCTTGGTCTTCTTTTTTCCTTGAGGTGAAAAAACTCTTGAAAACTCAAGTGGTCCTTGAATCTCTAATTATAAGACTCATATTCTTCAAATTAGTCTTCAAGGGATGCTTGCTCTTGAGGCCCTTCATTTTCCACAGCCAAAAAAGTAGACATGGTAGAGCGTTGTGGAGCTTGTGGCTGGTTCACTGGTTGATAATTATAGTGGTGAGACATGCTAGAGCTTTCTCCAGGATGAAATATTCTAGGAGATTCCTTGATCCTGTTCAATCTCATCTCTTTGATCTCTATAGCAAGATATTGCATAGCTTTCAGAAGGGTTTTTGCAAACTCCTTCCCATCTTCATCACTTCCAGATTTAGGGGCTTTTCCCTTGTCTTTATCATCATTGGTCTAATCAAATTTATTTTGTCTTCTACTTAGGTACCTCTTCTCTCTATCAGTGAGAGTCTGATCTTCTTCTGAAGACATATTGGCTCTTTAAGTAATAAAATCACGGGATGTGCCAAGATGATTGCTATGATACCACTATAATATCCCAAAATGGACTGCTTAGCAAGGCATTCCTGAAAAACGCATTTTTCAGGAATGTATGCTATAGGATTAAAAAAAACCCTAGGATTCCTTATATTTAACAATCTAAGACCTAAATCCAAGAGGATATCAGAAACAAATTTTCCTAGGTGAGGTAAATAGGTCTCCCACACCTAGTATGGCTTGAAAAATTGCCCAAAGAAGGGACTGCAACCATACAAAACAATATTGCAGTAAAATAACGTGGTTTTAATGAAAATTAGTAGAATACCAATATGGAGGCTCAATAAATGCATTTACATCATAATTTCAAAGCTATATTGAAGCCTATGAGTCTTAGAATAGAAAATATAAGAATTTACATGAAGAAATTCTCAAAATAAGAGGCTGCAACCATATGATAGGACTGTACAAGCCTGACAGTGTTATTATATTAGCTTAAAAGAGTTGTATATTACACTTCAAATATAGAGCATATATGTATACAAAAATATAGATCTATATCAGATTTATACACTATAGAATCTCCTCTTCAAATGCCCCTTGGGGTTTTTAGCAAAAAGTGTAGAACATGGAGTAGAACTCAGATCTAATGCAGCAGATCTACAGAATGATTCAGAATTTCTGAAGAAAATACATTAGTATTCAGATCATATCTTAATGGAATATGGATTAGATATGTAATCCACAGATCACCACAGTGAAGGGCAGATTCCCAACACTAGAGATCTCTCCTCCTTGAAGTGCCAAAAGACCATAGAAATTTCTCCTTGCAAATAATGAAGTTCTGGAAGATGTACTATGTTGTAGGCTCTATAGCATGATGTGGGATCAAGCCAAGATATGAAAATGGGCTCTCCTCATCCAATACTATCTTGCCAGGGGGATAGAAGGTTTTTCCACTGAAAATAGGCACTAGAATGGCTTAGATATGAATAGATCTAACCTTCACTTGCTGTAGCTTAAAAATACAACCAAACCCTCAACATGATTTGCATTTTAGTTGGAATAATATATTGGCCAATTTCCTGATATCGGACAATAAATGAAAGACTCCCTCAAGAGATACTCAAAGAAGGAGGTGGGATTCCCGATCAGGAACACCCGGTGCTAAACAACACTATTCTCTGCTAAACATCCAAGAGAATGAGAAATGTCTAAACAAACAATATATTCAGAAATATACTCAATCAAAAATCTCCTTCTGTTGTCCTCCTCTTCCTTTTATAAGTTGAAATTCATGCCAAACCCTAAACCATCTCAATGATTTAGCTCCTTTCAGATGTGGAGCCTCCAACTAAAAATGCGTTGTGCATCTAGGAGATTCACTGTATCTAAACAACATTGTTGATTTCATCCTGGTTGACTTGGTCAAATGATCCAGCCTCTTTCACACCTAAGTGTTCTTATGTAAATAGCCCAGATTTAACTTTGTTCACATGTGGCATTGATTTATTTTGTTGATTTGGAGTTTTATTGATCCTCCTTTACAATTTATTCATGAAACAGAAAAATGAGACAAAATTGTATATTCCCATTAGATTGCACTAATTGGGAATATTACACTATACATGACAATAATTTTGTTAAACATGTCACAAACATGAAAGCTATGGGTATAAACAACAAAAAGGTGCAAAGGAGTCTCAAACTTATCTAAGAATCGCTAAGAATCATTGCTCCCCTACATGAGATCCTCACTCCTGCTATGTGCGGACCCTACTGGCTGTGTGTGCAGGCTGTGTTGGATTGTATTGGGTTTTGGATGTTAATATATGCGAATCTGGTTAGAGTATCTCTACGATATCTGAGTTTACGTGTTACTATTGATGCGAACTGTTGGATCTGTTACACTTACTATTGGTTATTCGTTGTCACTGTGGATCTGTCTTTGTTATAATAAAAAGTATTCTTGTGATCTATTGTTCAAGAATTTATGATCTTACATGTGATATTGCTGATGTGAAAGTGATGATTAGATCTATGACTGATAGTAGCTCTGTTAACTCTGGACTATGCTGATTAGTGAACCTGCAAATCGATATATTTTATAGCTGCGAGAGTATCCTTGTTCCTATTATATGAGTCTATGACCTATTGATTATTGCAATTATATTTTTTGTACTGATAGATTGGTATTACACACGTGGATGTGAAGGTAATTAGTATGTTGTGAATCCAGCTCCAAAAATAGAAGAAAAGAGATATCAACGCCTTATAAATAAGTCACTTCAAGGGGGCAACCTCCAATACATTACATGAATGAATAGTTATTGGATGATACAAATTACAAAACCTCCTTTATATATATAGGAGTCCATGGGGCCACAATGTAATCCTATCCGACCTAAAAATAATAATTTAAGGGCACAATAATAACAATATGGGGGTTACAGGGGTATGATAATAACAATAAGGGGATTACACTAACAACAATAGGGGACTATACTAGTAATATAGGGACCTAACATGCCCCTCTCCTTCAAAAAAATTGTGTCCTCAATGCTTGAGTAGCTCTGGGTGCTTCTGTATAAAATTCTCGTCCTCCCATGTAGAATCTTCAGTGGGTAAGTTCTTCCACCTGATGAGATACTCTGAAATTGAATGATTCTGTAGCTGTCGAGTTCTTGTTTCTGTGACTGCCTCAGGTTCCAATATGATTTTTCCTTCCTCATCAAGTTCTGGTGATATTGTTTGAACTGGAATATTTTCACCTATAAACTTCTTTAATCATGAAACATGGAAAACTGGATGCACTCATGAAGAAGTGGGAAGCTCCAATTTGTATGTCGTAGTACCAATCTTTTGCAACACCTTGTAAGGACCATAGTACTTTGGTGATAATTTATTATCCTTATTAAATTTCTTGAGGGACATTTTTTTTTATGGTTATAGCCATAAAAATACCCAGTCTCCTACCATAAAACTTCTCTTGTTGTGATGTTGATATGTCTGTTGTTTCATTCGATTTTGTGCCAAATTCAAGTTATCGTTTAAGAGTTGGAGAACTTCTTGTTGATGCATGATGTGATCTTCCACTTCTTTAACCTTCAAATTTTCTCTTAAATATGATGTGATGGATGGTGGATGATATCCATTAAGTGCCATAAATGGGGTCATTTTTGCTGCAGTATGGAAGGAAGTGTTATACCACCATTCAGCGAGAGGTAACCACTTGACCCATTGTATTTGTTTATCAGATACAAAAAAAAGATATCCTTCCAAAAATTTATTTACTATCTCATTTTACCATCAGATTGAGGATGATAAGATGAGCTATGAGCTAATTGAGTGTACCCAAACAAGAAAATAACTCCATCCAAAAATTTCCAGTAAAAATGGGATCTCTGTCGCTCACAATAACCCTTGGGTTTCCATGTAGATTTTGAATTGTTTCCATAAATGTAGTAGCAACTGTAATTTCTTTAAATGGATGAGATAATGCACAAAAGTGTGCATACTTGGTAAGTCTATCAACTACCACCATGATGACACTCTTTGCTTCGGACTTAGGTAAACCTATGATAAAATCCATTGAAATCTCGTCCCAACGTTGACTTGGAATGGATAAAGGTTGTAGAATTCCCAAGGTCTTAATTGTCTCAACTTTATTCTGCTGGAAAACCAAACATTCTACCACAAACTTTTGAATATCATATTTAAGGCCATCCCAAAAAAATTATTTCTTCACCCCGTGGTAAGTTTTTAAAAATCCTGAGTGTCCTCCTAAAGGAGAAGTGTGCAATTCCAAAAGAATCTTTTGTTTTAGTTGGGAATTCTTACAAAGATATAAGCGATATTTGTACCATAAGGAATCATTTTTCCAACTAAATGTATCAGATGTACTAGGATCTTGCTGCAACTTTTGAATGAGTGTCCATACTTCTTTGTCCTTCTTCCATTCATCTCTTGCTTCAGTTATCCAATCTGGTTGGATAATAGAAATGGCACAAAGCAATGCTTCCACCTCTTCATTCTTTCTTGAGAGTGCATCTGCAACAACATTAAGCTTCCCTTTTTTGTAGATTATTTCAAAGTCATAGCCCAACATCTTTGTGACCCGTTTTTTCTTCTCTTCTAAAGATATTATTTGTTCCAAAAGGTGTTTAAGACTATCATGATCATTTTTTACCTTGAAGTGTCTTCCCATTAGGTAAGTTCACCATTTCTTTAGTGCATGCAGTATTGCTAACATTTCCTTCTCATAAATAGGTTTTTGTAAATACTTTCCTTTGATTAGATGATTTTTAAAAGCACTGGGTCTTCCTTCCTACATTAAAACAACACCAATTCAATTTCCTTAGGCATCACATTCCACAATAAAGGTTTTTGTGAAGTCTAGCGTAGCTAAGACCGGTGCTAGGCACATTGCCTCTTTAAGATTTTCAAAGGCCTTAGTTGCTTCAGGAGTCCATGAAAATGCATATTTCTTCAATAATTTTGTTAGAGGTGCTGCTATTCTCCCATCATTCTTAACAAACTTGCGATAATACCCTGTTAACCCAAGAAATCCTCGCAACTTCTTTATGGTTGTGGGGACTTTCCATTCCTTAATGGCTTTAATTTTTTTAGGGTCTACCTTAACACCCTCGTGAGATACAATATGACCTAGATATTCCACCTCTTGTACCCCAAAGAAACATTTGGATGTTTGTGCATATAATTGTTTCTCCTGCAATAGTTTGAGAACCCTGTCAACATGTTCAACATGATACTTCCAAGACCTACTATATATTATTATATCATTAGAAAATACTAGCACAAATTTTCTAAGGAAGGGTTTGAAAATGGAATTCATCAACCCTTGAAATTTAGAAGGTGCATTGGTAAGGCCAAAAGGCATGACCAAAAATTCATAATGACCCTCATGAGTTTGAAATGCTATTTTTGGAATATCTTCGGTCTTCATTCTAATTTGATGATATCCTGAATGAAGATCCAACTTGGTAAAATAAATTTCTCCATGTAATTCATCCAATAATTCATCAATCACAGGAATGGGAAATTTATGTTTAATGGTGAGCTTATTGAGCTCCCTATAATCCAGACACATGCACCATGATCCATCCTTCTTGTGTACCAATACTACAGGAGCAGAGAAAGAACTTTGACTAGGTTGAATTATACCCACCTCTAACATTTATGCAATCATACGTTCAATTTCGCTCTTTTGGACATAAGTATATCTATAAGGCTTGATGTTTGGAGGAACACTTCCTGGAATAAAATGAATAGCATGATCATGATCATGAATAGGTGGGAGTCCTTTGGGAGTTTCAAAAACCTTGGAATGATTGTCCAAAACTTGTTGGAGATCTACAGAAATAGATGATTTTGATGTTGGAACTTCTAGTGAGCATAATTGTGCAATTATGCCTCATTTTTCTTTCTTTAGAATATTTTTCATGAAATTAGAGCTTATTATCTTTCTTGGCTTCTGTGTAATACCCCATAATTAGAACTCATTTCCTTTTGAAAAAAATTCAAGAAAAGTTCTTGAAAATTAAAAGCTACTGTCCCCAACGATTGTAACCATTGTACTCCTAGTACAACATCAGCACCTCCCATAGGAATGGAAAGAATTGGAATAGATATTATGGCATTTTCCAGAGCAATTTATAGTTCCTCCATTTGCAACCATCACTTGACATTCTGGTGCTGGGTATAGGAAACAATTCAATTCCTTGGCTACCTTACAATGAATAAAGTTATGGGTGCTACTTGAATCAATCAACACTATTACCTTTTTCTTCTTGATATTTCCTTCTATCTTAAGAGTTTGAGGAGTGATAATTCCTGCCAATGCATTACATGATATGGTTGGACTCATTTCTTCCTCTTCTAGGGCTAGTTCCTAGTGTATATCCTCTTCTTGTTCATTTTCTTCTTCCTCTTCACAATCTATGTAAAATAATTTCTTCTCAACACACTTATGACCTTTAGTGTATTTGCTATCACAACTGTAGAAAAGCCCTTTTTCTTTTTTTTCTTCCAATTTTTGTGGTGTCAACCTTGTAGGTTGTAGAAATCTAAGCATAGCAACACTTCCCTCTTTATAGAAGTGAGTGGTAGGCTTCCTTGTCACCATAATTTTACATTCAAATTTTCTTGCCAACCTGAATGCCTTCTCCAATGAATCAGGTTCCAAAATGCGAACTTCATGTTGGATGTCATCCTTTAAAGTACCTATGAAGAGATCAATCATGTGTTCCTCTGGAATATCAGTTACCCTTATATTAAATTTTTTGAAGTCCTCAATGTGCTTCCCCCACTAAACACTTTTGTTTGAGATTTATCAATTCGCTAAAGAAGGTGTTGCTCTTTGTATCCTCATAATGTGCTATCATTTCCTCCGTAAAAATTTACCAAGTGAAATTTTTTTTACGGGAGCAAAGCCATTGATACCATACAAATGTATTTTTTTCTAAATGTAAAGTTGCAATGCGTACATTTTGTGTGTTTTGCACATTATGGAGATCAAAATATTGCTCCATATATAGTATCCATGTTACAAGATCCTGTCCCTCAAGCTTCCTCATATCCATTTTTGGAATATGGTGGTTCTTCCCTCCAACATTAGAGTTTATGAAGTCACAATTAACATTTATTTTGTTCTCATCATGAGTTTCCTCTACTATATTTTCACCATTAGGAAACATTTCTTGTATCAACTTTGTCAAACCTTCCATGTCTTCTTTTAGATTATTCTTCATGTTTTCTATGTTGTCTTTCATTTTTTCATCGATCTTAGCTTCCATGTCATCCATCTTAGATTCCACACCCTTCTTCAAACCATCCATATTATTCTTCAAACCATCCATCTTCGCTTCCACGCCTTTCTTCAAAACTTCCATTTCATTTTTTGTTGCTCTTTGCGAGAGCGAAATTTGGTGCAGTTGCTCTTGTAATTTTGATAGATCATGTTGCAATTATTCATCTTCATGAGTCATAGTAGAGCCTTCTGAAGGCTTAATGGGTGTTGAATTATTTTTAAGTGGCATATTTTAGAACCCAATACTGATATCTATTCTACAATATTCCCTTGGAATCAATTCAAATTGATTCTTCAAACAAGACTTATGCAATTCGGAAAAAAAAAATACACACCTTTTTCTTGCTTTTGAGGAGCTCGATATTGCGATTGGATTATCTCTGTGATAGCGGCTCTGCAATATCTAAAATTTGGCACTGAGGTAGCCTTCTAAATTATCTTTCTAATGCCATAGGTTTGAATTGATTTGGATTATCCAAGGAAAAGTTATGTCCAATCTCCCACAATGACCTAATTATGGACTGGTTCAGTAGAGAGAACTTGTACAACTTGCCACGCATCATTGTTTCATATTTTAGCTTTGAAATTGATAGCAAAGAAACTACAGTCTGTTTTATTGCAACCACTTTTTACGACACTCCAATCCGATGCTCAGAGAGAGAGTTATGAATATTTTCCCATGATCACCTCTTTGAGATGAAATTCAAGAGCCTGGAAAAGCAATACCTTCCACAGATCATATCTCCGAAAATATTGTGAACCAAGATCTGAAATGTTGTGAAGAGTTTCGTCAGGATTTCAGCTTCGCACCCTAAAAATTTCAGATTCTGGACCTTTGTAGAAAAAAATTTATAGAGTTAATGCCATGATGACCTGTTTAGATTAAATTGAAGAGCCTGCAAAAATACCTCACTTCCACAGATCATATCTCCGAAAATATTGTGAACCAAGCTCTGAAATTTTGTGACGATTTTCCTCAAAATTTTGGCTTCACACCCTAAAAATTTTATCTTCTGAAACTTCGTAGAAAAAAATTTATAGCGAAAATTCCACGATGACCTGTTTGGAGTAGCGAAACCCTAGAATCCAAAGCTCTGATACCAAATGTTGTGAAGCTAGCTCCAAAAATAGAAGAAAAGAGATATCAACGCCTTATAAATAAGCCACTTCGAGGGGGAAACCTCCAATACATTACATGAATGAACAATTATCGAATGATACAAATTACAAAACCTCTTTTCTATATATAGGAGTCCATGGGACCACAATGTAATCCTAGCCGACCTAAAAATAATAATTTAAGGGCACAATAATAAAAATATGATGGTTATAGGGGTACAATAATAAAAATAAGGGGGTTACACTAACAAAAATAAGGGAATATACTAGTACTATAGGGACCTAGCATATATGATCTCTGCGATATAAGTTTGTAACTAGATCTGTTAAATGAGAAGCTGATAATCTGGGAACGTAGCTCTGCTTGACTTACCTGCTCTCTCTCATGGTGTGGAATCCTAGTTCCATCACGCTCCCATACTTCTTTGGGTGAGACTTTGGCTTGCGCAAGTAGGTCACTGCCGAAAGGGCCAGTAGTATAGGGGTTTTTTTGAAAACCTTAACCTCTGAACCTGGGTCAGGACCCCTCAAGCCAAAAAATGGTTTCGTTGCCGAGATCGGGAGCACTTTGAGAGAGAGATCATCTAATGCATGGAAAATATTGGAAACGTGAGAAGAAATAAATTGAAGAGTGGTTCGAAAAAAAAATTCAGGAATTTGCGATAAAAGAGAATCATATCACAAGGTTGACGGTGGAAAAGTGGTAGAATAAGTACATTTTCACAGAGATCTATGAAATTTTCTTTGTGACATTTGTAATCAAGCTTCAGGAGTGGCTTCCAAGGCTCGTAGATTTCCAGAAGTGTTGGAAGGAAAAATGGGTCACACAGTGGACCCCAGAGTTGATTTAGAAGTTAGAGAAGACTGATAACACCATCACTCGCACGGTAGATCATTGGGTGGACAGTGTGATAGGAGGGTTCATGACAAAATTTGCATTTTATCAATTCGTTTCCTATTCTGAAGTAGAGCGAAGGTTCTTCAAGGATTTCTAGGGTAAGTTTTCTAAAATCCTTACCATTGCTGATAAAGATATTGTTGTGTGAAAATAGAATTTTGTGCAGCCACACAGAGTGAATGAGCTTCGATAAAAGTGAGGGTAAAATGCGCAGTGGTAAATACTACAGAAATAATCAAGAAGGAGACCGATTTGTCTACAGTCCAGTAAGAAATTCTGTTGCGTTGAGTCTTCGTCCATGCCACCGTCGAACCCTCATAGGGGTAAGAACTCACCACCTCCACCACCATAAGACAATATGGCCTCGCACATGAAGATACCAACCTTGAAAGGCATAGGAGATGAAGATATGGATCGGTTCTAGTTTGTCGCAGGATTGGTATGGACTACGCAGAATGTAGCTAGTGATGCGGTGAAAAGGGCACAAATATCCCTTGCCTTTGAAGGAAGGGCCTTGGACTGGTATATGGGATACATCAACCAGCATGCGAATGCAACCATTGAAGAGATTAAGAATGATTTGAAACAAAAATTGAAGAAGCCTAAGTCCTACTCGTAGAGAGTGAACGATATGAAGGATTTCAAGCAAGGACCATCTGAGTCCCTATGGGAGGCTGACCAACGGTTAAAGAAGGTAATTAGAGAAGGGGTATTTTTGTACGATGACAAACAACACACAGAGTGGTTCATTGCTATACTGCAACCCCACCTGTGTGTGCCAATGGTACATCAAGCCATTGAATCACAGGAAAAGGCCTTGGAAATTGTGATGAAGCTAGAAGTTGCGCCAAGGGATGATATCTAGTTAGGAGTGTAGCAGATACAAGGCCAGCTAGAAGCAATGCATATGGAGATCCAGAATTTGCGGAAGGAGTGGAGAATGGAGCCTAGCCTCGAAATATGTTGGATATGATGCAGGGTGAATGGACACACCAAGGATAACTGTCCTTTTCTAGCAGATTACATACAAGCTAGGGGACCCAGTCCGTTGCGACCTAGGGAAGTTGCAGGACCAAGTGGACCATTGCTTTGGTGCAATGATTGTCGCGTTGCTGGGTTGGAAGATACCAACCACTACCCCCGCCTTGCTGCATATGTCCCAGAAATAAAGAAACAATGGTGTAGGTTCTGTAGATCTGTGGGCCATGATGAATAGAACTGCCGGACATATGATCTGATGATAGATCGAGGAAATATATATAGGGTATAGTCGGATCTGTCCTCGCCAAGAACCCCCTCAGGCATAGGTGGCTCCCCATCTAGGGGCAGGGGAGGGGGTCGAGGTGGAAGTGCGGGTAGAGGAAGAGGACAATTGATTTCTTATAACTGTGGAGAAATATGGCACTTTACAAGGGATTGCACGAACCCTGCAAGACAATCCTGCAGATACTATAGATAGCTAGATCATGTGGTTGAAGATTTCCTAATTATAATATCCAAGATGCAGGAGAAGAAGCAGACACCTATGCAGAATGTACAAAGGGTCAAGGAAGAACCTCGAGATGAAGGACCAAGTGTTAATGTTATAAAACGTAGCGGCATGATCACCGGAGGAGCTGCAGAGAAGGCTGAGGAAGAGCCTCTCATCCGTAAAGTGGCTATTAAACAAGAAGGTTTGGACTTACAGAAATAAAATGAAACCTTTGTCTGAGCTCGCCAAGCTTATGCTAAGGCTGAGGCACCTACTCCACATGCCCCTGCAAACCCCAAACCAGATGATTAGGTCAAAATATTCCCGAAGGCATGTATAAAGCTATTACGCAACCAAAGGGCCATAGAAATCCTCCAAGCCTTGATAGACAGTCGTGTAGAAAAAAAAAACCCCAGCTATGGAAATTAACGATGTGCACAAACTATATAAGCATAAGAGACGCATTGGTAGGGAGATGCGGTTGACCACGCAAATCGGTGATTACGAGATGGATTAGGTCATTCTAGACTTAGGATCAGATGCGAACGTACTACCTAAAAAAACTTGGTAGCGAATGGGAGAACCTAATTTGGAATGGTCCACTATCCAGTTGTGCATGGCCAACCAACAGAAGATCATCTTGTTTGAGATACTATCAAATATCGTAGTAGATATCGCAAGAGTTAAGGTCTGGGATCAGTTTAAAGTCATTCAAATTGTAGAAGATGCGGACCCTTACCCGACACTCCTAGGATTGGACTGGGCCATTGATATGGGCAGTATTATCAATTTGAAGAAAAGAAGCATGGTGTTCGAAAGTGAAGGAACACAGGTGATTTTACCACTAGACCCCATAGAAGGAGAAAGGTATACAGAACCAGTGTGTGAGTAAGAAGAGGTGGATCACATCTATAAGTTAAATATGAGAGACGAAGACTAGATCAACCCTACGACTGATGGTATGCTTTGCTAGGAAAGAGATAGCGAATGCTTCTCCGACTCCGACGAGGAAATGGAAAATTGGAAAAATCGGCTGCATGATGTCTCTGCGCTACATTGCCTATGAATTACAAGGGAATTATGCTTCATATCTTTAGAGGTAAGAGAAATTCCCTACTTTGATGGTTCGCGTAGTATACAAGAGTTTTTGCGAACATTCGAAGATGAGGTGCCCAAAGAACGAAGGTTATGGGCCCTTAATCTAGCCATGCGTGCAACACATGCAAGATGGTGGGACACGCATAAGGGGGCATTCCAGGAGTGGGAGGAATGTCAGGATATGATGGTCCTACGATTTGAGCCTCTAGCTGACGTGCGCGTCAAGACATTTCTTGGCCCAGGGGATCCGCGCAAACATTTATTCGCCTGGATGGAGAAATGGTGTGATCATACTACAGAATAATGGGTTCACTTGTTTATTCATGCCTTAGGACGAATTCCCACCGCATGGTACCTAGATGCGGAGCTACATCAATGCACCCATCAGTGGGAAACAGGAGGATCGGAGGCGCTTGATGAAGCTCTACAGTATATCGATACCTTTGTATTTGGTGAATCTAGCCCCTACACAACATACGAAATACCCACATGGGAAACGTAGATGTGGGATATTGTGAATTGTCACAATATAACTATAAAAGAGTGTGATGAGGATCCATGCAATGTCTCTATCCCAGAATCAAAGGGGGAGCACGCAGTTGTGGGACCTCCATTGCAGACTGTGGATGTGACGAAGCCGTTGAAACTACGGGAAGTCAACATTTGCACAACAGAGTAGCCTAAGTTGGCTAAAATTGGGGACTACTAGGATGATGACACTGTAAGCCAAGTTGTTGAATTGTTCATAGAATATCAAGACTTATTCCCAACCAATATTTCAGAGCTCAAAGGGATCACGAGGGACCTAGAGGTTATGCGCATCATGCTAAAACCATATGCGCGCCCTGTAAATCAGCGGCCTTATCGGCTGAACCCCAAGTATAAGAAAAAGTTTAAGGAAGAAATCGATAAAATGCTCACTGTAGGTATTATCGAGCCGGTCGAGCAGTCGGATTGGGTAAGTCTGATGGCAGTTTAGGAAAACAAAAAAGGGAGAAATATGAATCTGTGTGGACTTATGAAAGCTAAATGATGCCTACATACATGATCCCTTTCCGACACCATTCTCCGATGAGATCCTGGATAGTGTAGGAGGCTAGGAAGTGTACTCATTCACTGACGGGTTCTTAGGATACCATCAGATCAGAATTGCACTAGAAGATCACAACAAAACTATATTTGCCACTGAATGAGGATCCTTCCAGTATACCGTAATGTTGTTTGGACTCAAGAATGTCCCTGTTATATTCTCGCGCACAGTTGTCACAGTGTTCAAGGAATTCATCCACAAATTTCTAGAAGTGTATTTCGATGATTGGACTGTCTTCATCTTAGTAAATATGCACGTTTCTAACCTGCGCATGATGTTGGATGCCTGCCAGAAACACCAAATTTCCCTGAATATCAAGGAATGTATCTTCTGCATACCCTTCGGAATCTTGCTCGGACATATAATTTGTCAATAAGGGTTATGGTAGCCTACCCTGAATAGTGACTCTCATGACTATTGTAAAGCCTGGGATACATGCCAGTGGACAGGGAGGCCATCACATAGGTATGAAATTCCTTTACAACCGCAAATGGCTCTACAAGCCTTTGACAAATGGGCCATTGATTTTGTGGGACCAATCAACCCACTAGGGAAGAAGACAGGTGCGCACTACATAATTACTACCACTAATTATGTAACTAGGTGGGCTGAAGCACAAGTGGTGAAGGATTGTACTGCAGATACCGCTGTGCACTTCATCTTTGAGCAGATTTTGACCAAATTTGGATGTCCAAAGATCCTTATGAGCGATCAAGGTATGCACTTTTATTAATGAAAAAATACAAGATTTGACTTAGGATTTCTGTATCCATCATGCGAAGAGCACCCCGTACCATCCACAGGAAAACAGAGTGGTTGAAGCTTTTAACAAAATATTGGAGAAAGCACTGAATAAGGTCTGAAACGCCGATCACAGCGATTGGGACATATGCATCCTGTCAGTTATTTGGGCCTATCGGACGACCTAAAAGAATCTAACATGGAAAACCCCATTCAAGATGGTTTATGGAAAGGAGGCCATTATGCTGATGGATTATATTGTTCCTAGTCTGTGTATCACAACATTTACGAACATAGAAAAACCTGACATCATGGAGGAGCATTTAGCGCAGCTTATGGCTTTGGAGGAAGATCAGTTTATTGTTAATTTCCATCTACAGGTTCTACATAGTTTTTTGTTTAAATAAATTCAACTCAGGGACCATCAGGTCCATTAGTGGCTTAGCACAGTGGAGCAAACCATTATAAAACAAACGGCTGAGGTAACCAAGGTACAAGCTGCGTAGATGGAGTTGGAGCATTTAATTGGTAGAATCTACGCAGATGCTACAGATGAAATACCAGCCACAACTACCCCCCAGGCCAAGATTGAAGGGTTGGTCGTAGCCTTAAGAGCCTCATGGGTGGAGATCTAGGTCATTAAAACTCAAATGGAATAGAAAATCATAGACTTGCAGGCCAAGTTGCAGCCAGAAACACCTCCGGAGGTTAGGGACCAATGAGTTGCGTTGGTTACAGTTGCCACGAATGTGATCATAGGCCAAATTTCTCAGGGTGCCCAATTATTGGACATAGTGATGTAGCTCTAGACCAAGGTACAACATGATCCTCTCCTATGGAAAATTAATCAAACATTGTGCCAGAAGGAAGAGGATTTCGATCAATTGGAGGCTACCTTGAATACATTGGTCCCTGCCCAGCGCTTGGCCCGACTATGCACCAGCCAGGCCCTGAGAGATGACATGGAGGCCCTTCGACAACAGACACAGATGCTGAGTGATCACCTCAAACCATTGGTGGAAGAGGCCCTCAATCTGTCCCACAATGTTGATGTTGTCGTGAAACAGTTGAACCATACATTGGAGAGTGTCGCAGCCGCTATAGAAGGCCCAACTTCACAAAATTTGGTAGATATAGCTCAAACTGTTGCAGCACAAAGTGAAGGAGTGTTGCCACAATAAATTGATGCAGTTAAAAAGCTTCAGGCAAATATGGAGGATCCACAACCGCTGTGACTCAAGACGAGTCACAAGATTGTGTTGGGGGACTGTTGGAACAGGGTCCCCTAAAAGTTGCGAATTTTTTATATTTTGATCTTAATTAGTCCAACGCAGGGGTTTTAAGGTGGGTCAAAGCCCCTAATGCATTTTAACGGGTCAAGGGTAGACCAAGAATCAGCAAACCACAATTTGTGGACCATTGGATGCCTAGGCTAAATTGGTATAAATAGATAAACCTTTTTTAGTCATAGGTAGGAAAGAATAGAGATTGATGATAGTTGCAAATTGTTAGATCTGTTTGGGTTGCTAGGGTAAAAACTCATGCTGGCTTTGTGCATGGAGATCCTCAGTCCTACTGTGTGTGGACCCTGTTGGCTGTGTGCACAGGCTATGTTGGATTATATTGGGTTTTGGATGTTAATATATGCGAATCTGGTTAGACTATCTCTGTAATATTCCAAAATTGGGTCTACTAGCAGGGCATACTTGAAAAAATATTTTTTCAGGAATGTATGCTACAGGATTGGAAACCAACCCTTGCATCCCTTAGGTCTGACAATATAAGACCTGAATCCAAGAGGGATTAAAAAAAAAATCCTTTTAGGTGGGTTAAACAGGTTTATAATGATAAATATACAATGTACAAGAGAAAAATAGAATACTTTGATGCAGAAACCCTCAAGAATGAGGTGCTACAACAATGTATTAGGCTGTAAGAAGGCTTGACAGTGTTATAATAAGAGTTGAAGTAGTTGTACATTATATATCAGATCTAGAAAAGATCTATGTACAAAATATTAGATCCATATCAAATCAGTACACTATATGAGTTCCTCTACAAATTCCCCTTGGGGTTTTGAGAAAAACATGAGTTACAAAGAGTAGATCTGAGATATAAGTTGCAGATTTGCAGTAATATTCATAATTTTTGAAGCAAGTATAATAATAAGCAGATCAGACATGAATAGAATATGTATCATAATTCTAATCCATGGATCACCACAGTGAAGGGAAGAACCCCCAACATGAGAGATCTGTCCTCCGAAGGTATTCCAAAACTCCCTGCAACTATATACTTGAAAATAATACAGTTATGGGAGAGAAACTGCATTGTAGGCTCTAACACCAGTTTGGCCTGATGAAAAGATCTATGAATGCAGCTCCAAAGGTCTAATACTCTCTTATTAGGAGGATAGAAGGCTCTCCCACTGAAAAGAGGCACCAAAATGGCTTAGATCTAAGTAGATCTAGCCTCCACTTGCTACAGCTTACAAGGACAACCAAACCCTCAACAGGATCTACGTTGAAGTTGGAAGATGTAGCTTCGTCAAAAGCTTGATAGTGGTTAATATGAGCAAGACTCCTCCAAGAGCTTCTCAATGGAAGAGGTGGGATTCCCAATCAGGAACAACCTAGTGCTAAATAGCACTATTCTTAGCTAAACAGCAAGAGAATAAGAAATTTCTAAACATACAATATCTTCAGAAAATATCATACCATGAACAACCTTATCTTGATGTCATCCTCTTCCTTTTATAAGTTATAAATCTTTCCAAACCCTAAACCATCTCAATGATTTAGCTCTATTCATGTGTAGTCTCCAACTAATACTGCAATGTGCATCTAGGAGGTTCATTGCATCTAGACAACGTTGTTGATTTGGTCCTGGTTGACTTGGTCAATTGATCTAGCCTCTTTCACACTTAAGTGTGCTTATGAAAATAGCTCAGAATTAGCCTTGTCCACATTGAGAATTGATTTTATTTAGGATCCACTCCTCAAATATTAATGATGTTGACTTGGTCAAACTTGACTGTCCAGATGCAAAAGTCTCTATTCACACATGAGGGTGTGAAATCCAGCTTCTAGAATGATCGCCTTTCATACCAAGAGGGTTTTTATGCTAATTCAAATTAATTATGGGTCTCCTTCCCCATTTATTCAACTAATACGTGAAAAAATCAAAAATCAATATTCCCATCATCTGCATGCTAATGTAGGAATATTATAGTCCTCCCCTCCCAAATGTTTCTTGTCCTCAAGCAACTGCAAGGATAGAACTGGAGAGTTTCCTCCCAAGGCATGGAGTCTGAAATGTGTTGGGAAACATCTTCCCCAAGTGGACCCTCCATCCCCAAGCAATCATCCATACAAAATGAGTCACCTCCCAACATGCCAACTCCAGAAAATTCTCCTCCACCTTGATCTCCTGCAAAGTAGGTGCGCTGAAAATCTGAACATGGTAGACAAATTAGCCTACCCCACACTATCTTATTGTCCACTTATGATAAATTTAGAGGTTATTTAGATCTTGGGATGCAATAATGTTTCTCTCAAGTGGCAAAATGAAGACTAGATCTCCAAATATCTCCTCCCCAACATTGTGAATCAAGTTGGCCCAATTAATTCCATATGTGATGGATAGGAAATCATCACTATATGGAATCCCATCGATCACATGGCCCACTTCAAAAAGAAACAAGTGTTTGGCTGTGATGGCCATATCTCCTCCCATGCTCCCATTGGAACATGCAATGCAGAAAGTGTGGGAATCCTCTTCCCAAAGGGACACATCCAACCTATGTTTCTCTCTCCCAATCATGTTCCCCACAAAGACAAGAAAAATATCAGTAAATGAAATCATTATTATAATTTTAATGAGGGAAATACTGAAAGTTTCATATGGAGCTGAACTGTACCAACAGTTTCCCAAGTAGTCACAATGCAGTTTTCGAAACTGTTGCTTCAGAAAATTACATGGCAAGTGGTTTTTTGATACATGGTTGATTATGTATGTTATTTCATCCACTAATGAATGGTAAATGGTTGTGTACATCAAATGAACATACATGAATTAATACAACACTTTCCCATGGCCATATAAGAGATGGTTGTCTCCATCATACATTTTGGCCCAATGTTGGTCATGGAGCTCAATGAAAGGCTTGCCCTCTTGTGGAGAAATGCACTGCATAGAAATGGTAAGAGTATGAAAATCACTAAATGAAAAAACAAGATCCTTAACATGTACTAAAAGTAATATGATGATAGGATCCATGAACAAACTCTCCATACTGGTATGAAATACTCTCAAGAAGAGAAATGAATCATGTGCTGCATGAATATCGTTCCTCATATACTTGGAAATCCAAGCCAAGAATAACATATCACAGTAATAAATGTCTCCACCCATTACTCTATCTTTCTCACCTCCTCCTTGTCCATCAAGTGAATCAAGAGTGAAGTGATCATGGGGACACTCCATCCATAAGTCCATGCTCTAAGGTGACATCACTGTTGGCCTATGCAAATAGGCTCCTGCCAATACATAGCTCCATTCTTTGACATGTTCATTGTCAAATACATCTTCCATAATGTTACTACAAACAAGAAGCTCCTTCCAAAGTGGAAGTACTTCCAAATCATTTGAGGCTAAGGAGTAGCCCCTTTGCACCATGATAGTGCCATCTCCTACTCCTACAACATCATCCCAAGTGTGAGAGAAAATCTACCCTTGCTCTCCCAAGAATATCCAAATCAACAAAAGATTTTGCTGTCTCCCCATACCTCCATCATAAAAATCATGTGGTGAGAACATGGTGATTGATATGAATAATGTCATATCAACACAATGTGTCCATAATCCTTTCTACCCAATGATGCAAGAATCCTGCCACACATCTTTCCCCCACATACCCTTAGAAAGAGGATGATGGCTAAATTATTTTAAGAGTAGCCAACACATCCAAGCCTTCTTTTGCCCAGTATCATAGATTTGCAAGTAGATTTATAGCTTCTTGCTCATCATCCACATCCACTCAATCAATTGTGGATCATGGACCTCATTCTAAAAATATTTGGTATCCTCCCGTTATAGGACACCAACCTTCTCAAATATTTGAAGAAATTTTCACTTCATGGAATGTTGAAGTGCACCTCCCATGGGATCTCTTAATGAGACCTCCTCCTCATGCATGGCCTTCCAAAACCAGTGGGGTCTTGTATCTGCTACAAGTAGAAGTCTCTCTTTGAGCTGTGGCATGCTCATTGATAAAGTGTCATCTAGAGAGGAGAAAATTTTTCTCATCTCAAGATGTCTACCCTTTGTTATTTCTTCCTCCATGGATTCTTGAATGAAGCTGACATTTGGATGCTCCCATGAGGAATGGGTCCTAATTTCTTCACTACTACTCTTGGATAGCGCAGAGAAAATTTGCTACTCTATATTATCAGTAAGTGATGATCCTTGATGGGCTGCAAGAGTTCCTTTTTCTATTATGTTGGCTCTCGCAACTGCTGAAGATGACGGCTACTCCTCCATGACTGTGACAGTCCTAGTACAAGCCTCCTCAAGTGGTGGTGAGGGCTTCTCTTCCTTTTATTTCTCTTTATCAAATCTCTTGATCACCCTTTGAGTGAAATATGCAAAAGAAGATACTCTTTCATGTCTCACATGGCTGAACCACAAATTTCTTGCTTCACCCTTCAGGTGCAGCGCTGCAATCTCCACTACTTCTTTCTCTACCACTGGATGTAGTAGGAAGAATTCACTGAGTGTTCTTTCCAAAGCACTTGATGCAAATGTCCCATCAAAAGTGGACAATAGAAACCTATTTCCCTTTATTTCTCCCTTGCTACAGGGTCTCCTCTCTTCCTCTAGTTGAATGAACTGTGGGAAGGCTAGAGTCTCCTTGAAGGCTCTAGGTTGAGACTTGTACTCAACAAGGTATTCACTTAAAATCTAATGATCCAAGTTTCCTCCATGATTCTTGTCTTCTTCTTCATGATAATAGGAAGTGCATGGTCCTTCCTCTTCTTGAAACACTCTAGGAGTTTCTTGGCATCTATTCTTCTTCATCTACTTGACCTACTTGGAGAGGTTCTTTCTAGATCTGAAAAGTGATGAGAGTAATCTCATTCTCTCCATCATTCTGATCTTTATCCTTCTGATAGTTGTAACTCACAGGCTGAGCCAAATATCATGCTTTTGTACCACTGTAATATTCCCAAATTGGGACTGCCAGCATGGCATGCCTGAAAAAACACATTTTTCAGGAATGAATGCTACAGGATTGGAAACCAACCCTTGGATCCCTTAGATCTGACAATATAAGACTTGAATCCAAGAGGGATTAAAAAAAAAATCCTTCTAGGTGGGTTAAACAAGTTTATAATAAGGCCCATACAATGTACAAGAGAAAAATAGAAGACTTTGATGAAGAAACCCTCAAGAATGAGGTGTTGCAACAATGTATTGGGCTGTAAGAAGGCTTAACATCATTATATTAAGAGATAAAGTATTTTTACATTACATATCAGATATAGAATAGATCTGTGTACAAAATATTAGATCCATATCAGATTTGTACACTAGATGAGTTCCTCTACAAATTCCCCTTGGGGTTTTGAGCAAAACATGAGTTATAAAGAGTAGATATGAGATCTAAGTTGTAGATCTACAGTAATATTCAGAATTTTTGAAGCAAGTATAATAATAACTAGATCATATGTAAACAGAACATGGATTAGAAGTATAATCCATGGATCACCACAATGAATGGAAGAACCCCCAACACCATAGATCTCTCCTCCAAAGGTATGCCAAAACTCCCTGCAACTATATACTTTCAAATAAAGTAGTTATGGGAGAGAAACTGCGTTGTAGGCTTTAGCACCAGTTTGGCCTTATGCCAAGATTTGAGAATGCAGCTCCAAAGGTCTAATTCTCTCTTATCAGGAGGATAGAAGGCTCTCCCACTAAAAAGAGGCACCAGAATGGCCTAGATCTGAGTAGATCTATCCTTCACTTGCTGTAGCTTACAAGGGCCACCAAACCCTCAACAGGATCTGTTTTGTAGTTGGAAGATGTAGCTTGTCCAAATTCCTAATAGTGGTCAAGATCAGCAAGACTCGTCCAAGAGCTACTCATTGGAAGAGGTGGGATTCCCGATCAGGAACACCCTAGTGCTAAACAACACTATTCTCAGCTGAATAGCAAGAGAATAAGAAATGTGTAAATAGAAAATATCTTCAGAAAATATCATACCATGAACAACCTTCTCTTGATGTCCTTCTCTTCCTTTTATAAGTTAGAAATCCTGCCAAACCCTAAACTGTCTCAATGATTTAGCTCTATTCACATGTGTAGTCTCCAACTAACACTGCGTTGTGCATCTAGGAGGTTCATTACGTCTAGACAATGTTGTTGATTTGGTCCTGGTTGACTTGGTCAACTGATCCAGCCTCTTTCACTTTTAAGTGTGCTTATGAAAATAGCTCAGATTTAGCCTTGTTCACATTGAGCATTGATTTTATTCAGGATCCACTCCTCAAATATTAATGTTGTTGACTTGGTCAAACTTGACTTTTCCACATGAAAACGTCTCTTTTCACACATGAGGGTGTGAAATTTAGCTTCTAGAATGATCCCCTTTCATACCAAGAGGGTTTTTATGCTGATTCAAATTAAGTATGGGTCTCCTTCCCCATTTATTCATCTACTAGGTGCAAAAATCAAAAATCAATATTCCCATCAGCTGCATGCTAATGTAGGAATATTAAAATATTTGCGTTATCTGAGTTTACGTGTTACTATTGATGCAAAATGTTGGATCTGTTACACTTATTTTTGGTTATTCATTTTCACTGCAGATTTGTCTTTGTTATAATACAGAGTATTCCTGTGATCTATTTTTCATGCGTTTATGATATTACATGTGATATTGCTGATTAGATCTATCACTGATAGTAGCTCTATTAACTGTGGACTATGCTGATTAGCGAACCTGGGAATAGATCTATTTTATAGCTGTGAGAGTATCCTTGTTCAAGATATATGAGTCTATGATCTGTTTATTATTGCGATTGTAGTTGTTGTACTGATATATTGGTATTACGCACGTGGATGTGAAGGTGACTAGTAGATATGAGCTCTGCGATATAAGTATGTAACTAGATCTGTTAAATGAGAAGCTGATAAGTTGGGAACACAACTTTTCTTGACTTACCTGCTCTCTCTCAGGGTGTGGAAACTTGGTTCCATCACCCTGCTATACTGCTTCAGGTGAAACTTCTTCCTGCTTAAGTAGGTCACTGCCGAAAGGGCCAGTAGTATAGGGGTTTGTTGGCAACCTTAACCTCTGAACCTGGGTCAGGACCCCTCGAGCCAAAAACATGCAATCTGTTACCTGTCACCTTATTTTTCTCCTATTTTCCATTATTTTCATAAATAAATGTGACAAAAATGGCATTTTCCCTTTCCAAATGCCTTTTCCTTTGCATTTTCCAGTTTCCTTTTCCATATTAACAGAAATAAACACCTACTAGGATGTTTTTCCCAACATTTAGCTTGGAATATGTGTCCCATAAACTGTGGTTATTATTTTAACTTTATTACATGGAATTTTCACCAGGTTTGTTAGAGAACTCTCCCCCTTGGGGGAACACCATCCTCGATGTTAAATGACACCTACAAGCCAGAAAACCACTGAAAATAAAACATACTGCCTATGGATATTTATAACACAACTGTAAAATTTTAGGGGCTAATATTCGCAGGTGGGCTAATTTTCCATGGTTTTTCCAAAAAAAAAATTCACCAATTTCCATTTTTTTATAAAAGTGATTCGCTCAAATTTTACAATATAAAATTATTTTACCTTAAAAATCGCCAACATTATATAGATAATATATATAATATCATTATAAATTTGAATAATTCTAGAAATACAACAATAAACATTTTATAATTTTCATATTAGGGACTAGTGAGATTCGCCAATTTTTTAAACCTCAAAATAATTTTCCATCCTTAAAATTTTCCCTAGTTCAACTTGTAGTATTTACAATGAATAACCTTCTCAAAAGAAAAAATAATCATGACAATCATACCGTGTAATGGAGCTTTATAACACAACTCTTTATGCTATTTACAATAGTATACAAATATACACATTTTCTCAACCAGCAAATAAAAGGATACAATGACTGCATCTGTAGTAAGGGAATCTAGAGGCTCACACCTTCACCCTTAAATTACTGTCAATATTCACTTCCTTCCCAAGAATTCCAGGATACGTTATCAGAGCCAAAGCTGCATCCAATGTTGAGCGCTACAATCTTTCGCTACTGTACCCTCAGTGAACATTTACTGACTCATTTTCACAAGGTGCACTCCCAATGTGTACTTGACTCCATATGAGAATGATAATGACAAAAAAAATCCATCCCTGACCTTCCCTTATCTGCTACAAAGTCCCTTGGGAAATCTGGTCATCCCCTTCCATGCAGTGACCCACCTTCCAAGTTCCTCGATATCCCCTATCCTAGGCGATACATCCCTTGGCAAGGCTCCCTCACATCGGAAGATATAAAAACCAAGGCATTTACCTACCTCCAAACCATTATACCAGTCATAACATATTCATGGAAATAAATGGACACTATTGGGTACTAGTGTCCCACAATGGCCTTGCTCCTAAGGTGCATTAACAACATACTACTGCATGTTTCAATTCGTTTTGCTAACATTGCTAGTTCTTTCAGTCAGTTTCAACCACCCAACTGGGCATTCCAAGCTTTCCTGTACCAAGCACATAACTACCATGAGATTCAAAATAAATTGAATTAAATTCACATCATACCTCATTGGTGGTCCATCAACAATGTACACTTGCAATTTTGTTCACTTCCTGTCACAACAACTAAAACTAGCATATTTTCCCAATTCATCATGTATAAAAAAATGACATCTGGTTAGCTCAAAACACAACCATCATAAATTACACGAATCACATGAAATCACCATGAACCATAATCATAAATCACATGTAACCATCAGAAGTTAGAATCATAGATCACATACATTATAAAGCTGAAATAATATATTGATACTTATCCTTCATCGATCCTTACTTCCTCCTTCATTATTTTGTACACATACACATAGTGTACATCACAACACGTACACCCACGTATGACATACGAAGTCATACAATACACACACCCACACAAAAATATGATATATACAATTACACCCGGTATATAGTACAACACAATACATATGCCTACACCGACATACAACGCCTACATATAGATAGTACAACACAATGAATACACATGTCACAATGCCCCGACTACACCATGCACATACATAGTACCGCATGACCACAACACAACATTTATGACATTCACATAATACCAAATGCACACCAGTACGATATGCACAACATGTACAGAGTACCACCTGTACACAACACTACCTACAGAACATGTACCCAACATCACATGTACACGAAACCACCTACACAACATGTACATAATGACAAATGTACACCACACCACATGTACAATGTGTACACAATACCACATGTATACATCACCACATGCATGACATGTACACAACACCACATTTACAGAGCACCACATGCATGACTTCTACTCAACATCACCTACATAGAACACCATATGTACAACATGTACACAAAACCACATACACACTTCAGCACATGTACAATCATGCACACAAAACCATATGTACATAGCACCATATGTACAACACACACATAACACCATATGTACATAGAACTGCATATATAACATTTACATAACACCATACATACAAAACACTGCATATCCAACATGCGCACAACACCATATGCACACAACATTTCATATCCAACATGTGCACAATACAATAGGTACACAACATCTCATGTCTAACTGTAGTATTCCTTTTTCAGGATTTTCTGCAATATGGTCCATGAGGACGTTGTATAAGGAAGGAAATGAAAAAATAAGCTCAAAGGGGACTTATATCCCTTATTTAACACACCATACATTACACTTCAAGAATTAGAGCTCAAATAAATAACCGTAGGAGGGTTATTCAGATCTCCTTCCCTTCGGTATCTTGAAAAAGTGCTCAAAGAATGAGCTACAGCAACATATGAGAATAATCATGAAACTCTGCAAATATGAATATGTAAATAAAGGAAATATATTACATCCATCATGTTTATTAATATATCAGCAACTCTATATAGAAATATCTTGAGGGACAAGCCACTCAAGCAATGGGCATCAATCTCCAATGATTAAAACAATAGAAACATGAGATGCTGCAACAATGTAAAATGCCGAAGAGTAGTGACTGCGTAGTATATGATAAATTAACTACTTCTATAGATTCATATACATGAAATATGACTTAAATATACAAATAAATGCCCGAGAATAGAATAATGGGCTCCAATACAAGATTTCTAGCCAATCTAGGAAAGATTGCTAGAAATGTCGGAGAATGTACAATGTGACAATTAACTTGTCACTACAACTAAATCAACATATGAAATGAGGCTGTAGCATATTATAAATAGTGATTCCCTCCTTTGATAGTGTATCTAAGCAAAATGCTGATCATTTTACTCAGAAACAAATCCTCCTGATGAGCTCCAATGACCCTCCCAGCAACTGCTTGCCAAAATAATGCAAATCAAGCTGGAAAATACACTGTGAGGGAATATGGATGGTTTGCCTGATGCCAATGATATGAAAATAAGCCTGAGAGTCCTCCTCACTGATCCTCCAATGAATATTTGAGCCCTCCACTGAAAAACATGCCAAGGAACCACTCAAGAGAACCTCTGTTGCTGCACCCTGCAGTACAAAGTTATCCTGCTCCAGGAATAATGCTGTGACTGAAGGAGGTAGTTTTGGCCAAATGTCGGAATGAGGAAATGCAGATCTAGAACCTCTCCTTCCCTAAGGATGAGTTAGGTATTCTTGACCGGGAACACCCTAGTGCTATGCAACACTGCACTCTTGCTAAACAGCAAGAGGAACGAAGTCTCAACAGACTAAGAAAATAATATTCAAGCATGAAGAAAAATGGCTCTCCTCCTCTCCTTATATAGCAAGTGCTCCTCTCCACCATGGGTCCCATCCACATGTGCCTTCCAACTCATGCATGTGATCCTCCTCTAAAATTGCGCAGTCCATCAGGGAGATACATTGTATCTAGACAATGCATGTGGACTTGGTCAAAATGTCTAGATGAAGCATGATCCAGTCCTGTTCACACCATGTGGTGCTCAAATCAGCTGCTTTATTATTCCTCCTTTCACACAAGGAGTGTTATTTCTCCCTTCTCAAGGATTATGGAGTCTCCTTACCCATTTTATTTAACTAAATAAAATACTACTATTTATAATGTTCCTTTTAGCTTGAGGTTAAAAATTGGGAACATTACAGTCCTCCCCCTTCAAAATGTTGCTTGTCCCCAAGCAACTACAAGGTAGAGAAAAATTCCTCCCCCTCTTCTTGTGGCCTCCTCATTAATATACCCCACCATAGCTCATCAAAGTATGCAGTAAATCTTTACTCCATGTATCCCTCCAAGTGTGTAAAACCAAAGTATAGATCATGAGGTAGTAGAGGATGCAATTGGAAATCTCCTTGTTGTTCAATAGCCTCCTCAAGGTAGGAGTGATGAAAAACATGGGAAGTTTTATTCCCAATGAGTGACTCCTTCACCCATGCAATCATCCAAATGAAATGAGCCATCCTAGGTAGTTCAACAAAGCAATCCTCAACCCCGGATCTATGCAACATGTTGGGGTTGAATGGAAAGTTTAGATTTTCCCATCCAAGTAGTTTCTCCCTCCATTTATGATAAGTGTGAGGGGGTTGCTGATATTGGGCTGAAATTTAATGGCCTCTACAATTGGCCCACGCCTTCCCACAAAATGAATCAACCATGAAGTGCCTCCTCCAATAATGCATTTTCTCCCAATATCTCCTCCTACATGGAGAGAAAAGTAGTGACATGGAAATCATGGTGTTCCCATTGTTTCTCCTGAAACATACAACATGTGAAAAGGGGAGAATCATAATCCCAATGGGAATCTTCAACTGCAAGCCCACTCTCCAAACAAAGTTGCCCATGAGTATACAAACATCGGTAACATATGGAAGCAAAATACAATGAAAACAAGTTTCCACATGGCAACTGGAGAGTGAATCACAGTTTCACATGAGGAACCAGCACAGTGCATTCCATGTCTGCCCCAAAATAAAAGATAACAATTTCTTTACTAGCCACTTGTTTGCTGCCACAAACATCTCACAAGGTGAAAACATGAAAGTACAAATTGGTGCCAATGGTGCACACCAAGAAGTATGTGGCTTCCCCCAAAAACCACCATCAGGGTAGCCAAAATCAATGCTACAAGTAGCTGCAAGTAAATTATACAAAATTCAAGAAGGGATGATCCTTCTTGATACAATATGTTTTTCATGTAAAGTAAAGAAGTACAAAACATAATGTGAATTTATACCTCCTCTACTATGTACTTGAGACCTTGAGCTGAAATGGCTCAACTGAAAAAGCTCCCCCACTCCCCATGAGTAGGAAGGTGGTTGTGACATCCTCTCTAAATTCATTTGGGCTATGCATCTATCCATATGCTGATACAGATCATGTTGAATTCCCTCCCAAATGAACTCCTCTAGCAAAGCAAAATATCCATCAAAGTGCATAGCTATAAAGTCCTCATGTGTTGCATGCAATAATTTCTCCTTGAGACTAGAAGCTCTAGTCAAGAAGATCTTGTCATTGGTATAGATGACCATCTCATCAATCATGTACCTGCCATCTCTATCTGGGTCATCAAGAGTCATGCATTCATCTATATCCTGGGATTACTCTACTAAGAGTTGAGACCTCCAATCTGGATCTACCCTCCTCAGAGACAACGTTGGTAATATGCAATGTGATGCTCCCCTCATGTTTTTTCCTGCTACTTTGACATCCCCATGCCAAATTAATCCTCCAAAATGCTACCATGCCCATCATGCAGCTTCTCATTCTCAAATAATGATGGTGTCCTTTAGAAGTTGGCCTCCCATGAGAAGCTGTAATCCAAAAGGAATCCCCCAAGCTGGGTCAAAGTAAGCATGAGTGGCCTCCATCCACTCCTATGTATGAAAGATTTTTCCCTCAAAGGAAGTATCCTCTTCCTCTCTAAATCTGTGTAGCAGTCATCCCGCGTCATGAAGATGCCATCCTCCATCCCTGCAGCAAACTTTGTCAGCACAGTATAGTTGATGAGAGTGGGTGATACTGAAAATGAGAGAGTGTCTCCCTCCTCCTTGAGTCTATCCCAAACTCTTTGCACTGTGCTGGACTCCTCCAAAGTCTTCACCTCTCCGGAATCCAAGAGTGGTAAACTATATGACAAGATGTCTCTCATCAAATCTAGATCAGGGGGCCTCCCAGGTGGAATGCCTCCATATAGTGAGACAACAAACTCAGAAGTGGACTGTACATATGAGTGGATTGATTTGTCCCTCTCTTCATGTGTTGTACAATCTCCTCCTCTTGTGAAAAAAAATTCTTCCATAGCTAAGGGTGTATCATCCCTTGAGGCTGATCCTTCTCTTCCTCCTCCACCTCACAATCCCCAATAACTGCTACATATGACTCTGGAATTGTGCCATGGTTCCCACATTCTAAAATACTTGGAGCTCCTTGTAAAGACACAAGGGCTCCTGTAATGGAAGAAATGGCTCCCTTTTCACCTCCATATGGTGATGAATCTCCTCCCAGTATGACAGTGTTGTTAGATCTCATATGCTCATCCTCCCCATCAATAAGTGAGATTACCTAATCATCAAGGAGAGACCCTAAATCTTGGTCATCTCTTGAAGGAAGTACCTCCATGACTTCACAAATGGAAGAGGGCCCTTCACACAATGGGGATATTGCCCTTAGCAAGCCATCATACATGTTTTTATCCCCTTCAGAAATATCGAATGGAGTTTGTTGCATGGTTCCCTCCAATGCATGAAAAGTGTTTGATGTTTTGATACATAGAGATTCACAGTTATTTTCATCAAATTTTCTCACCAAAATTTTAGTGAATCCATCATATGATTCTACATTTTCATGATAACATGAAATAGAATTTTCAAACCACCAACCATGAGCCATACCTTTGAGTTGCAGCGTTGCTCCTCCAATGGCCTCATCATCTTCCTCCATTCTCTCTGTAGTGCAAGTGGGAAATGAACTGTGCTATGGATCTGCATGTGTGGCTAAATTCTCACACCCATCATGATAATATCTAGGGCTTGATTCATCTTCAAACCCTCTCAGAAAATTTCTGCAACTTTCCCTTTCTATCTCCTCAAGATCTTCAATGATACCCTCCAAGGTCTGGAAAAGAAGAATGGAAACCTCCTCTTCTGTCACTCCTCTTTTCTTGTTTTCTCTGTACATCTCCTCTTATAAGTGAGGAACTTCTCCTTCTAATGGCATATTATCTTGGGCCGCACAGGTTGAGCCAAGATTGATGCTCTGATACCACTGTAGTATTCCTTTTTCGGGATTTTCTGCAATATGGTCCATGAGGACACTGTATAAGGAAGGAAATGAAAAAATAAGCTAAAAGGGGACTTAGATACCTTATTTAACACACCATACATTACACTTCCAGAAGTATATCTCAAAGAAATAACCCTAGGATGGTTATTCATTCATATCTCCTTCCCTTCGGTATCTTGAAAAAGTGCTCAAAGAGTGAGCTACAACAAAATATGAGCATAATCATGAAAATCTGAAAATATGAATATTTAAATAAAGAAAATATATTACATCCATCATGTTTATCAATATATCAGCAACTCTATACAGAAATATCTTGAGGGACAAGCCACTCAAGAAATGGGAATCAATCTCCAATGATTAAAACAATAGAAACATGAGATGTTGCAACAATGTAAAATGTCAGAGGAAATGAATGCGCAGTCTATGATAGAGTAACTACTTATATAGATGAATATACATGAAATATGACTGAAATATACAAAGAAATTCCCGAGAATAGAAGAATGGGCTCCAATACAAGATTTCTAGCCAATCTAGGAAAGATTGCTAGAAATGCCAGAGAATGTACATTGTGACAATTAACTTGTCACTGCAACTGAATAAAAATATGAAATGAGGTTGTAGAAGATCATAAATAGTGATGCCCTCCTATGATAGTGTATCTAAGAAAAAGGTTGATCCTTTTACTCAGAAACAACTCCTCCTGATGAGCTCAAACAACCCTCCCAGCAACTGCTTGCCAAAATAACGTAGATCAATCTAGAAAATGCGCTATGAGGGAAGATGGATGGTTGGCCGGATTATAATGATATTAAAATAAGCCCGAGAGTCCTCCTCATTGATCCTCCAATGAATAGCTGAGCCCTCCACTGAAAAACATGCCAAAGAACCACTCAAGAGATCCTCTGTTGTTGCACCCTGCAGTACAAAGTTATCCTACTCCAGGAATAACACTGTGACTAAAGGAGTGTTGTCCTCTACAACAACCCCCCCATTTCTATAATTTTTATTCACAACATTATAATATGAAATGGGTCCCTTTTAGTTTTAATTGGTATCAATTTTGTGTTATTCAAAAAAGGTCTAAAAATGAAATGAAAACATTACAAAGTTACCTTTTTGACAAACCAATAATGGCCTTAAGATATAAATAATTAAATCTTTTATCATTGCGATAAAGCGATCGCAAGATCGCATATCTCAATGACAAAGGAGGCATAACTTAAAAATCATTGGTTTGCTCCGATGCGATAACACGCAATAGGTGATCGGCGATATACTATGCATGCTTTTAAATGAGCCCCAGTTAAATGCTCCCGATGCGATGCGATATCGCTATCGGCGATCGAAGATTCCAAGAGATGCCAATATAACAATAGCGCCTTTCGCCCTGATGCGATGCGATAAAGCCAAAAAGCACGAACTTCAAAAAAGTTGTTAAAACGGGGATATTACGATTAATTCGTATTAAAATCCTTATCTTTCAAATAGTGTTTCACCTGCGCTCAACCGCCAAACCGGCCAAGGCACGCTTAAACAAATCATTCCGCCAATAAACGACGTGATGGGCATTTAAAATATTGACAGGTTTTTACGGCCATTTAATGAAATAATAAGTCTAAAATCTTTTCACAGATTGGATCCACGGCCACCTTAAGTTAATTCTTCATCATGCATTGATCAATATATTTCGCTCGTATTTGGTTTTCACTGCCAATTCTCTGTGTTACGCTTATTTTCACTCCTGTGCAGAATTCTTCCAAGCTAATAGATGCGAGCAGAATGGGGAAGAAGTCCAAGAAAACTGCAATCCCTCCCGCCTCGCCAGCCATGGGACAAGCCATCACTGATCCAGGAAATAAAAAGAAAGGATTGATATCTGATACTACATGTTCAGGTCTCGGCAAAACTTCTTGGCAAAGTACCTATAATTTGTTAGAAGCTGAAGAACCTGAAGTGACTACAGTAGAAGCCACAGTTGATACGACTCGAAAATCCGAAGGTACTTTAAAGGACTTAGCCGACTCTTTCCTTCATCGGATAGCAGCTCGGGAACAAATTCTCCCATATACGGATGTAGTAAGGTGGGCAATTGAGGAAATCCCAATCACAGACAGAACCTTCTGCACCAGAGATGGGAGAATCTTCGGTTCATTTCAAGCTAATGATTTGAGGCAAATGTATCATTTGCCTGAGCCAGAGAAGAAGTACAACAAGGCATTTCTGGAGAAATTCCGAAATGAGAACGAAACTGAATCCGAACCCATTCGGATTTGGAGGCAGAATCCGGCAAAACACAAGCATAAATCTTCCGGTATGTATTCTGTTAATTCTCTATGTTCTCCTTATTGTTATGCTGGGATCATGATGTGTAGATTATGGGGGTTGCACGACTCCTCTAATTTCACTATAGAAATGGTTCCTTTGATGGAGGCAGCGTGTAATAGGGAAATTATGGATTGGGGAACTATACTGTCCGATAAGTTAGCCACCGCAGTTCTTGATTTCAGAAACAAGACCCGCATTACTGAAAGGCTTATTCCCCCATTCTACTACAACGCTTATATCCTGGACACCCTGTGTTTTAATTCTGAATTTCCCATGCTCGGCTGGAGGTGGACTCCACAAGACCCCATGCCCATTCACATATACCATCAGAAATTGTGGAAAACCTCCCATAGGCACCATTTATACCAAATCTGCAATGGCCTCATGTTACCCATTCATTACTCTATTTTTGATAAACCTGCTCCCAAGATTTCCTACCAAGCAGGGATTGATTTAACTGGCTTAGGGAGATGGTTTGCAGAGGAAAAATTTACTTATATAAGAATTTTTGGTAGCCAAGCCAAACCTCATGTTCTTCCTCTGTACATACCTGATAAACTGCTGGCAAGGGAGATAGCCTATCAGATTATTTCCGAGGGTGTTACACAAACTTTAAAGAGAAATAAGAAGCAGGTTTGGCCCTCTTTTCCTCTTAGATGTGGTGTCTACACTTTGAATGATCTCAAACATGCAGAGAAGGAAGCTATAAAGATGAAATCCTTAACTCTGGCAACTCTCCCTAATAGGCATTTTGATCCCGACAAAGTTGCCTATAATGCCCTTGAACAGGCCAAATTGGCGAAGTTTGATCATAAAGAGGATATGTTTGATGACCTGTTCTCCACAGCCGAGTCAATGTCCCAAGTTAGATCATTGGCCAGAATGAAATATCAAGATGAAGGGCTTGTTTTCAACAGACTTAGAGAACGTAGGCTGCAAACTCGCCCCTAAATCGTTAGCAACAAGCTCAAAGAAATAGATCAAGCGAGCCTGAACAACGACATACTAAGGAACCTCCGGTTATAACAAAAGAACAGGAGAAAGTGCAAGAGGAAACCCAGACGAAAGAGCAGGAACAGAGCACCATAAAAATAAATGAAGATACTCAAATTGATCCCAAATTTCTCCAGGAATGGCAGCAATTCGATTCAATTATCAGCAATCCTGAGGGCTCAAAGGAAGCCTAAACATCAAGAGTAGCAGACACACAGGAGACCATTTCAAAACAAGTTCCAAGTGAAACCAACGGCCTACCCCATTCTAAAGGAGTAGAGATAATCCCAAAGGATCCCTCCGATCAAATTATTTTGCAGATAGAAGAAATTCCTCCCTTGGATGTCTTCTATAGCCCGAAACACGAAGATGTGGTAAAACGACAAAGGAAGAGGAGAAGAACTGATCAGCCTTCCCTATTCCCAGAACAAACGGTGAGGGGCAATGTAGTTTGGAAGGATGAATTTGACCCCTCTGACGACCTAACAAAACTATCACAATTTGTTGGAGCCTATTCGGCAGCAACAATAGATAAGGCATCAGAGGTGAGTCTTTTATTAAAAAAACAAAAGACCAGGATATTTTTCATTACAAGTGCTTAACCATCGTGCTTACCTGGTATGCGTAAGGTGCAGAAATGCAATTGTTAACACAACAAAGAACCAATAGTCAATTAACTCAACAACTATAGAGGAAAAGCAGAGATCGACTCGCAGTGCCTCTTTAAGTAAGAAGAGCATTTATAAGTATTGGCACAACTCAAGATACCCAATGAACAAATGTCAAGATAAAAGATGAGCAACATTGCTCAACTATCACCTTAGCTTGAGAAAACAAAGAATCTTCCACAGGTAGCTGAATTCAGGGCAGAGGCAGTGCAAATAAACAAAGCATTATTAACACAGATAAAGCTGTTATGTCAACAAATCGCCCGCAGAACCTTTATGTGACTCAACAACATCTCTAAGTGATAAATCAGCTAATGCTAGAGCAGACTTCGAGCAGGCCGATGAGACATTGACCAATTATATTGAGTGGCAAGGTACTGAGGAAGGACAGTCAGCTAAATTGCCAAAGATCCTAGAATCGCATAAAGAGATATTATTTATCGAATGGCAATCCCAGTTAATGAAAGCAGAGAGGGTAGTTTCCAGATGCAAATTAACCACAAGTAATTTGGTTGAATTGATTAATGACACTCTCTACTTATCTAACATGATTTCTCAATGTACCCTAGGTAAATTGACATCAGCTAAAACATTGGAACAGTCATGTTACCCAGAGCTGGAGAAAACTGGCAGATTAATCGCAGGAATTAACAGTTTGACATGGGACACCTATTGGATGTTCTTAGTCAAACCTCACAGCCAGAGAGCCACCCTCAAATGCCTCTCAGATGCAATCGGATGCATCATTCCCGAAATACAAGATGCCACCTATGATGCCCAACTCAATTCTCGCCTTAACCGACCACTAGAAGTGGAGCCGATGCTTGCAATATGCTAGCTCAGGACTAAAGATGAACAGCCTAAGTGATGAATCATGCTGCCGGTTACGAGATTGCCATAGAAGGAGATATTCCAGATCAAGTTACACCAACTTAGTAGCATTTAAATTTTGTAGTTTGTTAGTTTAATTTAGTATTTATAGACCCTTTCATGTATTTAGAAGGGGTCGTAAGTTTTGTATATGACTTATAAACCTGAATTTGCACTACTGTACTTCAGGCGTATTCTTTTATGAAACTGGACCAATTATTCTAATTTTGACAAGGAGGCTTTTATGCAAATGTGCACTACTGTCTTTGTGAGAAAGTATTTTTGCGTTGAAAGAAGAATTTCAAATAGCGATTGATATTGGGGAGTGACTTGCAGCTCATATGGTACTATTATCTATGTCTGAATCCATTCTTTTTATATGAAAATTGTTGTTTGATTACTTTTGCTAGTATTGAATATTTAAATGTGTTTTAACAGCAATCTTTATACTTTCCACTACTGGATGTTTACAGTTTGCTATTCTTTCAATCATTTACGTATCAGTAATATAAATTGAGATAAGTGTAACAATGTTTTATCAATTACTTCATTCAACTAATTGAATGAAGTAATTATTATTTAAATAAATATCTTTGTTTATTAAATAGTGTCATCTATATGGCTATTGACAAACATAGATCATCAAACGTTGCACTTAAGAATAGAAACTTCCTGGGATATAATAGTCATTTACATTTTCGCTTATAGATTAAATACTCCATTCATTATTACTTATTATTAAACCAATCACTCATTCACCCCTTTCTATTCTTTATCGGGAAACTGGTCCCATTATATCCAGTCGGAGCCACCATCCCAAACGGAAAAGGAGTTGTTTAAGGTCCGGACCGGGTGGTTATCCCCCAATGTTGTTGCATCGATTTTCGAGGCATCAACATTTTTGGCACTAGAAGGAGGGCAATCAACTGTGAATGGCAAGCAAACCCAAATCTGCAAACCATTCTAAGAGTAATTCTCCCTCCACATCACCTCGTACTTCCCAATTACATGTTGGTTCCCCAACATCCAAGAAAGAAGAAGAGGTATCCACTATCACTGCTCAAACCCACCATACTCCAGAACAATTAAGTCTTGAATCACCTGAAGTTCAGTCTCTCATCCAAAAACTTCAAAGTTTCTCGATTTCACCACAGAAATCTGAGCTATCTCAAAACAGTGAGACTTTTCAATTCAATCTACCTCACCCTCTCACTAGACTTCAGAGTGGGAAGCTTGGTATTGAACCTACTGAGTTCCCTTTACCTAAAAGGAAAAGGGCAAAGAAAAACACTGAAGATTCTGACAGTGAAGCACTTTCATCCACATCCTCCATCTCATCCTCCCCAGTGCGAAGTCAACCATCCACTCCCTCATTACATATTGTTGTTCACCAGGAATTTGGAACTTCAACATCTCAACCCGCTCACTCCTCAACATCAATTCCTTCCCAGACATCTGGAATCTCAACAACAGTATCATCCACCACTGGTATTACAATGGCAGATCCATGGACCAGACCTGGTGCAGTCCATATGCTCGCACCATTACATGCATTACCAGATGCTCCTGAAAAATGGCTACCCAAGTTTAATCCAGAAGATGGAACCCAAGCTGAGGAACATATCAATAACTTCATGTTAGCAGTTAATTTGAAGGGAGTAACAGAACAAGATGTCGTTGTTAGGCTTTTCCCTTATACGTTGCAAGGATCAGCAGGATCCTGGTATTTTTCCCTGCCTTCTGATTCTATTACCAGTTGGAACATTTTCCAAGAACAGTTTGTTACTAAGTATGGAGATGATAGATCTTTAGCTACACTAATAAATGATCTCTCCAATCTTAGGATAGAGCATAGGGAACCAATTAAAGAATTTAATGCTCGTTTCAATAAACTTTTGAATAAAATCCCAACGACCTCCAAACCAAGTGAACAAATCAGAAGTGAATGGTATATCACTGCCCTACTTGCCAATATAGCTATTTTTGTAGATAGGGCTGCAAAAACAACACTCGCTGAAAACATGAAACAAGCACTTGTCGTGGAGAAACATATCAATGCTCTAGAAAAGAAAGCGGCTCTTGAGGAAAGAAAAACCAAAAAAGTTTCATTCAAAGATGACTCAAAGAAGAAAACCTTGAAAGATCCATATGACATGGAGGGCCTCCAAAAGGTCCTCAAGACCATGTCAAATGAAATGGTTGAAATAAAGAAACAAGTCACTGAAACTTCAACCAAAAGGCCCTTTAAGAATTACAAGAAAACCAAATCAAAACCATCGAATGTCATATCTAATGCAGATTCAGATCAAGAAGAAGAGGAAGAGGAAACAATCTCATCAACTGATAATGAAGAGGAAGTTGTTGAATGCCATGGCATGTGGGATTTCATATTGCCCAACTCCGATACAGATAATGATGAAGAAGCTTTTCCTGTCTCTACTAGGAGTAAAAGTACCTTCGAACCTGTTCAGGCAACTTCAAAGAAACGCAGTGCAGGTGCTGCTACAACAAAAGAAAAAGTTCTGACAAAGAAGTCACCTGCAGCAGTTCCCCAAAACCAACCTTCAACTTCAAGTACTCCTTCAACATCTAAAACATTAGTAGTATCCGATTCAATGGATTACAATATTGTTGATTATATGAAGAAAACTAAGGCAAACATTACTATGTTTGAACTTAGCAAATTAAAACATCAGCAGAAATTGCTTCTCAAAGAATTGAATGTTGTTCCCTCTTCACCTCTTCCCAGTGCTAAAGCTGCAAATGATTCGGGTCAACCACCTTCTGGTATGATAGAAGCTACTGATTCAGTCCTGATTGGAGATAGATCGAATTCTCATACTCCACCCTTCCTTTTGACCTTTGAGATCTACAACAGAAACCTACACAACTGTTTGATTGACTCAAGGGCATCATCCAATATAATGCCAGCTTCAGTTTGTTCCAAACTGAACATAGAACCCCAAAAGTCTTCCATACACATTGTACAGTTAGACAGAACCAAGGTCCAGGTTTTAAGAGAGATTAACTCTGTAACTATCAGGTTATCAGCTGATCCACGGGTAGTTCAACGAATTGATATCTTAATAGCTGATATACCTGAATTTTATGGGTTGATCTTGAGTAGGGATTGGTCTGAAAAGCTCCATGGGTATATTTCTACCAATTGGTCTCACATGTGGTTACCCTATAGGGGAAAGCCAAATCAAATAAAAATCAATCGAGAGAAACACATGACCCACACTGTAACAGATTTTGAACAGGAAAATCAACCAATTGCATTTAATAACAACATCTTGGGAAATTATTCATCAGAGTCATTTTTTGGAAATCTCACTACCCAACCATCTCCTTTCTCAGTAAACAATTTAACATCACAGATTGAAAACTATTCACAAACAGATAGGTCAAGATGTTTTAATGATACTGGGGAAACTGTAAATAAGAATGTTAATACTTCTTTATTTTTGTCTTTATATTTTGATGGCTCCAAATCTAACGAAGGTTCGGGAGCAGGGTGTATCTTGGTTAGCCCGCAAGGAGAAAAAACAATGCTGTCCTGTAGGTTAGAATTTGAATGCACAAACAACACAGCCGAGTATGAAGCCTTAGTCCAAGGTCTGTATAAAGGCATTGGCCTTAAAGTGCAATATTTGAAGGTATTCGGCGATTCTGAAATTATTGTCAAACAGGTGAGAAATACAATTCACTGTCTTTCAAATCACCTCAAGCATTATCAGTCGCTGGTACAAGAACTCACCACGCACTTTTCTGCATTCAATATTTCTTCTATCCCTAGGTCTCAAAATTCAGCAGCAGACTTGCTAGCCAATGTTGCTTCCAGACTCATACCCTCCGAAGATTATAGCCCAGATATATTTTCAATAGAATTACTTTTTAGGCCGACAATTCCTGACAATGTCACTAATTGGAGAGTATTTAATCACGATGAAGACATTTTACAATTTTTGACTTCAGAAAAGTCCTATGATGACCAGATCATTGAGGAAAGCAAACATGACCTTCAAATGAGAGGTAAATACGAGGAAAATTCAATTCCAAAGCCCGTGGTGAAGCTTGAGGATCTTTATGATATTAAAGACAGATTTAAACCTGTGACCAATCCAAAGCTCCAAAGCTCTACTTTAAGGTTTGAATTGATAAACCTTGGCACTGAACAAAATCCTCAAAACGTTAATCTAGGATTAGGACTTTCAATAGAAGAAAAGGAAGCATTCATTAAACTCTTAAAGAAACATAAACATGTTTTTGCTTGGAAATATGACGATTTAAAGACATATGATACAACTATTATCCAACATACCATTCCAATGCTTCCCGATCAGAAACCAGTTCAGCAGAAATTAAGGAAAATACATCCGAACTTAGAGAGTCAAATAAAATCGGAACTCAATAAACTCTTGAAAGCTAAGATTATTTTTCCCGTTCGGCACTCAAACCGGGTCTCTAATATGGTGCCTGTCAGAAAGAAAAATGGCGACATTAGGATTTGTATAGATTTCAGAAATCTGAATAAAGCAAGCCTCAAAGATAACTTCCCATTACCTACTATGGAGCAGATACTCCAATCAGTAGCAGGCTCTGAATTAATGTCCTTTTTAGACGGTTTTTCAGGATACAACCAAGTTTTGGTTCATCTTGATGACAGACTTAAAACCACATTCAGAACAAAATGGGGAACTTATGCTTATCAGAAAATGCCTTTCGGACTTATTAATGCAGGAGCTACATTCCAAAGAGCGATGGATATCGCTTTCAAAGGATTGATTAATAAAACAGTATTTGTCTACCTAGACGATATTACTGTATTTTCTAGAAAGAGATCCAATCATTTGTGTGACTTAAATCAAATTTTTCAACGCTGCAAAAGGTATGGTATCTCACTCAATCCTAAAAAATCCTTCTTCGCTCTTGATCAAGGAAAGCTCCTGGGTTTTATTGTTTCCAAAGATGGTATTTATATTGATCCTGACAGGATTAAAGAAATTTCCGAAATCCCATTTCCTCATAACAAAAAATCCATGCAGTCTTTTTTAGGTCAGATCAACTTTGTCAAAAGATTTTTTCCTGATTTTTCTCAGATCATTTTACCATTACAAAGCATGATTAAGAAAAATTCAGTGTTTAAATGGGGATCTGTGGAAAAAGAAGCATTTGATTTAATCAAACAATCAATAATCAATGCCCCCGCTTTAAACACTCCCAATTTTTCTAATCATTTCACATTGTATACTATCGCATCCGATTCATCTTATGCAGCAGTACTCACTCAGATTAATGATCATGACCTGGAAGCACCAATTTCGTTTTTCAGTTCAAATTTCCAGGGTGCAGAACTAAATTACTCCGAAGTTGAAAAACAAGCCTTTGCTGTTTATAAAGCCATTAAACACTATAGGCCCTTCCTTTTAAAAGCTCATACAAAGGTTATAGTTCCTTTTTCTGCAGTAAGACAATTACTGATCCAAAGGGAATTAGGTGAGAAAAGGGCCAATTGGGTTACAGCACTTCAAGAGTATGACTTGGAAATCAAGCCAGCAAAGATTGTGAGGGGTCAAGGTTTTTGCAGGTTGTTAGTAGGAGCATCCAACATTCCGGAATCAGGTGATACAGAACATATGGAAGAAATCAATCAGATAAGTATTACCAATTCCGAATCTCAATACGCAGATTTAATCTTTTATTTGAAAAATGGATATGCACCTCCTAATCTTTCTTATAAAAACAAACGGGCCATTAGATTAAAAGCAAAAAACTTCATAATCATTGATGATGTACTTTTTAGACAAAACTATGATTCAGTTTTACTAAGATGCCTAGAAAAACCTGAAGCACAAAATGTTTTGCAGGAGCTACATGATGGACCAGCCGGAGGAAATTTTGGAGCTGACACTACAGCTCACAAAATCATTCATGCTGGGTATTATTGGCCCAATTTATTCAGAGATACTCACGAATATGTAAGGAAATGCCAAAGTTGTTAAACCTCCAGTGGAAGACAAAGAAAATCAGCTTTCCCTTTGCAACCAGTCAACATTGAGCAACCTTTTGAACAATGGGGATTGGATATCGTTGGAGAAATTTCTCCACAGTCTTCCAAACAACATAAGTATATCCTTACTGCTACCGATTACTTTACCAAGTGGGTTGAAGCAATTCCGTTAAAAACAACAAACTCTGAAGGAATTATAGAATTTATAGATCAATTCATTATTACCAGGTTTGCTGTCCCAAATGCTCTTGTTTTTGATAATGCATCTTATTTTTCTGGTAATGCCATGTTTGAGTTCGCTATTAAAAGAGGTTTTAAACTAAAATATTCTGCAAATTATTATCCCCAGGGTAATGGTCTAGCAGAATCTACCAATAAAAATCTCCTTAAAATCATTAAGCGAACTATTGAACAGAATCATAAAAATTGGCATAAATCTTTAATATTCGCACTATGGGCAGATAGAAGGCCTCCATAGGTACTTCTCCATTCAATCTTGTATATGGGAAAGAATCAATACTACCAACCAATCTAGCACTTCCTTCTCTTGCCCTAGTGCAGTTTATTGAAGAAAGCCCCTCTTCTTCTATCCAACTTAGACATGATCAAATTTTAAAATTAGAAGAAGAAAGAGAAAAGGCCAAAATTACTCATGCAAAACATCAACAAATAATCAAAAAATCATTTGATTCAGCTTCATCTAGTTCTAAACAGTTGCAGGTTGGTGATCTAGTTCTGAAATGGGATAAAGCCCATGAGGATAAAGGTAAACACACCAAGTTCCAAAAGATGTGGCTTGGACCATTTCAGATCAGCGAGAAGATAGGCCATTCGACATTCATGTTACAAGATCTAACAGGAAAGAGGGATTCTCTTCCTGTTAATGGCCTCATCCTAAAGAAATTCTTCAATTGAGAAGGTAACCCCTTCTCCTTTAGTTCTAAGTAGGATTTATATTTTTTTAGGACCATTAGGAAATAAAGTTGTAAGGTATCTTCCATTGACCTTTGCTGTATTTAAAAGTTGCTTAAAAGAAAGGATTGTTGATATTCACTTTTAAATAAATAGAAGTCTTAAACAAGAGGAACAATTTCTAGGAAACTAGGTATAATTGCATTCTGAAGCCACCCTTCAATTTTTGCGAACTCTTCTCAAAGTTTAGAAGTATTAAAAAATCATTTTATGTTTTTAAATTGGTCAACAAAAAAGGTTATCAATATCAAAACAGAAACTAATCCAATTTCAGCATCTTCAACTCTTACCCTGTCATCCATTTACTCTTAAGGAGAAAATTGTCCATCCCATTCACCAAAGTTTATGATTACTCAGAGTGTAATTCTAAAAAATTTTGATATAAAAGATAAGAGGTCTTATTACAAGCCTGCTTACCATGATCATAGGGAAATAGTTTAACCGACATTACCAATACTGCATACCAAAACAGGGTAATGGCTTAAATTATAAGACAAGGGGTCTCATCACGAGCCAGCTTGTTCGGTTAGATTACTACTAGTGAATGGCATTGTCAAACAGCTGGCCACCAAACCAGGACAATGGCTTTTTATCTTAGAAATAACAGAAAAATTAAAAGGAAATACAAAATATGAAAGCATATTTTGAATTCATTCTGTTAATCATACTCTAAGATGGATGGGATAATGGACAATAATATGGTTAAAAGGTATCCCTGTCGGAACTATGAATGTTTGTTGGCAGCAGAGGCTCTACCTATGACAGACGAGTTAACTATAAAAGCTGCTTTGGAAAGGTTTTCTGTTTTATCATTATAAACCAATAGAGGCCTATTTAAAACTTAGAATATATCTAATTTTAAACAAAGAGAGGAAATTAGCAAAGAAATAGTTTCATTTTATTTGGAATGCATATATACTTAGTTATATTAGAATTTTCCCCTTTGATTGAGACTCTATTTTGAAAAATTTTTAAGTATTTCCATACTTTTCAAAGATAACTGTTTCTTCCAGCGAATCGCCAACTGTTGTCCTCTACAACAACCCCCCCATTTCATATAATTTTTATTCACAACACTATAATATGAAATGGGTCCCTTTTAGTTTTATTTGGTATCAACTTTGTATTATTCAAAGAGGTCAAAAAATGAAATAAAAACATTACAAAGTTACCTTTTTGACAAACCAATAATGGCTTTATGATATAAATAATTAAATATTTTATCATTGCGATAAAGCGATCGCAAGATCGCATATCGCAATGACAAAGGAGGCATAACTTAAAATCATTGGTTTGCTCCGATGCGATAACACGCAATAGGCGATCGGCGATATACCATGCATGCTTTAAAAAAGAGCCCCAGTTAATGCTCCCGATGCGATGCGATATCGCTATCGGCGAACGAGGATTCCAAGAGATGCCAATATAACAAAAGCGCCTTTTCGCCCTGATGCGATGCGATAAAGCCAAAAGCACAAACTTCAAAAAAGTTGTTAAAACGGGGATATTACGATTAATTCGTATTAAAGGCCTTATCTTTCAAATAGTGTTTCACCTGCGCTCAACCGCCAAAACGGCCAAGGCACGCTTAAACAAATCATTCCGCCAATAAACGACGTGATGGGCATTTAAAAGATTGACAGGTTTTTACGGCCATTTAATGAAATAATAAGTCTAAAATATTTTCACGGATTGGATCCACGGCCACCTTAAGTTAATTCTTCATCATGCATTGATCAATATATTTCGCTCGTATTTGGTTTTCACTGCCAATTCTCTGTGTTACGCTTATTTTCACTCCTGTGCAGAACTCTTCCAAGCTGATAGATGCGAGCAGAATGGGGAAGAAGTCCAAGAAAACTGCAATCGCTTCCGCCTCGCCAGCCATGGGACAAGCCATCACTGATCCAGGAAATAAAAAGAAAGGATTGATATCTGATACTACATGTTCAGGTCTCGGCAAAACTTCTTGGCAAAGTACCTATAATTTGTTAGAAGCTGAAGAACCTGAAGTGACTACAGTAGAAGCCACAGTTGATACGACTCGAAAATCTGAAGGTAATTTAAAGGACTTAGCCGACTCTTTCCTTCATCGGATAGCAGCTCGGGAACAAATTCTCCCATATACGGATGTAGTAAGGTGGGCAATTGAGGAACTCCCAATCACAGACAGAACCTTCTGCACCAGAGATGGGAGAATCTTCGGTTCATTTCAATCTAATGATTTGAGGCAAATGTATCATTTGCCTGAGCCAGAGAAGAAGTACAACAAGGCATTTCTGGAGAAATTCCGAAATGAGAACGAAACTGAATCCGAACCCATTCGGATTTGGAGGCAGAATCCGGCAAAACACAAGCATAAATCTTCCGGTATGTATTATGTTAATTCTCTATGTTCTCCTTATTGTTATGCTGGGATCATGATGTGTAGATTATGGGGTTTGCACGACTCCTCTAATTTCACTATAGAAATGGTTCCTTTAATGGAGGCAGCGTGTAATAGTGAAATTATGGATTGGGGAACTATACTGTCCGACAAGTTAGCCACCGCAGTTCTTGATTTCAGAAACAAGACCCGCATTACTGAAAGGCTTATTCCCCCATTCTACTACAACGCTTATATCCTGGACACTCTGTGTTTTAATTCTGAATTTCCTGTGCTCGGCTGGAGGTGGACTCCACAAGACCCCATGCCCATTCACATATACTATCAGAAATTGTGGAAAACCTCCCATAGGCACCATTTATACCAAATCTGCAATGGCCTCATGTTACCCATTCATTACTCTATTTTTGATAAACCTGCTCCCAAGATTTCCTACCAAGCAGGGATTGATTTAACTGGCTTAGGGAGATGGTTTGCAGAGGAAAAATTTACTTATATTAGAATTTTTAGCAGCCAAGCCAAACCTCATGTTCTTCCTTTGTACATACCTGATAAACTGCTGGCAAGGGAGATAGCCTATCAGATTATTTCCGAGGGCGTTACACAAACTCTAAAGAAAAATAAGAAGCAGATTTGGCCCTCTTTTCCTCTTAGATGTGGTGTCTACACCTTGAATGATCTCAAACATGTAGAGAAAGAAGCTATAAAGATGAAATCATTAACTCTAGCAACTCTCCCTAATAGGCAATTTGATCCCGACAAAGTTGCCTATAATGCCCTTGAACAGGCCAAATTGGCAAAGTTTGATCATAAAGAAGATATGTTTGATGATCTGTTCTCCACAGCCGAGTCAATGTCCCAAGTTAGATCGTTGGCCAGAATGAAATATCAAGATGAAGGGTTAGTTGAATTCAACAGACTTAGAGAACAGAGGTTGCAAACTCTGCCCCTAAATCTGTTAGCAACAAGCCCAGCAGCAGGATCAAGCGAGCCTGAACAACGACATACTAAGGAACCTCCGGTTATAAAAAAAGAACAGGAGAAAGTGCAAGAGGAAACCCAGACGAAAGAGCAGGAATAGAGCACCATAAAGGTAAATCAAGATACTCAAATTGATCCCAAATTGCTCCAGGAATGGCAGCAATTCGATTCAATTATCAACAATCCTGAGGGTTCAAAGGAAGCCCAAACATCAAGAGTAGCAGACACATAGGAGACCATTTCAAAACAAGTTCCAGGTGAAACCAGCGACCTACCCAGTTCTAAAGGAGTAGAGATAATCCCAAAGGATCCCTCCGATCAAGTTATTTTGCAGATAGAAGAAATTCCTCCCTTGGATGTCTTCTATAGCCCGAAACACAAAGCTGTGGTAAAACGACAAAGGAAGAGGAGAAGGACTGATCAGCCTTCCCTATTCCCAGAAAAAACAGTGACGGGCAATGTAGTTTGGAAGGATGAATTTGACCCCTCTGAGGACCTAACAAAACTATCACAATTTGCTGGAGCCTATTCGGCAGCAACAATAGATAAGGCATCGGAGGTGAGTCTTTTATTAAAAACAAAAGACCAGGATATTTTCTCATTACAAGCGCAACTATCAGAAGCATGGCAGAAGGCAGAGCAGGCAGAAATGCAATTGTTAACACAACAGCAAACCAATAATCAATTAACTCAACAATTGCAGGAAGAAAAGCAGAGAATTGATCAGAGTGCAGTCCAGAAGCAAAAAGAGTTATCAGAGGCATTGGCACAACTCAAGACAGCAAATGAACAAATGCTGAAGATAAAAGATGAGCAGATTGCTCAACTATCAGCCCAGCTTGAGAAAACAAAGAATCTTCCACAGGTAGCTGAATTCAGGGCAGAGGCAGTGCAAATAAACAAAGCATTATTAACACAGATAAAGTTGTTATGTCAACAAATCGCTCATGCAGAACCTTTATGTGACTCAACAACATCTCTAAGTGATAAATCGGCTGATGCTAGAACAGACTTCGAGCAGGCAGATGAGACATTGACCAATTATCTTGAGTGGCAAGGTACTGAGGAAGGACAGTCAGCTAAATTGCCAAAGATCCTAGAATCGCATAAAGAAATTTTATTTATGGAATGGCAATCCCAGTTAATGAAAGCAGAGAGGGCAGTTTCCAGATGCAAATTAACCACAAGTAATTTGGTTGAATTGATTAATGACACTCTCTACTTATCTAACATGATTTCTCAATGTACCCCAGGTAAATTGACATCGGCTAAAACATTGGAACAGTCATGTTACCCAGAGCTGGAGAAAACTGGCAGATTAATCGCAGGAATTAACAGTTTGACATGGGACACCTATTGGATGTTCTTAGTCAAACCTTACAGCCAGAGAGCCGCCCTCAAATGCCTCTCAGATGCAATCGGATGCATCATTCCTGAAATGCAGGACGCCACCTATGATGCCCAACTCAATTCGCTCCTTAACCGACCACCAGAAGCGGAGCCGATGCTTGCAATTTTCCAGCTCAGAATTAGAGATGAACAGCCTAAGTGATGATTCATGCCACCGACTGCCAGATTTCCATGATGGAGATATTCAAAATCGTATGATACCAATTAAGTAGGATTTTTCAGTTTCATAGATATTTAGATAGAATTAGTATTTATAGACCCTTTCATGCATTTAGAAAGGGTCGTAAAGTTTTGTATATGACTTAAAATCTGAAGTTACACTATTGTACTTCAGGTGTATTCTTTTATAAAACTCGACCAATTATTCTAATTTTGATAAGAAAGCTTTTATGCAAATGTGCACTACTGTCTTTGTGTGAAAGTATTTTTGCGTTGAAAGAAGAATCTCAAATAGCGATTGATATTGGGGAATGACTTGCAGCTCATATGGTACTATTATCTATGTCTGAATCCATTCTTTTTATATAAATTGTTGTTTGATTACTTTAGCTATTATTGAATATATGTATGTGTTTTAACAGTATTTCTGTATTCCTTCCACTATTGGATGTTTATGGTATGCTTTTCTTTCAATCATATATATGTCAATGATATAAATTGAGATAAGTGTAACAATGTTTTATCAATTACTTCATTCAACTAATTGAATGAAGTAATTATTATTTAAATAAATATCTTTGTTTATTAAATAGTGTCATCTATATGCCTATTGACAAACATAGATCATCAAACGTTGCACTTAAGAATAGAAACTTCCCGGGATATAATAGTCATTTACATTTTCGCTTATAGATTAAATACTCCATTCATTATTACTTATTATTAAACCAATCACTAATTCACCCCTTTCTATTCTTTATCGGAAAACTGGTCCCATTATATCCAGTCGGAGCCACCATCCCAAACGGAAAAGGAGCTGTTTAAGGTCCGGACCGGGTGGTTATCCCCCAATGTTGTTGCAGCGATTTTCGAGGCATCAACAAGGAGGTAGCTTTGGCCAAATTCCAGAATGAGGAAATGCAGCTCTAGAACCTCTCCTTCCCTAAGGATGAGGTAAGGATTCCCGACTGGGAAAACCCTAGTGCTATGAAGCACTGCACTCTTGCTAAACAGGAAGAGGAGCGAAGCCTCAACAGACTAAGCAAATAATAATCAAGCATGAAGAACAATGGCTCTCCTCCTCTCCTTATATAGAAAGTGCCCCTCTCCACCATGGTCCCATCCACATGTGCCTTCTAACTCGTGCATGTGATCCTCCTCTGAAACTGCGCAGTCCATCAAGTAGATACATTGTATCTAGACAGTGCATGTGGACTTGGTAAAAATGTATAGATCAAGCATGATCCAGTCCTTTTCACACCATGTCATGCTCAAATCAGCTGCTTTATTATTCCTCCTTTCACACAAGGAGTGTTATTTCTTCCTTCTCAAGGATTGTGGAGTCTCCTTACCCATTTTATTTAAATAAATAAAATACTACTAACTATAATGTTCCTTTTAGCTTGAGGTTAAAAATTGGGAACATTACACTAACATGTACATAATACCATCTATACTTAGCAATGCATATACAGTATGCACACAACACCATATATACAACATGCATACAAAATCATATGTACAAAATACTACATATGTTACATGTACACATCACCATAGGTACAATTACTGAATATAAAACATGCGCAAAATATACACAACAGTAGTACTGCACATCCATAGACCACACACTAACCCCAAAAGTAACCTTTCTTCTAATGTATCTCCACTATGAATGGACGCTTCAACATTCCACAGATCACACTGCTTTCATTCCGCTAATGTACCCCTCAACGTTACCTGCCATAAAATAGACATATACATAGTATAATCACATAATATCAAATCATACCCGCATGATACTGACCTTGTAGATCTGTTAGGGTTATTCTTCCCATGTAATTCCTCATAATCCAAGAGCCTCTTCATGCCGTTCATCTGCATAAGCAATCATTCCTCCACAAGAATGATCCTTGAAAACCCTGTCATACAATGACATATATATATACATACATACATACATACATACATACATACATACATACATACATACATACATATATATATATATATATATATATATATATATATATATATATATATATATATATATATTCATTAGCATAAAATGATCATGATACTATCAAAAAATGACATACATACATACATATATTCATATAAAAATTAGCATTAAACAATCGTGATCGGTGATGACCCTATTAGACACGACATATATACATACATACATATATTCATACATAAACATCAACATAAATCAATCATGGTCCCATAATATAGCGACATACATACATGTATACACATATAAACACTAGCATAATCATTATCACATCATATTTAGCAGATAGCATAAGGTCAAGGTTAAGGGAACTTCCTTTATCTGTGCACAATATACACAACGTTGAAAACAATAGTTCCCAACATAGACAAGGCATATGACACCTTAAATCCATTCAATTTACATACTCTTCCACTGTCCATTTACCCAATGGACTCAACTAGTCCAACCGATAGTCATATTCTTACCTTCCAATGTGCTTACTAATGGACCAAGCTTCAACTGTGTCTTACATTAGTTGTCAGGTTCCATTCATTTCTTCTCGATCTTCGTCAAATCTCCTCTTTTCCCAACCAATTCCCAAACTCTTAAACAAAAACACAATAATCAAGAAACAAACGAGAAGAAAACCATTCAAATACCAAAGTCAATGTGACATCGAAAAAAATCAGTATGGCCATACAGTAGACATAAACAAAGCGACACATCAAGAACAAAAAACCATAAAAGACAAAAATCCCAAGACTGGAAACAAACACCTTGACTCGATCCCATGGTTCCCTAGAGCTTCCAATGGAAATCTCAACTTGAGCGTTCTTCAGTATTTCATGGAATTCTCTTTTGACATGCATACCCTGCATCATATTTCCATAACCACATAACTATCATCACATAGATAAATATAAAAATATGGCAGTTATCTTACCTTGTTGTGCCAAACACGTTTCCTTGTATTTGAACACATACATATATCATCTCTCAAGGTGCTCCAATCCCTTGCCAAATCTAGCCATAACTGGAAACCAATTGTTATACTTGTCAAATACATGTTCATAAATATAACACATATCCAAATAATTTCATACAAGATTAGGTTTAAGAAAACTTCCTGTATGCAAAGCACTCATTCATTTGGAATTAGGGTTTTCAAACATAGCCAAATTAATTCTTACCCAATTCCTTTCTTTTACCTGTTATCTTGTTGCAATCGATTCCTACTATGTACTGTCATATCACCCATCTGTTAGCTATATAAACACATGAAATATTACCTTGTCATTCTAATACCAAGCATGTTTCCCTGCAACTGTTCACACATGTCAATCACATGTTCCAAATACCAAGACATCATATCTATTAACTAAAATCAACCTCTACCAATACTAACAAGCATGTCATAATCAACTAATAGTCAAAATCATAATACAACAACTACCACCTACCTTTACTCATGTACATATCAGTTGGCTCAACACATATTGAGTTAGTACAAAGATATTAAAAACAAATAATTTCTTCATGCAATATTATAGATACATACTCATACATTCAACATTAAAATAGAAGACATAATAGACACCAAACAATCAAACACCAAATATATGACATAATCAACAATCAAGAACCAAGTAGACGACATAAGAAAACTCATACCTTAAATGTATTTCAGGGGAGGCTATCTTTTCTACACAATCAATCTAGATTAGCATGATATAACTTCACAACATATCACTCAAACATAAATAGGATCATGATATCCATAACCGTAACTAACTAACATGTTCACATCATAAGATCATAAACATTTTCCATTCATGCATAACACTCACATATGCACAGTTAGTCTAGATTAGTACAACACGCTATCATAATTATGTCAACTAATACCTAAACGTCATAACCCTAACCAACTGCATAGGCCAATCCAAATTAGCATATAACATCAATATCTTAATTCCATAACCCTAATCATAAATTTAACTAACATATAACAACAATAAGTTAACATATAACATTCTCATCAACAACATATAACATAATTATCAATTTAATACCATGCTTGACTAACAAATGCATGTACATATTATCACACTAATTAACTAACGTCTATCATGTATGTAACCATAAAATCAATAGAATGAAATACATACACAACCATAATGCATATGACTATGCTAATCAAGTAGCATTTATCACATATGTAACAATAATAATAATAGAATTAAAACATATAAGTAACCCTAATTCTTACAACGACCATGAATCACAAACCTGCATGCCAAACATACACACTTGTATGACAATATGCTATTACCCCAAAGTCCATTGTCACAACTTCACTTTAATGATCTACATCTCCTACTCTATCTCATACAACACATTAGCATCATAACATACCAACAACATCATGATGACCTAATTGCATACAATCAGCTTATGCGCAACAATATCAATAAAACAAATGAAAACTTGACAATATGCGCCCACTTGGCATGTATAACCAATCATGGATTACCAATCCATGTTCAACATATGAAATCACACTAGAAAGCATACATGGATAACATTGAAGAATGACCAATATGTATCCCTAGCATAAGCTATCAATGCATGTACAATATGTAACAATATGTAAGAAATAATGCATGAAAAATACACAACCATGAGAAAAACATAAACAGTCATACATTCAATACCATCAACACTTCCATGATGACACCACTTCCACCATGGCCAACACAGCATGGATGCAACGAGCACATACTAAACACACATGAAACCAACATAAATTCATGATCAACACACTTCCCATCCAGTCTGAGGGTTGAACCATGCTCTGATACCACTCTGTGGTGTCAAATATCAACCAAAGAAAATGAGAACTAGACATCACTCAAAGATAACAGAAGCCAAACACCTCCCATGGAGAGTGAAATCTTTCTCTGATAATACTCTAGAACACCCCCTTGTTATAGGTCAATTTGGACATCATCCCCCATGACCTGGTAAAACTTGACATCTTTCCTAGGACCAATGAAATAGGGTCTATCATCCCCTTACATTTCAGTTTCTATATGCCCTAAGAGAAGGAAAAATCATTCATGGCTTTTATTGTGATATTTCCAAGGTTTGAATTATATGTTATATCACTTATGAACTCACCAACATTACCTCTAAAGGGACTAATTGTGTTTCACATGCAACATCCTCCATTCAAGGGTACACTACAATGCACTTCCTGACATCCAAGAGTGCGTTGGTCACCTGGGAGTAGAATTCTCATTGTTCCGGGAATTTCCACATAGACAGTTCCTTCTAGAAGAGTCCATATGTGTCAAAATTTGAATTCAAATGTCCATATAACACCTCTAAACTTGGGAACATGTAATTCATATTATTAGAATTTCATTCATTGAGAAATTACCATTAGTTTCCCTAAAAATTGAGCACAGATCCTAGTGCTATGGAAGGAAGAATTTTGATAAATAAATGATGTTGGATTATCGTTTGAGAGAGTGAAAGTATTGATATGCTGCTGGTGTGATGTTGGATGTGATTAGGCTAGGATGAAGCTGGAGATGGTGGCATCAAATCGATCATTGGTTGTAACCTCCCCCTTCTACTCTTTAATAAAGATTTTTTTTCATTTTCCTATATATCTATCTGTTTATGTTTCTATTTCTCATGCGATGGATTGTTGAATGATATATATGTTTCACATCTAATCGATTTGAGTCATTAAGATAATTAGGCATCTGTATATTGCAATTTTTTGTTCTTATTTTTGTATGCTTGCAGGAATCAATCTGGTGATCTGAGTTAGATTGAAGGCAACAACAAAAGCGACAGAAGGAGAAGGAGAAGCGCTTGTATTGCAAGTAGGTTCTTCTATCATTCTGTGTGTCTATTTATTTTAGAGAAAGTGGTAGCAAAGTCTTTCACCTTTTGTTTTAAGTGCCTAACACCACACTTAGGGAATTTGATTTATTCGTAGATCACAATTATGCATAAAAAATTGGCGACTTCACTAGGAATCAAACCTAGAATATCTGGTTTCGCAAGGAACCATTAGAGTGTGTGTCGATTATCGGGATGTCAATCTTGCTTGTGAAAAAGAAAACTATCCTACTCCCTTTATCAACTAGATTATTGACGATTGTGCTGGATGTGAATTTTTTTCATTCATTGATGGATTTTCTGGCTATAATCAAATAAATATCCACCCAGAGGACCAATATAAGACAACATTCATCTGCCCCTTGGGCACATTCTCTTATCGGAAACTCATGTTTGGTTTAAAAAATGTTGGGGAAAATTATTAGAGAGTAATGGATTATGCTTTCAATGACATCAAGCACATTTTTCAACCCTATCTAGACGATTTACCCACACATTCACGAAACCTCACTGATCACCCGATGTATTTGAGAGCTCTATTTTTACGTTGTCGACACTACAAAATATGCCGCAATCCACATAAATGTGTGTTTTTTTTGTTCTAGTTGTTTGCTAGGATTCATTGTCTCAAAATAAATAATTAGAATAGACCCACTGAAGGTCCAGTCCATTCTTTATTTGCCTACGCCATCAAATTTAATTCAATTACAAAAAATTCATGGAAAGGCTAACTTCCTAAGTAGGTTCATACCCAACTACACTAAAATGGCTAAAGGATTTACTCGGCTCTTGAAAAATGGGATTCCCTTTGATTGAGATAAGGTTGCACAAGCTTCTTTTGATGTTGTTAAGGATACATTTGTCTGAGTGTCATTAATGTATCCCCCCAATTATCAGAGTGATTATTTCTTATATATCGCCACAGATGATATGACCATTTCTATGGTATTAGTCCAAGTAGAAAATGGGATAGAACATCCGATCTATTATTTGAGTCTTAATCTCAATGATACAGAAGTGAAGTATTCATGCGTAGAAAAGCTTGCCTTGGTGGCTGTTAAAGCCATCCAAAAATTTCACCACTATATCCTGTTCCGGAAGACCACTGTCATTTTGGATTGAAACACCATGACTTACATCTTATCACATCAATTGTTGGGTGACAAGTATTCAAAATGGATTGTTATTTTGTAGGATTTTTATTTGGAATTCATCAAATCCAAGTCAAAGAAATATTTAGTTTTGGCTAAGCTTCTCTATGACCTTCCCTATGATAGTAATGCTACTACATCAGAACCATCTATTCCTGATGAGTCTCTATTTCTGATCGGATGATCTGAATCTTGTTATGGGGATTTTATCATTTATCTCCATACCCAAAAAATTTTCCCTGATTCCTCTCGCTCTAACCAGCGACGTATTCGATACCAAGCCAAATATTATATAATCATCACCGATACACTTTATTGTCGTGGTGTCAATACAATTTTAACAAGGTGCCTCACGCATGAAGAGGTCGAAAGGGTTTTAAATGATTGTCATGTTGGGGCTTGTGGTGGAAATTTCTCTAGATACGCTACCACACAGAAGATACTTCGCACCGGTTACTTTTGGCCTACCATATTTCACGAAAGCATCCTTGTGGTTAGAAGTTGTCATGCGTGCTAGATATTTGATTGTAAAATCTGCAAACCGCTAGTGCCAATGCATCATGTTGTCTCTGTGGGACCATTTGATCTAAAATGTGTGAACAAAATATTTCTTATACAGAGATAGACAGTAGGGGCTTTTATTGGTTATTTCACCTTTACTAGAAAGGATGAAACCAGAAGCTTCTGGCCCTCTTACTGGCTCTGCCTAAAGAAATATGAAGTAAACACTAAATCGATCTCGCAATGAAAGTATTTGTTTATTTTTGCAAAGCATTCATTAACCAAATTTTATGTGTGAATAAGCAAGTTCAAGTATTCTACAATGTAAGTAATGTGGTTTGAAGTGAAACAAATGAGTTTTGATCACTGTATAAGTCTCATTGTGAAAAGTGGACTTATTAAAAATTACTGTTTAATGTAGTAAAATTTGGAAAATAGCAGAAAAAATGCACAGCATAACAGTAAGCATTTGTTTAAGCAGTTCACCCCTCTCTTGGGCTACCTTTGCTGGGTCCAAAAGCCTCCAAATAGGCTTTTCCCTCTTTCATTAATGCTTAAAATAAGTATTACACTATGAAGAAAGCCTCAAAAGGCTAAAATAGCTGCAAATTCAGAAACAGAGGACTGAAAACAGTAAAAATCGACTATTCATTCACCTCAATCGATGAGTATAGTTCAATACAGCTGATCTTTCACAAAGCCCTGGTGGCTCCACAAGAAAATTCACTGATAAAATCACTGAAAGAGTGCCCTAATGGCTCTGAAACCTGTCCCAACAGCTCCATAATGCTTCAATACCCCCAAATCAAAAACAAATCGCTTCAAAAGGACTTCCCTAGCCAAAGTTATGACCAGTACAAGTTTTTGTTCAGTTAGGGCTAGAAAAGCTCCACCAAATGTGGTGGAACTCCAGATAGCGCCTAAAAAATAGGGACTGGTGCCAAAGATGGGGGATCCACTGAATTGACCGCCGAATATAAGGTGCTAAAGTTAAGGCCCCATAGGACCGCACCGATCAGCGTGTATTAAATAACTTGGAGTTTTAATGGGCTTTTTATAAGGTTTACAAACCGCATAATAAAACGTGGTCCGTCCTGGGCACGTGTCCACGGGACCTTGACCCGTCAAAGCACTCCGACGAATTAATGCCATGGTTCCGAGTAGTTGGTTATATGATGAGGGGGCTAGCCCTTAAGGGCTGGTCCCCTTTCGGGCCTCGCCCAAACTAATTTGAAAATTCAAATAACATTTTGTTTCATTGTATAACAAGAACCACCGTGTGACCCGACGGTCGGGCCACTCCGTTGTTATTGCCCCAACCCGGGGTCGAACCCGTCCGCGACCATAAAATTTTGAACGCCCATTTCATTTGAATTCTTGGGGCCACGTGGCAGCCTCTAGGCTGGCCACATGGCGCCCACTGATTGGCTGCCTACGGAATATTTTGTAGAATATTCTGTGGAATATTTCACGAAATATTCCTAGAATATTCTGTGAATATTCTTTTTTTAATAAAAAAAATATTTGTAAAGTCCATTTTGGCCATTTTTTTACTGAAATTGGCAAACTTCGAAGCTGAATAACTTTCTCATACATCGTCGGTTTTCAGTGTTGTTCGCGTCTATAAGATCTTTTTTTCGAGGTATTTCCAGTCGATCGGGTTTGTACCAATTCTGAGAAACTAAAGTTTTGAGCATTTTTCCACAAAGGACTTGATCTCATGATCACACCTCCCAAATGGGAAGCTTTTGGACCCCAAAAGCTCTCTGATTAGTGAAACTGATAATGTGGAGACTGATTCTCCACTCTTCCACCCTTGAATAACTAAAATCTACCTGATTTCATCAAATGAAGCTTTTGAGAAAATGGTAATCTGTCTCTGGAATCATCTGATCGACCATTGCTAAGATTGACTGAGTCATGATGCAAATGATTAAAATTTGCAGAACAACAATTATAATTTGCAGAAAGCAAAATTTTTCTACACTGATCAAACTTCCCAGAAGACTTAAAATAACTTTCATGTTTAAAATTGTTCCCATGTCAAATTCTACCATTCTGAAACCAACTTTTTCCCATGCTGAATTGTGTGTCCTCCTTGCTTGCACTTCTTTGCTTTGACACTTCACTCACTGAATTGGCTAACCCAAAAGGTAATTTGTGCAACATAACATCATCTTATTTCAAAGACAAATTGTTATCAAACTGAGACATGTTATTAGAAACATCATAAAAAGGCGAATGCTCAAAATCTGGTCGTTTCAACATTAACAAAGTTAGACTTTGACTTGCATTAACCAGTATTTTCAATTGACTTTCATGGAGTAAAGAAGATTCTAGCTTCTTCTTGTGTGCTCTCAAAATGTACTCTTTACCATATTTGAACAAGTGATACTTGTTTTCATGGCGATAAAAGATAGCCTTCCTGTCAAATAAATAAGGACTTCCCAAAACAATACCTAAGATATCAAGCGACACCACATCAAGTTCAACTGTGTCAATAAAGTGTGTAGTTATTGCAAAGTACAATATGCACTTCCTTGAGACTTGAAAATTGGCATCCTTGCATATCCACCCAAGCGGATAAGGCTTCGGATGTGGAATGGACTCAAGTTTAAGCTGCTTGACCAAGTCTTCAGATATAAGATTCGCTTGTGACCCACTGTCAAATAGTGTGTCAATTTTGGTATGTTTTGAAATTACCCTCAAATGGAAAAGCTCTATCCTCCTCTTTTCTTCATGAGTGTCTTTGTGACAATTCAAAGAGCTATAACTGGGAGTTGTGTCTTGCACCACTTCTTTCCCCTTAATGTTCTTTAAAACCATGGCGATGCTTTTTGTCTCATCTCCTGAGTCTGACCCTAAGTCTTGCTCAACTGTTGCTACAGTTTTCTCCTTTTCTTTGGTCTTGTTTTTGTTCTTATATTTTTTTGGTTTCAGTTTAGGATGAAGCTTCCAACAATGATTTTCATCATGACTTGTCTTTGAATATTTCTTGCAAAAGAACTTTCCTTTTTCTTTTCTTGAATTTGCAACTCTCTTCTTTCTTTTCTTTTTGAAATTACTATCCTCATCAAAAGTATTCTTTCCTCTAGCTTCTAAATGTGTCGCCTGCACACATACTTCATCTAAGTTGGTAGGATTGAACATTAGAATAGTATGTTGAAGGTAATTGTGTAAACCTCCTATGTATTTCAACAAGGTGTCTTGACTTTGTAAGTCTACTCCAAGTAGAAGTGCTCTCCTTCTAAACTCTTGGGTATAAGCTTGCACATTTTGACCCTTAAGTTGCCTAAAATTTTTCCAATTCATAATTTCCTTCTGAATATTAGCATGAGGATAAAACTGTTTCTTAATAGCAGTAATAAACTCATTCCAAGTTAGAGTTATCTTACCATGCTTTTTAATCTCCTCTCTTGTATTGGCTTCCCACCAGACCAAAGCTGCTCCATCCATTCTCAATGAGGCTAATTGGATTTTTGTGTCATCATCATGCAAATTATGAATCCTTAGATAGAATTCCAACTATCTAATCCAGTTATCCAATTTTTCTGCATTTACATCACCATTAAACATCAGCAACTCAAACTTCACATCAAGCTTTAACAAAGGATTTTTAAGAGATTTTTTTGTTTTGTGTGACTGATTAACAAAAGTTGAAGAGGATGATGTGGAGGAAGAGGATGATGATGGAGATGAAGTATCACCATTTCCTCCATTCCCTTTCTTAGACTCATCCTTGTCTTTCTTCCCTCCTGAAGAATCTCCTTCTTCTCTTTGATTTCTAGACCCTTGTCCAGCAATCCTATCATTTCTCTCCTGGTATAGGATCCTAACCATCTTAGTCATGTCCAAGAAAGCTTTTCTAAAGAATCTTTCTTCTTCCTTGGGATCCATTTCCTCATGTACTTCTCCTTCTCTGGAAGACATGTTTGTGGCTGATTCTAAGGCTAATGAGGATGAAATGTAAGGTGGAGATAATGGCACCCTAGCCCTCCTTGGTTGAGGGTTATCTTGTTCTCTAACCAATTGACCTTCCCCTCTTTTCAATTTCAGCCTAGTAAGCATCAAATTTTGCAGAATAACACAATATTCTTGCACAAATTTCACAAAATCTTAAGCAAAACCTAGAGCTCTGATACCAATATGATCTGAAATGTGTGAAAAAAATATTTCTTATAAAAAGATAGACAGTAGGGGCTTTTACTGGTTATTTCACCTTTACTAGAAAGGATGAAACCAGAAGCTTCTGGCCCTCTTACTGGATCTGCCTAAAGAAATATGAAGTAAACACTAAATTGATCTAGAAATGAAATTATTTGTTTATGTTTGCAAAGTATTCATTAACCAAATTTTATTTGTGAATAAGCAATTTCAAGTATTCTGCAATGTAAGTAATGTGGTTTGAAGTGAAACAAATGAGTTTTGATCACTGTATAAGTCTCATTGTGAAAAGTGGACTTATTAAAAATTACTGTTTAATGTAGTAAACTCTGGAAAATAGCAGCAAAAATGCACAGCATAACAGTAAGCATTTTTTTAAGTAGTTCACCCCTCTCTTGGGCTACCTCTGCTGGGTCCAAAAGCCTCCAAATAGGCTTTTCCCTCTTTCATTAATGCTCAAAATAAGTATTACACTGTGAAGAAAGCTTCAAAAGTATAAAATAGCTGCAAATTCAGAAACAGAGGACTGAAAACAGTAAAAATTGACTATTCATTCACCTCAAATGGATGAGTATAGTCCAACACAGCTGATCTTTCACCAAACCCTGGTGGCTCCACAAGAAAATTCACTGATAAAATCACCGGCATAGTGCCCTGATGGCTCTGCAACCTATCCTAATAGCTCCAGAATGCCTCAATACCCCCAAATAAAAAACAAAATCGCTTCAAAAGGACTTCCCTAGCCAAAGTTATGACCAGTACAAGTTTTTGTTCAGTTAGGGCTAGAAAAGCTCCACCAAATCTGGTGGAACTCCAGATAGCGCCGACAAAATAGGGACTGGCGCCAAATATGGGGGGTCCAACGAATTGACTACCGAATATAAGGTGCTAAAGTTAAGGCCCCATAGGACCACACCGATCGGAGTGTATTAAATAACTTGGAGTTTTAATCGGCTTTTTATAAGGTTTACAAACTGCATAATAAAATGTGGTCTGCCCTGGGCGCGTGTCCACGAGACCACGACCCGTCAAAGTGCACCGACGAATTAACGCCATGGTTCCGAGTATTTGGTTATATGATGAGGGGGCTGGCCCTTAAGGGCTGGTCCCCTTTCGGGCCCCGCCCAAACAAATTTGAAAATTCAAATAACATTTCATTGCATTTTATAACAAGAACCACCGTGTGACTCGACGGTCGGGCCGCTCCGTTGTTATGTCCCCGACCCAGGGTCGAACCCGTCTACGACCATAAAGTTTTGAATGCCCATTTCATTTGAATTCTTGGGGCCACGTGGCAGCCTCCGAGCTGGCCACGTGGCGCCCATTGATTGGCTGCCTGCAGAATATTTTGCAGAATATTATGTGGAATATTCCACGAAATATTCCTAGAATATTTCGTGGAATATTCTTTTTTTAATAAAAAAAATATTTGTAAAGTCCATTTTGGCCATTTTTTTACTGAAATTGGCAAACTTCAAAGCTGAATAACTTTCTCATACATCGTCGGTTTTCAGTGCCGTTCACGTCTACAGGATCATTTTTCCGAGCTCTTTCCATTCGATCTGGTTTGGACCAATTCCGAGAAACTAAATTTTTGAGCATTTTTCCACAAAGGACTTGATCTCCTGGTCACCATTTTCAAAATGGGGAATTGAAATCATGACCTGTAACCCTCATTCATCTAAGCGGCATGGTTATATTATTGTCACAATAGACTACTTTACCAAGTGGGCCGAAGCAATGCCTACATTCAACAATACAGGAAAAACAGTTGCTTTGTTTTTCTTTAATCATGTCATTTCACGATTTGGGGTCCCACAGGCTATATTCAGAGATCATGGTTTGCATTTTCAAAATCATATGATGAATGAGTTGACTGCCAAATTAATATTTTCGCATGATAGTTCTACTCTTTATTATCCACAATGAAATGGACAAGTTGAGGCTATTGACAACATTCTTAAACGAATGCATCGATTAATGATAGGAGCTCATAAAAGAAATTGGAATTTGATCCTACACTCGTCTTTGTGGGCGTACGGAACCTCAGTGAGAAACAAAACTAGATTTACCCCCTTTCAATTGGTGTATGGTCTAAAATATATCTTTCCACTCCAATGTGAAATACCGTCGTTAAAACTCACAATCGACTTGTTACCTGGCACATTTGTTGAAGAAGCATGTATTTTTAACCTCATCCATCTTTAGGAAACAAATCGTGAAGCCCAATTGGCCAATGAAGCACATAACATATGTATAAAGGTGTAATACGACAAGCATGTATAGCCTCGCATCTTCTCAGAGGGTGACCTGGTCCTGCTTTATGATCAGGAAGCTGATGTAATAGGTACAGGAAAATTTTAGCCGTTATGGAATGGCCCCTATATTTTCAAAAGAGTTCTTGCTAAGGGTGCCTACGAGTTGGTAGATTACGATGGAATTCTGTTGGAGTAGCCCTGAAATGGGTTGTATCTGAAACATTACTATGCTTAAACATGAGCGTAGTAAACTATTGTATTATATTGTATATATGTTGTTGATTTTCATTTACTGTCTAAGTTTGTTTTTCTATATTTTTCTTGAAGTTAGTAATCCTCTTTACATTTCATCGCAGATTTCTAAATATTTGGAACCATTCGTTGGGAATGATGACGGCGCTTGTCGTAGTACACAAAATATATCCTCTGTGACGTGGGCCATTTTTGCTCTGAACGACGAGTTAGTGAGTTTTCAACGGATTTTTATCGGTTGATCTACCAACAATATGACTAAGTATAGCACGTTGATTGAGCTTCTCTATCATTCCATTTTATTTGGTATTAACTGCAGAATCATTAGGTTAGACTCAAAACTTGTGGTATTACAACTTACTAGTGTTTATACTGTCAGAAATCCAACAGTGCATCGTATGTTCCTAATAGTTTGACATTTATATATTTTATGTGTTGAGCATGGGAATGCCTCCCTCAACAATTCATGATCAAAATGAAAATATCATGATGTAATGTATTTAAATATTGATGCAGGTCACCACTCCGCTTCAATTCCAGCTCATCACATCATAAAGCATCTCATTCAAAAAATACTATTATTATTTTGACTTCATGCTTTGAGGGGGCAACTGTTATAGGTCAATTTGGACATCATCCCCCATGACCTGGTCAAACTAGACATCATCCCCAGGACCAATCAAATAGGGTCTATCGTCCCCTTACATTTTAGTTTCTATATGCCCTAATAGAAGAAAAAATCATTCATGGTTTCTATTGTGAGATTTATAAGGTTTGAAGTATATGTTATATCACTTATGAACTCACTAACGATGCCTCTAAAGGCACTAACTGCGTTGCATATGCAACATCTCCATTCAAGGGTGCACTACAATGCACTTCCCGACATTCAAGAGTGTGATGGTAACATGGGAGTGGAATTCTCATTGTTTCAGGAATCTTCACATGGCCAGTGCCTTCTATAAGAGTCCATATGTGTCAAACATCGAATCCAAGTGTCCATATAACACCTTTGAACTTGGGAAAATTTCTTGCCTATGATTATAAAGTCATTTATTGAGAAACTACCATCAATTTCCCTATAAATTGAGCACAGATCCCAGTGCTAGGGAAGGAAGAATTTTGGTAAAGAAATGTTGTTGGATTCTCATTTGAGAGAGTGAAAGTACTGATATGATTTTGGCTTGATGTTGGATGTGGTGAGGTTGGAATTAAGTTGGAGCTAGTGGCATAAAATAGATCATTGGTTATAATCTCCCCCTTCTACTCTTTAATACATATTGTTGTTCATTTTCCCATATATGTATCTGTTTATGTTTCTATTTCTCATGGAATGGATTCTTGAATAATATATATGATTCAAATATAACTAATTTGAGTTATTAAGATAATTAGGCATCTGTATATTTCAATCTGTTTGTTGTTCTCTGTTTATGATTGCAGGAATCAATCTGGCGATATGAGTTGGATTGAAGGCGATAGAAAAAGTGATAGAAGGAGAAAGAGAAGCGCTTGGATTGCAAGTAGGTTCTTCATCATTTTGTGTGTCTATTTATTTATAGAAAGCGATAGAAAATACTTTCACCTATTGTTCTAAGTGCCTAGCAGCACACTTAGGGAATTTGATTTATTCGTAGATCACAATTTTACATAACACCCCTCCCCACATCTACCCAAGAAACTGGACAGTCGAGGTAAACTTGCAACAGTAGGCTACTACAATGAGATTCAGCCTCCTACGTGACCTTAAGGAAGTGGAACCAACGAAAACATAACATACAGACCTTGTACAGCAACAACAACACCCCAGGAGGTAACCTAACCATTCAAGCCTCTTACCCATGGGTCACACTAACATTTTGACCTCTTTGAGCCATAGTCATAGGCATAACATTGCATTCCAGTATCCAGGAGGCTATAGCCACAGGAATAACACTACATGCCAGCGGATAGGGCCCCAAATACTCAGTTTTGTACCAACATCCCTAGGATTTGAGCCACCTTTTCGGGCCCAGAACCCAGTGCTTTGCTCCTAACTTCATGAAAATTTCATATATGATAAATAACAATAGGAAGATGATATATAAGCAATCACATCATTAAAACTCATCTCGACCCCTCCTAGACATGACAAGGTTTTTTTCAAACATGTCACAAACATGAAAGCTACCAGTATAAACAACAAAATAGAGTAAAGGGGTCTCATTATTTGAGAATTTATAAGAGTCATTTATTCCCTCCATCATTAGCTACCATACAATCTATTTGACCATAGATACATTTTTCATTCATTTAAAATTAAAAACATGGAGAGAGCCATATATCACTAATGTGAAAATGCATGCCTATAACCAGCATAATAACAACAGAATAATCATGGATACAATAGCAATAAAATCCACATATAAACTAGTTAATTTACACATCAAATACCGAAGGAATGAGCTTCTCATTAATGAATGTAAAAACCAACTAGAGACGAGACTTCCACGTTACACCCTACCATAGATTGGCTGATCCAAATATCTCTTCAACCAATTACCTTTGTGCCATATTCCAAGCATAAATATGGGAATAAAACTGAAAAAACCAACAAGGGCATCCCAAGACTAAACCACCTCACACTTATCAATAAATCATGCTTTACCATGATCCACATGGGATGAACAGGATAATATAATGAACATGTCATAACCGACTTTACCATGATCTACACCCAATCACTAGGCCAACACAAGCATGGATATCAATGGATTCTCTCTACCTAAACTGTGAGTAATTTTCCTATCTACTAGTCTCTCAGGATTTACCGCAATCCAGAGTCTGAATCAGGGGTCACTAAGCCCTAAACCTAGACATACGCTCTAAGATTTACCATATATCCCAAACCCATTATTCCTAGGCCTGATTGATAGCACCCACCTCTCAAGCTTTATCAAAATCCAAACCTAGATCACTACGCCTTAAACCGAGGAAAAAAACCTCTAGGCTTTACGATATATCCCGCCATTCACTAGTCGAGGATTCTTAGGCCCTCCGAGGCAACACACTATCAAGATTTGCTGCAACCCATAGTCTGGTTCAGGGGTTAATAATCCATGTGTTATATCAATTTTAATATCCACCTCACTCAGCTTTGAATCCAACTGAAAATCTAGCTAAATCAAAACATGAGAACTCCACAACATCATTGCTATCCGAAAACGGAAGGCTAGGATGAAACCATTTTCACACCTGGAAAAAACTGATGTTGGGACAGTTTTATCACTCATAAATTTGTGAAACATTTCTTGATAGGGTCATATAGTTCACTCACCAAATGGATAAGGTCTCCGAAGCCATTTGAAGGTGGTGTAGGAAAACTTTTACATTTTTAGCCTATCCTAAGTTTCATAATCACCTCAATTTATGTCATTTCATGTCAAATCAGTCCTCATATGGTGCCACTTGTCATTTCCAATGCATTCAAAATCAAAAGGGCCCATCTGTCAGTTTTTCAATTTTTCATAATGTTTTACACAGGAAAACAATAGATTTCGATACGAAACTTCATAATAGTTTCGTTGCAAATCTATCAGAGGCATAACTAATTTCGCTACGAAAATATTTTTTTAAACCTGTCTTGTCAGATTCGTATGACGTGTCATTTTATGATTAGAGGAGTTAGGGTAGAGGTCATTCAAGTTTTTTATGATAAATTCAAATGTACATAGTCATGTTTTTATGTCATCATTACCTTTTTGGGCTTGTATGTGTCATGATTGAAGCTTGAGCTGTCAGTTAAACCATAAAACCTTACCTCAATTGGAATTTTGGCTTATTGTTCTTTATCCTTGCATGTGAGTCGATTTCTGGAGAGCTGCTTCATCGAGCCAAGCAGGTGGCTGGAAATTTTGAATTCTGTAGGTGTCATCAATCAAGCGAGGCTGAGAAGAATATAAGACATCCATGGCTACAAGAAGAAAAACAAATAAGGGCATCCATTGTCATAGATATGAGCCTATGGACATGAAATTACTCAATGAAGACCCTACTTCCATGGAGGTTTTCAGAAGAAATGGTTGCTCGCAATTCTATCAAAGGTTGTCGGGCTTTCATTTACAGGTTTCAAAGGATTTTGCCTGCAGCTTCATAGGAACAGATTCAAAGGTTGGAATTCTAAACCTTACAGTAACACAAGAGAGCATCTCATCAGCTACAGGAATACCGAGATGAGGGAAACAATGGTTTAAAGGCATCAAATTCACAATGCAGGATTGCAAAGAGTTCATCAAGCAAGAACACAGTGAAATTGACTTGACAAATGTTATCCCTAGGAGTTTCATGAAGGACAATTATTCAAAGATGTTAATGGTCATTCAGAATTATTTCACTTGTGAAGGAAGGTTTCACATGGTATACTCCTACCATCTCAGACTTCTTCTGCATTTTGTGGGTAAGAGGTCACTTGACTTGCCTTTTTATTTATACAAAAGTCTAGGGAAAATTTCATACAAAGTTAAAATCAAAACAAAAGGAAGTGAGACTTCAATTTTTCATCATGGTTTAATAAAGTTGTTAGTGTAAGAGGAGTTGAGGAGGTTATATAGAGATTTGACTTCCTTCTTGTTCAGGAGTGACTATGAAATTGAGGTGGTTATGCCTAAGAAAGCCTCCAAACCTAGAACTACTTTATCACCAGTTGTGGTAGAGGAAGTTGAAGAAGAAAATAGATCATCTCCTCCAGAAAAAGTGAGCATGGAAGAAGAACCTTTGCAGGAGATTGACACACCTCAAACAACACCTGCAAAACAAAAGCAGACAGTCAACAAAAAATGTAGCAAGAGAGTCACTAGGAGCCAGACATTGGCTAAAGGAAATTTGGAGGACATCCTGCATGCAATTGACATTGAAGAGTCACCCATTGTGAAATCTGAAGACATTGAAGATGCAAGAAGAAAGCTAAAGAAAGGTAAGACTGCTAAAAAACTGGATTTTGCAGGTGATGATGCTGGTTTCATTTTTCAACCTAGGAAACCAATGACTAGACATGCAAGGAACGTCATGGAAATAAAAGAGACTGAGAAAATAAATGAAGATGTGCAACCACCAAGCATCATATATCTATCTTCACCAGCAAAAGAGGAATTGGTTATCAAGAAAAGAAAGGGTAAAGAGAAAATTATTGAAAAATCAGAAATTGAAACCCTTAAAGAGCAGTTGAAGGAGGCAAGTCAAGAGATATCAGCTTTGAAGCAAGAGGCAAAGAAACATAGAGCTGAGAAGGTTGAATTTGAAAAAATGAGGAAAATATGGGAAGAACAAGTCACAAGTGTTTCAAAAACCTTGGAAAATATAGAAAAATTTATAAAATGGACTCAGCCACTAAGATGAGAGGTCAAACACATCAAAAAGATAAACTTGCACTTACAATCCAAAAATAGGGCATTAAAAGACCAAGTGGAAGATCTTCAGGAGAAGCTTGATTTGATTCAAGTGGAGTTGGAAAAGGAGGGACTGAAGATGAAAGTGGTAGAAGAGCCCATTAGCCAACTAATTGTGAATGAAGAAGAAATGCCAAAAGAATGAAAAATTGAGATAGAATATACTTGATGAGGTTCATAACATGCATAGAACCTAAATTTTGCAGCTAGGGAACAAATTTTGAATAATGAAGACAATATTGAAAACAAAAAGTTTTTATTTTTTGCATAGTTTCGTAGCGTACCTCAGGCTTGAGGCCATAAATACGCTACGAAAATTCCTGTAGGTGTATTTTTGCCTCAAAACTCAGTTTTTCCAGGTTTCATGAAGGGATATTGAATTTTTGCAAGTTTTTTTGGCATAGTAGAGGTGTTGGAATAGAAAAGGAGTAAAAAGGACAAATGGAAAAACACGTTTTCACACGTTGCTAGAACCCTCTACAAAACTTCCAAAACTGCCTTGTTTTCATAGAGAGGAGCTTTTGAATAATTTTGAGCATCTCTACAGCACATTTTCCAGCTGGAGACCTCCAGCATGTCAGTGGACCATACCAGTAGATATTCATGGCTCAAAAGGAGTGCCACATAGCCAGCTCATCAGTCAAAACAACATTTAAAGTAAAGATCATCCATCCCTAAAAAGCAGGATTGTGTTCCACAGATCTAGGGGTGCTTTGAAGATGTAAAGTGGTGGTGAATTATGGTGATTTATCCTTTGAGAATTTTACATTAATTATGTAACCATCATGTGATTGTATCACTAATAGGATAAACGAATGTAATAAATAGGAGATAGAGTCCTATAAGGAGTTTGTTTTCTTTAAAGGGTAGCTGTCATTTTTCTGTTTCAAGTTAGTGGTTTCAGTTATGATAGGTGTCAGAGTAGAATTTGAAGATCTAGCCAGCTAGGAAAATAATATGCATTGAAAGAATGTCTATTTATAGACTAAACATCAAAGAGAAAAGGGTTGGAGAATATTGCACCAAATTGTTGCTTGTATGTTTTTGTCCATTATCAGTAATACAAAGTGACATTCTACTTTCAGACTTGATATTCTCATGAGGTTTTTGATATGCTATTGCTCTATATAATTATGTTAATCACTTGCAGTAGATTTTATCTGTAAGTACTCAGAATTCATAATATTATGCTTTGGCTTCCTTTTAGGGTGGAATTACTGTGTTTTCCTATGTTATGTGTATGAATTATCTTTGTCAAAAACCTTTATTTGCATTAGCCTCCATGTGAAGAACCACTGTCACTAAAACTACTGATGTTGACTCCATAGCCCAATGGTAGAAAGCCTACATTTTTCAACCTGCAATCATACAAAACCAAGCTACATTTCATAGAGTTAGCCATATAGTATTATCTTTATTCAAAATCATAAACCCCCTTTGAGAGAGCCCTCTCAAACTGAAGAGGATAATCTTCAGTTAGAAGTAGATTGAAAGAGTTACATTGATTTGATTGATGAGAAGCCAATCAATATCAATTTGGTGATAACATTTTGGTGCATCTATTGGGAGTCTGAAGACATATTTCCCGAAGTTTTTGTACAAACAGTGGAGCTGAACTCTTGGAGGTAGCAGGAGCTCAGATTTTTTCGAGGCTACAACTACCTTGGTGAATCCATTACAAATTTTCATGTTTAAAGGTGGCTTCGAGAAGGTGATATATAAGGAGCAATCCAGATCCTAAGACACCTACAATTGTGGATAATCCAAACACAATTTCCAGAGGCATTCAAGGCAGCTCTTCAAAATCAAGTATTCCATCACATTCAAGAGTTTTGTCCTCTGAAATTGTAAGAATTGAAGATAAGAAATTTGATTATAAGATTCAGGAAGTTTTGTTTAGGTTTGAAAGTTAAAATGAATTGATTGAGATTGTTATAGACCTACAAAGAAGAGGTATTGATACCTCGACCTTAGTGACCAAAAAATAAAGAGAAGAATTCTGGGAGGTAGTTACACTAGAATTACTGTTAGAGAGGGAGTCTTTTGATAAGTTAAAGGAATTGGACCCATTTGAATTATTTCTTAGAATAAAATCTGGTATTCCTTTACCTGATTGGAGCTCATTTGTGTCTAGACTACAAAGACCAACTACACCACCTCCTAGCACCTCATCTTCTACTATTGTTGTTCCTATAAATACCATAGTCCCTGTTATCATGGCTGGAGATGTTCCACCTCCACCTACTGCTGCACCTGCTAGATATGCTCCACTTTTTCTCACAGTTGTCCTTAATTCCATCCCAATTAAATACTCTGATAGAATTAAAACTTGGGGAAGTGGTGAAGAAATTACAGCTGAGGAACATGTAGACCAATTCAATGATTTCATAGAAAGAGAGGAGGTAGACCATGCAGATGTCAAAATGAGACTATTTGCTCAAATTTTCACTGGCGAGGTCAGAAAATGGTTTAAAGCCTTAGCTCTAGGAATTTTGGATAATTGGAATCAGTTTGAGGATAGTTTCTTGAGAAAATGGGGGAATAGAACAAACCCTGTGTAGGCCCTTACTAAATACAATAGTCTAAAAAGAGTTGTAGATGAAAATATCCAAAATTTCTCCAAGATATTTAATAAATTCTATGATTCTATACCTTCTCATCTTAAACCTCCACCAAGAGCTACTCAATTGTGCTATGCTGAGGAATTTGATTATGACTTCTCTATCCTGCTTAAAGAAAGAGAATCTCCTTCACTATAATAAATGAAAAATGATGTTGTGAACGTAGAAGTAAACATGATAGCATCTAAGAAGTCTAATATGGGTAAAAAAAACTAAAAGAAGAAGAAAATCTTTCCACCTCAGATGATAAGTTTGATTCTATGATGAAGACAACGGAAAAAATCATGGATAGGCTTGCCCTTCGAAATGCTTCTACACCTCCTACACAACATGAGCCACAATTTAGAAATCCACAGTTTAGAAGGCCTCAGAATTAGCAAAGACCAAGAGAAAACAGAAATTAGCCTGACCCTCATGTGAGGCCTCCTTTTCAACAGAACTTGATTGATGAAGATGAAACTCAGCTTGAGATTCAAGAAGACTCTATTCACTTCCTAGATCAAAACACGTCTGAAATTTTTTTTACTAAAGAAGAGCATGATGAGTCTGATCATGATTTAAATAAGGGTGAGGGACCATATAACTATGTTAAGGGTTATCAACATTAAATATTTTAGATGCAGAAATAATAATATCTTAGAAACAGAAATGTTCCCGTCATTGCAACAAAACACAACCAAAGAAGGATGCTCCTAAATCGGTTGAGCCTAGAAAGGACCCACCACTTCCTACCCCTGTCAAAGAGAGTGAAAATATTACTTATGTATTCAGTTTGGAGAATGAGATTTCCAAAATCAAGATCCCAGTCCCTTTTGGAGAAATTCTCAAGGTGAATGAGTACAAAAGTAAAATTTTAAAAATGTTGAATTCTCAACCAGGAGCTGCAGATATCCTTAATGTACAAGAAGACAATCCTACCCTCTACTTGGGACCAAGACTGGAAGATGAGAAGAATGAAGAAGTACCTCCTTTCTATGTCAGCCTTAGTATCTATGACATGACCTTACATAATGCCATGTTGGATTCAGGGGCTTTTCATAACCTCATGCCTAAGGTGATTATGGAAAGGATGGGTTTGGAGAGGCCATAAGAGGATTTGTTTTCTTTTGATTCTAAAAGAGTGCAGTGCAAAGGATTGATAAAAGATGTTGTTGTTGGCCTAACACAAGTTCTTGCCAAGGCAGTGTAATGGAAATTATGGTGGCAGATATTCCACCCAATTTTAGCATGCTCTTATCTAGATCTTGGGCAACAAAAATCAAAGGCACCATGCAGATGGACTTGACATATGCCACCATTCTTGTTTTTGGTGAGTAAAGAAGACTGTACAGGGAGACTAGGATGGCCTATATGGTAAGTAGCAAGGATAAACCTCAGAATTTTCCAATTTATGTTGTTGAAACTTAATTAATATCAAAAATTATTTTCAATGAGCTAACTGATGAAGCAGAGAGTGAAGGGAAAGCAGAAATTCAGGAGGTTGAAAATCAACAAGTTTAAAATCAAGAAATCATAGAAGAAAACGTAGAGGGTTGGTGGCTTTTGCACTTTGATGGATCTGCTGGTAGAGAGGGGGCTGGAGCAGGCATATGGATCACTACTCTTGATGATGAAAGTAAGTTCTATTCGTTCAAACTGAACTTTGACTGTACAAATAATATGGCTAAATATGAATCTCTGTTTTTGGGTTTGGAAATTTTGAAAAGATTGGGTGCCCAAAAAATTTCAGTTTGTGGAGATTATAAACTGGTAATTAAACAATTTGAAGGAATATATAAAACCAATGATGTGAGGATGAGAGCTTACAGAAATATGATCATGGAAATGTTGGAAAATTTTCAAGAATATTCATTTATTGTGAAAACTAGGGATCAAAACTTAGTAGCTACTTCCCTAGCTATTTCTGCAAGTCTGTTTGTCATCCCTACACATTCCACTGAGAAGTATGAGATTGAAGTTCATCACAGGCCTGCCATCCCAAATAACATCGTCCATTGGCAAGTGTTTGAAGATGATCAGAAAGTCAAAAATTTCATAGAGTTGAAAGAGGAGTTTGAAAGCACACAAGTAGATCAGCAAAACATGCTTGTTGAAACTAAGGGTAATTATTAAGTTTTGTAGCTAAAGAATAATTGTATACCCATGGGTATTATTCCACTTGAAAATATTTTTGACCAAAATGATGTGTTTAAATCTCCTAGGATGCAAGCTGATGATAAAGAGGTAGAGAGATGTAATGTTGGTATAGTAGCAGTGCCTAAAATGATAAAGATTTCTAAGTTTCTTTCTGTAGAGATGAAACATAAATATATTGAGATGATGAAAAATTTCATTGATGTTTTTGCATGGACTTATGCTAATTTGAAGAAATATGATCCTACTATTGTTCAACATACTATTCCTATTAAAGAAAATGAGAAACCTTTAAAATAGAAATTGAGAAGGATTAATCCATTACTCATGCCTTAGATTGAGAAGGAAATTAAGAATATTTTTGATGAAAATATTATTTTTCTTATCTGATTCTCAAAATGTCTTTCTAACTTGGTGTCAGTCAGGAAAAAGAGTGGAGAGATCAGAATTTGCATTGACTTCAGAAAATTGGAAAACTCTTCCTTGAAAAACAACTACCCTCTCCCTAAGATGGATCAAATTCTACAGAGTATTGTTTCCTCATAAAGGATGTCTATGCTGGATGGTTTTTCAGGATACAATCAGATACTAGTACACCTAGAAGATCATGAGAAAACTGCTTTTATCACACTATGGGGGACATTCATGTATGCCAAGATGCCCTTTGGTCTGATGAATGCAGGAGCGACTTTTCAAAGAGAAATGGACATTGCCTTTGTTGAGGAGAAGGATAAGTTGGTGGTGGCCTATCTGGATGACATAATTGTATTTTCAAGAAGAGAGGAAGACCATTTGAAGCATATGGAGAAGGTTCTCCTGAAGTGTAGAAGATTTGGTATTTCTCTTAATCCCACTAAAAGTATTTTAGCTTTAACCTCTGGAAATTTTCTTGGGCATATTATTATGAGATAAACATTGATCCAAATAGAGTCAATTCCATTCAGAAAGTAGATCTGCCAAGGAAAGATAAGGAAATTGAGTCTTTCCTTGGAAGAGTTAATTTTGTTAGAAGGTTCATCCCAAACTTTGCTGAGATTGTCAAATATATTACCAATATGTTGAAGAAAGGAGCTAATATTAAATGTACAGTTAAATCAAAGCAATCGTTTGAAGAAATTAAGAAAGCACTCACTCAAGCCCCAGTATTGATTAGCCCAGATTTTTCAAAAGAATTTCTTGTTTTTACATTTGAATCTGAAAACACCATAGCTGGATTTTTACTGAAGAAAGGACATCAAGGTACTGAGCAGCCTATTTCATTATTTAGTAGGACCCTTGCTAACTCAGAGATGAAATACAATATTTTATAAAAACAGGCATATTCTTTGATTAAAGCCATTAAGGATTTCAGAATCTATATTTTCCATTCTCATGTCATAGCATTTGTGCCTAACACTGTGGTTAAGGACATCTTGACACAAGCTGATCCTGATGGCAAGAGAGGAAAGTGGATAACCAATTTGCTGGAGTATGGCATAGAAATCAGACCTAACAATTGGTGAAAGGACAGGGGTTAGAAAAGTTCATGATACAGTCCAATTTTGACTGTCTTGACATGATTTTTTTTGCAGAAATTTCAGAGTTATCAGATGAAGATGAAGAGATGATTCCTATTGAAGACAAGTACATTTTATTTGACTGGTAAAAATACATTGTCTTTGTCTTGCATCATCACAGATCTCCTACATAATTGACTAAATCTAAAGCAAGGTTTATGAAGCTGAAATCTCTGAGATACTATATTATAGATAAGAATGTATATTGGAAAGATACTGGTGGCATACTTTTGAAGTGTTTGCTGGAAGAGGAAGCTGAAAAGGTGATTGAAGAGATTCATAAAGGATATTGTGGAGGACATCACTATTGCAAAGCTACATCAAACAAAATTCTTAGATCAGGGTACTACTGGCCCACCATGTTCAAGGATGTCTAAAAGAAGATAGCTGCATGCCATGAATGTCAGATTTTTTATGGTAAGAAAAGGAGGGTTCCTTTACCCTTGATGCCAATTTATGTTGAAGCGCCTTTTCAACAATGGGGGCTAGATTTTAATGGTGAAATACACCCATAATCCTTAGGGAAGTATCATTGGATCTTGATAGCAACAGATTATTTCACCAAGTGGTTTGAAGCAATCTCAACAAGGTAGGAAAATGATTCAATCATGTTGTGCTATGCAACAAACCCCCCCATTTTCATTTTCCAAATAGTTTAAAATTTGATAATATAAATAGGGACCCTTCTTAAAATGTATTTTTTTATTTTGAATAAAAAAATCAAACTCCAAAACATTGTTGTTTAAAATAATAATAATAATAATAATAATAAATTTCATTTTCATATTTTTGTGATCACCCTATCGCAAATCGTGTTGGGTATGTGTTATATTATTTCCACGACTAGTGACACGCCCATGGTTTTGTGGTCCTTATTTTCCAGTGGATGGACCCGCCCATGGTTTTTTGCATGGGTTTACACATGGTTTAGGGGCATCATGGTTTTCGGCCCCTGGTATTTTTTATATCTGGTCAAGGGAACTACTGTTATGTTATAATCCAAGGTTAATGGATTGGGGTTTATGTATGCTTCGGCATGTATATATATGTGTTGTAACACTAAAAGGAATATAATGAAAAATCAAGCTGGTTGTCCCGATTTGGGATCCAGGGGAAAATATCTGTGTTTATCTGTTTTATGTTTTATGCTCTCGCTATTGTTTATTTTATGCTTTTAATATTCGTTTGCAGACAATTTCTGTACAGGGTTAAAACCTACATTTGGTATCGGATTTGTTTTAGCTTCAAGGGGAAACCTTTACTACTGAGGGGTTTTTTGCTCACGCCTGAGGTAGACCTTGTTCAGTGGGATATCTGTGGGATCGATTCTTGCAGTGAAATAACATGGCGAGCAGTGGAAAGATAGAGATTGAGAAATTTAATGGTCAAAGTTTTGAGTTGTTGAAGCTCAAGATGGAGGATCTGCTGGTGGATAAAGATCAGTGGATCATGGTAGATCTAGGTACTAAACCAACGGCAATGTTAAATGAATACTAGAAGAAGTTGGATTGGAAGGCAAACAGCATAATATGGTTGTGCGTCTCAGATTCGATATTGTTGAATGTATCTGGGGAAGCTACAATGAAGAATTTTTGGGATAAACTTGGGACTTTGTACCAATCTAAGTCTCTGGTGAATAAATTGTTCCTGCGAAAAAAGCTGTATAAACTGAGGATGAAGGATGGAGATCAGTGACAGAGCATCTGAACGCCTTCAATACTGTGGTAAGTCAGTTGTCATCTGTTGATATTAAAATCTTAGATGAAGATAAGTGCATCAATTTGTTGTGTTCTCTGCCAGACTCATGGGACATTATGTTTATTGCAATAGGTAGAAATATAAATACCTTGAATTTTGATGACATTGTCTCAGCCTTGTTGTCGGATGAAATTAGATGGATAAATATGGAGGGTCAAAATGGAGATTCCTTATTTGTACGAGGAAGGTCCCAGAATAGAAACAAGAATAAGGTTTCGAGTGGGAGATCTAAATCTAGAGGGATATCTAAATCTCCTAGAAAGTTTATAAAGGTGTGATGGAAATGCGGAAAATACTACAGATATAAAGCTCCTGAGAAAGGAAAGTGATGTGATGATGCTCCTTCTGCAGAGGCAAAAACTGGCTCGGATGAAGGTGGGGATGTGTATTTGGCTTCTTCTTCAAACACACATGTAGATCATGAGTCATGGTTGATTGAATCAGGTGCATCCTTTCACTTCACTCCTCATAGGGAGTGGTTCTGCGAGTATGAAAAATATGATGGCGGTGATGATATGAAGGCCATAATCATTGGACGTGGAAAATTCAAGCTGAAGCTGCAAGGTGGAAGGATTAGAACGCTTCCTGGTGTTCTGTACATTCCTGCATTGGCCAAAAATCTGATTTATGTAAGCAAGATGGATGATGCAGGTGTAAAAATAGTGTTTGAGAAATATACCTATAATATGGTTCGAGGAGCATTGGTATTAATGTGGGGAGTTCGGATTGGAACTCTGTACAAGCTTCAGGGAAACACTGTTATTTATGGGTGCAACAATTCTGTGGTTCTCGAAAGTGGAGAATAAATCCTAGTGGTCTTTGGATAAAATACCAAGCTATGGCATCAAAGGCTTGGACATATTGGAGAGAAGGGCCTTTGGATACTGCATGGAAATGGTATGGTAGAAGGTATGTCTAATAACTCTCTAGATTTTTATTTTTGTGAACATTGTGTATATGGGAAGCAGAATCGAGTGAGTTTTCCTTCTGGTGCTAAGAGGGTGAACAAGATATTAGAGCTTGTGCACAGTGATGTGTTTGGACCTGTGTCGGTTCCATCACTGGGTAAGTTTGTGTACTATGTTTCATTCATAGATGACTTCTCAAGGAATACATGGATTTATTTCTTGAGGAATAAATCTAAAGTACTTGACACATTTACAGAATTTAAGGCTCTGGTGGAAAACCAGATAGAGAATAACATAAAGGTGTCGAGGACAGATAATGGTGGGGAGTTTTGCAAGAAGGAGTTTGAAGAGTTTTGTAAGAAGTGTGGTATAGCACGGCAGAAGACTACTCCATACACACCTCAGCAAAACAGAGTTGCATAGATAATGAATAGAACGCTGATGGAAAAGGCAAGAAGCATGCTTAGTGGTACCAGGTTAGGACAAGAATTTTGGGCAGAGGCAATGGAGACTGCATGTTACTTGGTTAACAAATCACCTTCATCATCGTTGGAAGATAAGACTCCACATGAGGTATGGACTAGTAAGAAACCCTCTCTTTCACATCCGAGGGTATTTGGATGTGATGCATATGTACATGTTCCAAAGGAAAAAAGGACCAAGTTGGATAATAAATTTTAAAGGTGCATCTTCATGGGGTCTAAGGATGGTTTAAAAGAGTTACAAGCTTTGGAACTCGGAAACAAGGAAGGTTGTGTACAACCGAGATGTGGTGTTTAGAGAGGTGAAAGATGTTGTTAAACATGAGGTCCTACCAAAGGAACTTGAGAAGATAGAGTTTGAACTAAAGGAGGATGAATCAGACTCTACAACAGAAGAAGACTCATAAGAGGAAGAGCCACAAACTCCAGCTGTGAGAGTATCAGTTCGGGAAAGAAGACAACCAGAAATGTATAGTCCATCTTCTTTCTATTAAAATTTTTCTTTAACTATAACTGATGATGATCCCAAAACTGTCAGGGAGGCAGTAGATTCAAAGGATGGAAAACTCTGGAAGGAGGCCATGGTTGATGAAATGGCATCCTTGCATAAAAATGAGGCATGGGATCTGGTGGAGTTGTCGGTTGGAAGGAAGCCCATCAAGAGAAAATGGGTGTTTAAGAAGAAGATGAATGTAGAAGGCAAGGTGGAGAAATAAAAAGATTGGTTGGTAGCAAAAGGTTATTCCCAACACCCAGGTGCCAAGAATTGATTTTGGTGATATTTTTTCTCCTGTTGCCAAAGTTACTTCTATTAGATTACTTTTATCTGTTGTTGTTGCATTTGATTTTGAGGTAGAACAGATGGATGTGAATACAACGTTTCTTCATGGGGATATGGAAGAGGAGATCTACATGAAACAACCCAAAGGCTTTATGGTGAAGCGGAGGAAAGAATTGGTATGTAGCTTAAAGAAGTCTCTGTATGGATTAAAACAGTCACCAAGGATGTGGTATCAGAAATTTGATACCTATATACGGGGACTTGGCCTCACTAGAAGCAAGGAGGATCACTGTGTTTATTTTAAATTAATTGGTGACCGTGTTATTTATTTGGTCTTGTATGTGGATGATATGTTGTTGATTGGAAATGACAAAGAAATTATCCAAGACTTGAAGACCCAACTGTTCTCCAAATTCGACATGAAGGATCTTGGTGCTACAAACTATATTTTGGGAATGGAAATTAAGAGAGATCAGGAAAAGAGGAATATCTGGTTAAACCAGAGGAAGTATGTCGAGACTATATTGTAGAGGTTAAATATGCAGGATATTAAACCGGTGAATGTTTTGATTCCTATAGGTGTAAATTTGTCTGTTGAACATTGTCCCAAGACAAAATAAGAAGAGGAGGATATGTCCCATATTCCTTATGCAAGTGCAGTGGGTAGCCTAATGTATGCAATGGTCTATACTAGACCAGAAATTGCAAATGCAGTGGGAGTATTGAGCACGTTTATGTCAAATCTAGGGAAGGAGCATTGGACAATAGTGAAGCGAGTTTTCATAAATTTGCGTGGCACTAGTGATTGTGGCTTGTGCTACTAGGGAAGACCAGGATTGGAAAGAGTGTTGGACATTCATGGTTTTTTTGATGCAGACTGGGCTGAAGATCTGGACCAAAGAAGATCTACAAGTGGGCATGTTTTTGGCCTATTTGGAGGTGCAGTCAGTTGGATGAGTAAAAGACAGTTTGTAGTGGCTCTTTCAACTACAGAGGCAGAATACATAGAAGCCACTCATGCAAGCAAGGAAGCAGTTTGGTTTCAAATATTGTGTTCAAGTATGGGGTTGGTGCAGCAAGATATAAGGATAGATTGTGATAGCCAAAGTGCAATTTTCCTGGCTAAGAACCCTGCTTATCATTCAAAGACAAATCACATTGATGTTCAATATCACTTTGTGAGAGATATGGTTGAGGCTAAAAGGGTGTTACTTGTAAAGTTTGACACCTTGAAGAATGTTGTAGATGCATTAACGAAGTCTGTGAGCACTCGGAAGTTCTCTTGGAGTAGAGAAACAATGGGTGTTGCAGAGCTGGATTAATAACTAAGCTCTCCCGTGGCCCCCTACGGAAAGAAAACAACAAGTGGGATAATGGTGGGTATGTGTTATATTATTTCCATGAATAATCACAAGTGGACCCGTGGGTGGACCTGCAAATGGTTTTGTGCATGGGTTTGCACATGGTTTTGGGGCATGATGGTTTTTGGCCCCTGGTATTTTGTAGATCTGGTCAAGGGAACTACAGTTATGTTTTAATCCAGGGTTAATGGATTGGGTTTTATGTATTCTTCGGCATGTATATATATGTGCTGTAACACTAAAAGGAATATAATGAAAAATAAAGATGGTCGTACTGATTTGGGATCCAGGGGAAAATCTCTGTGTATATCTATTTCATGTTTTATGCTCTCTCTATTGTTTATTTTCTATTTTTAAGATTCATTTGTAGATAATTTCTGTACAGGGTTAAAACCTACAAATCGCATCCCACATAATATTTTTCCCATTAAAATTTAAGCAGAAAACATAAAATCCCGATTTTCAATTTTTGATTTGAACTTCGCAAGCGGCATCATAAATCACACATTGCATGTATACATTCAAAACTTAAGACATTACTTGTCAATATTCCGATGTTGTGATATCCCGATAAAGGCGATTTTGCGATTTCGTGAAATCACGGAACCGCATATCGCATGACGTAAAACTTGTTAAATAAATTGGCTTCACAAAAAAAGTTCAAAAATATGTGATGTGACAGATTTGATAGGGTTTAATAAAGGTTTTAGTGTGAAAATAAATCATGTCAAAAATAATTAAACATGTTTCATCATCCCAATGCGAACAATTATTGTTTTTTTACAGCTAATTAATGATACATCTACTTCCCAGATCTTTTCTTTTAAATCATTCATTTCACTATATCTTTCATCATTTTATCGTTACTCTGTCTTAAATAGGGATTTTTCCTCAAGATATGTCCATACGCAAGGTAATGCATAAACACTATAAACAAACTATTGCGGAATTTGAATGTACATAAATGTTGTCCACAATCACATATACTATTTGCACTACAGATGGAGGTGCTACAACATGGCAAGCCATCTATACTATCCTCGAAGATGAAAAACCTGAGGTAATGGAGGTCAAGGAAAGTGCTGATGATGCAAAGCCCTCAGATTTATAGTTTAAAGATGTCGCATGCTCCTTCCTTCATAGAATAATAGCAAGGGCCAGGATTTTACCATATATTGATATGACAATATGGGTGGTTGAGAATTCAAAAATTGAAGGCAGACAATTTAGAACCATTAAGAATGAAATCTTAGGTTCTTATAGAGTTGAAGATTTGAAAGTCATGCACAAACTGCCCGACCAACAAGACATCTATGATAACCAGTTTGTCGAAAAATTTGCAAATAATAATGAAGACCCTTTAAAAATGATTCAAGGTTGGAGGAAAATGGATAACAATTTTAAGCATGATAAATCAGGTATGTATCCTATTGCTTCACTTTCAAATCCGTACAATTTTGCAGCATCAATGTTGTCCAGATTATATTTTCTCCTCGATAACACCAAGTTCTCTATTAATTGGGTTCCCTTGATTGACTCCTATGTTAATTCTCACATCATGAATTGGGCAATCATTCTTTCCGAAAACCTAGCCAAAGAAATTACGGAATATTGCCAGGCAAGAGTTAGTTCTTCCAAATCCATCCCCCAATTTTTCATGAGCGCATATGTTTTCGATGCTACTTGTTTCTCCACCAAGTTTCCAACTATGGTTTGGAAAAGGACTCTCGAGGACCCTACTCCTATTCATTTAAATCATAAACATATATGGGAACATAATTTTGTACCATATTTCCATAGGTTATTTTATGGGGTTTTATTACCATTACATCAGTTAATGTTTGATAGAGAGAGCCCCAGGTTCACTAAGGAAGCCATCATAGATCTCCAAATGATAGGAATATGTTTCATTGAAGAATCATTTTCATAAATCAGAGTATTCGGAAGCTTCGCTCCTCCACATTTCCTTCCTTTGTATGTTTCAGATAAACTAATGGCAAGAGAAGTGGCTTACCAAACTGTCAACAATTGAATCAATAAAACTATGAAAGATAATATAAAATATTTATGGCCAAGTTTCCCATAGTTCCACATTTGGAAATCAGTGAACAATTGACTAATGCAGTCATTGATTAGAGAATTGAGTTTAATGAACTCAATACCAAAATTTTTGACTATACTGAATGGCAGGATTCAGAGGAAGGAATAATATCAAATCTCCCAAAGATCAAAGAAACTTATAAATATATTATCTTTACTGACTAGGATACACAGGTAAAACAGGTAGAATTGGAAATAGCTAGAGCATCAAGCATATCTAAGAGAATTGTCAAAACAATCAACCACATTTTACATACCTCCAGTTTAATTAAAGAAGGAGATCCTAAATCAATTCCTGATCTCAAAATATTGGAGAAAATTTGGAAAAATACAGGTCAGATACGAGAAGAAACAATTTCACAACTGAAAAGGACTAATTGGGAAGCATACTGGCAATTCTTGGTTAAGCCTCATAGTCAAATAATGACATTGAATTGTTCTCTAGATTCCATACAAAAAAATTTTCCACTTTTACTTGATGTTATATATACTGGAAAGATGAAAACACAGTTTAGGAAGCCTCCACAAGTTCAACCAGTGTCCAATATTTGTGAACAGAAAAGCAGAGCTGGAACTAGCCAATCATCAAGCATGATCATGAGTTAATTTGTTTTGACAATTTCAATTTTAGCAATTAGATACTAGGAATGAGGAAGGTTGTTAGAAACCTCCTCAAAATATATTTTGTACAATCTATTTTTGTAAGTATTTAATATAGTATTTAAGCCCTTCTCATGCATTTAGAGAAGGGTCCAAGATTTTTATTAAGAACATTTACAAAGGATGCATTACTGTATGTTTGTGGATGCCCTGATAAGATAATAGAACATGGTATTTTAAATTATATATCATCTTGGTTGATCATTGTTGATGCACTATTGTATTCTCTGAAAGACTTATTGATAGAATATTGATTGTGGCCTATTATCACTGGTCAGATGAGCAGGAAATCACACATATGGTACTATTATCATGTATGCTAAACTCTTTTTTAACATTAGTGGTAAATCTAGCTTTCATGAATTATGTATGAAATCAATTATTTCTGTTTGAAGTATCAGTTGCACTATTGTACAATATCATAATAGAAATTGATTTGTTTTATATATGATCATCAGAATATATGCAATATGTTTCACATATTCCTCTGATTAACTATTTTTTCAAAAGGATTATCTTACAAAAGTATTAATTATATTAAGTCTATGATTGATCTAAATCATCACAGACTGAATAGACGTCATTTTAGATCGCATAAAATCAACATTATCCCGGGTTAGATTAGATCATATTTAATTCAAAGTTTTGCATATTAGAATAAAGTTTTCTTAGTCTTTTATTTATTCTCCTGGAAAATCATTTGAAGGAAACTAAAAAAATCACATAAAACCCAAAATTGGGAAACTGATCCCATTATCTCCAATCAGAGCCACTATCCCAAACGGAAAAGGAGCTACTTTAAGGTCTAGACCGGGTGGTTATCCCCCTTGTTGTTGCCACAGATTTCTGAGGCCTCAACATTTTGGTGCTAGAAGGAGGGCCTAACTATGAACGGAATACAGATCTAAACCTCAAACAAGAAGCCCTCATAAGATTCGATCTCCCCAAAACCATCCTACATCTTCTTGATCAAACTCTAAATCACCAACTCAGAAATCGAAATTTGTAGAAACCTTCCCCTCATCCCCTAAAATATATCGACAATCATATACTTCAGAATATACTCTCGAGTCTCCTGAAGTCTAGTCTTTAATTCAGAAATTAGAAGGAATATCTATTTCTGCTGAAAATCCTGTTAATCCCGAAGCTTCTGAAGAAAGCAGTACTTCCCTAATTAAATAAACTGGTATATTAACTTGATCCTTTCGAGTTCCCAATAGAATCAAATTGCAAAAAAAATTCTGTATCTAGAGATCTAAGTCAGATACGAGTGAAGTTATGTCATCTTTCCCTTTACTTACTTCCTCACATCCTCCTACTCAATCTACATCTTCTTATTCTTCCATTTATTCTACTCAAACAATCAGTACTATCACAAGTAGTATTGTTCCAGTTGTAATTTCTACATCCATTATCCCTACTTCTAGATCTGTTTATGTATCTTCGCAAACTTCGAATCAAATTATGGCTAATCGGCCTTTCTCTAATCCTGGTGTTGTATTGGTTGAAAATGCACATGCCCTTCCAGATCATCCAGAAAAATGCTATTTAAATAGAATCCGGATGATGGTCTTCCTGCCAAATAACATATCAATAATTTTATGCTGGCCATGAATCTTAATGGAGTTGCTCATGAAGATATTGTAGTAATATTGTTTCCTTATACCTTTAAGGATCTGCAGGATCTTGGTACTTTTCACTTCCAACAGGATCTATTATAGATTGGGAAACTTTTGAACAACTTTTTCTTGAAAAAATTGGAGATGATAGAACTGTTGCATATTTAATCAATGCTCTTTCCAATTTAAAAACAAACTCAGACGAAAGGATCAAATATTTCAACTCTAGATTTAATAACTTATTAAAAAAAATCCCAACTGCTTCCAAGCCTATTGTTGATGTACAAATAGAGTGGTATATTTCTTCTTTGCCTTCTAAAATCACTATTTTTGTAGATAGAACTGGTAAAGCTACCCTTTTATAAAACATGAAAGAATCTCTCGTTGTAGAGAAAATAATCTTATCTTTGAAAAACAATCAGAGAAAGTGACATTTAGACAAGGAAATCAAAGAAAGTGACATTTAGACAAGGTTCCAAAAATAAAGTCTCAAAAGATCCATTCGATCTTGAAGGTCTTCAAAAAGTGTTAAAAACTATGTCAAATGACATGATTTAGATAAATAGACAGGTTGCTGAAACATCAGTTCCTAAGAAATCATATCTCTCATACAGGAAAAACTCCTCTTCACCACCTCAGCCTCCAAATGTGATTTCAAATGCAGAATCCAATCAATATATTGAAGATCCCTCACCATCTGAAAAGGAACCAGAGTACGAAGAATAATTTGAACTAAATGGGTTATGGGACTTCATTATCCCTACAAAATAAGAAAGAGAATATATGCATGTGTCTACAAGAACTGAATATTCTTCTGATTTGACTATATCAAATTAGAAACATAAATCTCTCCCCACAAGGGAGAAAACAGTAGCCAAAAAATCTAAAACTGTTCAAACATATCCTATTTCACTAGATCCTCTTAAAACTTCCAAAAATTTAATAGTTTCAGATACAGTGGAATATAATATAGTTGAAGATATGAAAAAATACCAAAGCAAACATCTCATTACATGAAATGACCAAACTCAAGAAACTGTAGAAAATTTTACTCAGAGAACTCAAGGCAATCCTTGTAGATCCTATACAACCACCAATTATAGCCCAAGCTTCTAAAGATATGGGAAAACCTTCGTCATCTTCAAACAAAGTAAATCCCTATGATCGTGTTTTAATTGGTGATAAATCTATTTCTCACACTCCTCCTTTACTTTTGACTCATGATATTTTTAGTTAAAATGTTCATAATTGTCTTATTGATTTAAGAGCTTCTTCAAACATCATGCCAAGAACAGTGTGCAAAAAACTAAATTTCACTCCTCAAAAATATGTTGCACATATAGTTCAATTAGACAGAACAAAAGTTGAGGTCATTGGAGAAATGTTGTCAGTATCCATTAAATTATCATCCAATCTAAAGGTACTACAAGTAATTGACATTTTGGTTGTGGATTTCCTTGAATTTTATGGTCTTATTTTAAGCAGGGATTGTTCTGAAAAGTTACATGCATATTTCTCTATCGATTGGTCACAGATCTGGTTACCATACAATGGTAAACCAAATCAAAATAGAGTTGTTCGCGAAAAATTTATGAAACATACAGTCACTGAACTTGAAGAAACAAATGAACCTGTAGCTCTCACTAATAATATTATTGGAAATTACTCAGCTGAATCGTTTCTTGGACCATTCAATGCCCATATTTCACCTTTTTCAATAAATACTTCTATTTCTCAAATTGAAAACTTTTCTCAAATAGACACTTCTAAATGTATTAATCTTAGCAATAAAATTTCAAAACATTCTTTTTTTTGGACTTTATACTTTGATGGTTCAAAATCAAAAGATGGTGCATGAGCAAGTTGTGTTTTAATCAATCCGCAAGGAGAGAAAACAATGCTATCTTGCAGACTCGAATTTCAATGCACGAATAATACCACTGAATATCAAGCATTGATACAAGGTCTGTACAAATCTATTGTATTAAATGCTAAATATTTGCAGGTATATGGAAATTCTAAGATAATTGTTAGACAAGTCAGAAACACAATTCATTGTATTTCTAGACATTTGAAACACTATCAAGCTTTAGCTCAAAGCCTTACATCCCATTTTTCTACATTCAATATCTCCACAATTCCTAGATTACAAAATGCAAGTGCTAATTTACTTGCTAATGTAGCATCTAAGATAATACCATTTGAAGAATTTAGCCAAGACAGATTTTCAATTGAATTAATTTTTAGACCTTCCATTTGTGATAACGTAACAAATTGGAGAGTATTTAATAAGGATGCAGATATAGTGAACTTTCTTACATCAGATGGATCTTACGAGGTTCAAATCGTAGATGAATATGAACATGACTTATAGATTGAAAATAAACAAAATGCTAATCCAATTCCCAAATCTGTAGTCGAAATGGAAGATCTCTATGATTTTAGAGATAGGTTTAAGAAGATTACCAATTCAAAAACCTAGATTTCTACTTTAAAATTTGAATTGATTAATCTTCGTACACCAGAAAAACCTCAAAACATTAACCTAGGTCCTGGTTTAAAATCTGAAGAAAGGATGTCATTCATTAAATTGTTGAAAACATATAAAAATATCTTTGCATGGGACTATTCAGATCTCAAGACATATGATACTTCTATAACTCAGCATACCATACCTATGATCTCAGATGACAAGCCCATTCAGAAAAAACTTAGAAAGATCCACCCAAACTTAGAAAGTCAGATTAAATCTGAATTAAACAAAATGCTTAAAGCCAAAATTATTTTCCTGTTAGACATTCGAAATGGGTGTCAAACATGGTCCCAGTTAGAAAGAAGAATGGAGACATTAGGATTTTCATAGACTTTAGAAATTTGAATAAAGCCTTGCAAAAGGATAATTTTCCTTTGCCTACCATGGAACAGATATTGCAGTCAGTTGCAGGATCTGAATTGATGTCTTTTCTTGATATATTTTCAAGATACAATTAGATTATGGTACATCCTGATGATATATTAAAGACAACATTCAGAAAAAAGTGGGGAACATATGCATACCAAAAAATGCCATTTGGGCTGATTAATGTCGGTGCTACATTTCAACATGGTATGGATATAGCTTTCAGAGGACTAATCAGCAACTCAATTGTTATATACCTAGATGAAATTATTTTCTACCCCAAGCATAGAAACAATCATGTTAATCACCTAAAACATATTTTTGAAAGATGTAAAAAATTTGGCATTTCCTTGAATCCTAAAAAATGTTATTTCGCCTTAACAGAAGGTAAATTATTAGGGTTAATTATCTCCAAAAAAGGAATGCATATTGACCCTGATAGGATTAAGGAAATAAAAAAAATTCCTCTAACATAAAATAAAAAAACAATGCAATCATTTTAGGACAAATTAATTTTGTAAAAAGGTTTGTTCCTGATTTTTCCCAAATCATCTTACCCCTGCAATCAATGATAAAGAAAAATTCACTTTTTAAATGGGGAAAAGATGAGAGAAATTCTTTTGATTTGATTAAGAAATCCATCATCGAAACTCCTCCTTTAACAACTCCCAATTTTCTTAAGCCATTTGTATTATGCACATTCTCTTCTGATATGTCATACGCAACAGTTTTGACACAGCTAGATGATCAAAACATTGAAGCACCTATTTCATTTTTCAGTTCTAACCTTCAAGGTGTTGAATTAAATTATTTAGTTGTGGAAAAAAAGGCTTTTGTTGTGTTTAAAGCCTTGAAACATTTTAGACCTTTTCTCCTAAAAACACATACTAAAAAATAGTACCTTACTCAGCAGTAAGGCAATTATTAATACAACGAGAGATAGGAGAGAAGGGAGAAAATTGGGTTACCGCACTTCAAGAATATGATGTAGAAATATATCCTGCTAAAATTGTTAAAGGTCGAGGTATTTGTAGGATGTTAACTGGAGGCTCTTATTTACCAACAGAAGAAGATCAATCAAATGAAATACAACTGTCCGAGATCAGCCTAAATGATTCTCAGTCACGATATGCTGATCTGAATTTTTTCTTAAAAAATGGATATGCTCCATTATATCTCAATTACACAGCAAAGCATGCTCTCAGGCTTAAGGAAAATAAATCCCAACTCATAGCTAATGTTTTATGTAGAAAGAATTATGATTATGTACTGTTGAGATATTTAGAGAAAACTGAATCTGAAAAGGTAATGCAGGAATTACATGATGGACCAGCAGGAGGTCATTTCGAAGGAAACAACACAGCACATAAAATACTGCATGTTGGTTACTATTGGCCAACTCTATTTAAATATGCACATGAATATGCGAGAAAATTCAAAGTATGTCAAACTGCGGCAGGAAGAGAAAGGAACGCAACATTTCCACTACAACCAGTAAATATCCAACAACCATTCAAACAATGGGGGTTAGATATCATAGGTGAAATAACTCCAAACTCTTCTAAACAAAATAAGTATATTCTAACTGCAATAGATTATTTCACAAAATGGGTAGAATCTATCCCATTAAATGTGGTTAATACACAAAATATTACAGACTTTATTGATCAATTCATAATCACCAGGTTTGGTCTCCCATCAGCTTTGATATTTGACAATGCATCTTACTTTTATGGAAACGCTATGGTAGAATTTTCTTTGAAAATAGGTTTTAAATTAAAATATTCAGCTAACTATTATCCGCAGGGGAATGGATTGGTTGAATCTACAAATTAAAACATTATTAGAATCATCAAACGAACTATAGAAAAAAATCATAAAAATTGGCACAAAGCACTATTATTTTCTCTTTGGGCAGATAGAATCACCCAGAAGGCCCCGATAGGTACTTCTCCATTTGTATTAGTTTATGGGAAAGAAGAAATTCTACCCATAAATATAAAAATACCATCATTTTCTTTAGTGCAGTTTATTGATGAAAATCCTTCTTCTTCCCTTCAACTTAGACAAGATAAAATTCTTAAAATGGAAGAACAGAGAGAAAAATCCAAAGCTATACATACTCATCATCAACAAATAGTTAAATCCTCGTTTGACACAGCATCTACCATCCCAAAATCTTTTGAAATTGGAGACCTTGTTTTAAAATGGGATAAGGCACATGAAGAAAAAGGTAAACATACCAAATTCCAAAGACTATGGCTTGGTCCATTTCAAATCATAGAAAAAATAGGCTTATCTACCTTTTTGTTACAATAATTATTAGGTAAGAAAGACTCCTTTCCTGCGAATGGTCAAATTCTTAAAAAATATTTCTCTTAAGAATCAAACTTTAAATTTCACTTTGATTTAGGAAAATAAAAGTTGAAAATATCATCATTTTGGTTGATTCAAAGTTTAAAAATTTCTGATAAATTTATTTGATCTTTCGCTTCTATAAATAAGTAAAGTAAAAAGATAATTATAACTATGAGAATTGAGTAAACCTTATTTTTTTTGAAATATTTTGAAATTTACTAAAGATATTTACTTTCCAAAAGGACTCTTAATGTCATAAAATATAGATGATATGTATCAGTCAAGAAAGAAACTTTTAACTTAGGAAGGATTTTGTACGAAAAAGGTATCTACCAAGTCTACAATTATCATCCATAACTCTTAAGCGAGCTAATGATTCATCCCATCTGATAAAATTTCTTCTTCAAAGTATAATTCGAAAAGAAAATAAATATATACAATATACAAACTCAAAATAAAATAAGTCTCATCACGAGCTTGTTTATCATAATCATAAAGAAATAATCTAGACTGATATTACCAATACTGCATACCATAATAGGGTAATAGCTAAATTATTATAAAAATCAAAAGACAAGGGGTCTCATCACGAGCCAGCTTGTTCAGTCTAAATTACGATCAGTGAATGACATTGTCACTATCAGGTCACCAAACTTGGACAACGATTTTGAGAATGTGTCAGAAAAAATAAATTCAATTGTATTTTAAATTAAACTTTTAAATAAGAAATCAAATTCATATGGGACCATGATTCATTATTGATTAAAATATAACCCTGTTGAGGCTATAAACGCCTGCTGGAAGCAGTGGCTCTATCTGTGATAAATGAGTAAAAATATATGAAACCAATTTTTAGAAAACACTTATGTTATCTTTTTAAATCTGAGTACTGACTGATACAGACACCTATGTGTTATCACTGAAGGGGTTAACTAAGAAAAAAAATGAGATAGGTAAATAAATTATATTCCGAAAAAACATTGTTTAATTCATGAATCATACTATTATTATTCTCATAAATTTTTTCTTGTTTTGAAAGTTTAGAAATATCAAACAAACCAATGAGAGATATTCGGTTCTCCCAAGTGAATCGCCAATTGTTGTGCTATGCAACAAACCCCCCCCCCCCCCCTTTTCATTTTCAAAATAGTTTAAAATTTGATAATATAAATAGGGGCCCTTCTTAAAATGTATTTTTTTATTTTGAATAAAAAAATCAAACTCCAAAACATTGTTGTTTTTTAAAATAAAACAAAAAACAAAAAAGAAATTAATAAATTCCATTTTCATATTTTTGTGATCACCCTATCGCAAATCGCATCCCGCATAATCTTTTTCCCATTAAAAGTTAACCGCAAAACATAAAATCCCGATTTGTGATTTGCAATTTGAACTTCACAAGCGGCATCATAAATCGCACATCGCACATATACATTAAAAACTTAAGACATTACTTATCAATATTATGATGTTGCGATATCCCGATAAAGGTGATTGCACGATTGTGTGATATCGTGAAATCGTATATCGCATTACGTAAAACTTGTTAAATAAATTATCTTCACAAAACAAGTTCAAAAATATGTGATGTGACAGAATTGACAGGGTTTAATAAACGTTTTAATGTGAAAATAAATCATGTCAAAAATAATTAAACATGTTTCATCATCCCATTGCGAACAATTATTATTTTGTTATGGCTAAATAATGATACATCTGCTTCCAAGATCTTTTATTTTAAATCAGTCATTTCACTATATCTTTCATCATTTGATCGTTACTCCATCTTAAATAGGGATTTTTCCTCAAGTGATGTCCATACGCAAGGTAATCTAGAAACATGGAAAACAAAATATTACGGAATTTGAATGTACAGAAATGTCGTCCACAATCACAGATATTGTTTGCACAGCATATGGAGGTGCTACAACATGGCAAGCCATCTATACTATCCTCGAAGATGAAAAACCTGAAGTAACGGAGGTCAAGGAAATTGCTGATGATACAAAGCCCTCAAATTTACAGTTTAAAGATGTTGCATGATCCTTCCTTCATAGAATAGTAGCAAGGGCTAGGCTTTTACCATATACGGATATGATAAGATGGGTGGTTGAGAATTCAAAAATTGAAGGCAGTCAATTTAGAACCATTAAGAATTAAATATTAGGTTCTTTTAGAACTAAATATTTGAAAGTTATGTACAAATTGCCCGACCAACAAGATATTTATGATAACCAATTTTTCGAAAAATTTGCAAATAATAACGAAGACCCTTTCAAAATTATTCAAGGTTGAAGGAAAATGGATAACAAGTTTAAGCATGATAAATCAGTTATGTATCCTATTGCTTCACTTGAAAATCCCTACAATTTTGCAACATCAATGTTGTGCATATTTTATGGTCTCCCTGATAACACCAAGTTCTCTATTAATTGGGTTCCCTTGATTTACTCCTGTGTTAATTCTCACATCATGAATTGGGCAACCGTTATTTATGAAAACCTACCCAAAGCAATTACTGAATATCGCCAGGCAAGAGTTAGTTCTTCCAAATCCGTCCCCCAATTTTTCATGAGCACATATGTTTTCGATGCTATTTGTTTCTCCACCAGCTTCCCAACTATGGGTTAGAAATGGACTCCCGAGGACCCTACTCCTATTCATTTAAATCATAAAAAGATATGGGAACATCATTTTGTACCATACTTCCACAGGTTATGTTATGGGGTTGTATTACCATTACATCAACTAATGTTTGATAGAGAGAGCCCCAGGTTCACTAAGGAAGCCATCACAGATCTCCAAATGATACGAAGATGTTTCATTGAAGAATCATTTTCATACATGTGCTTCCTTTGTATGTTTCAGATAAGCTAATGGCAAGAAAAGTGGCTTACCAAACTATCGACAATGGACTCACTAAAACTCTAAAAGATAACAAAAAATATTTATGGCTAAGTTTCCCAATTCTGTGTGGTTCATTCTCCCTCATGAATTTTAATCATGCGTCGAAATAATGCCATAAAAATTCAGCTTTTGAAGCTCCCTATTCTACCACCAAGGCAATTCGATCCACAGCAGATCACTAATAAATTTACTCAGTCATTCAAAACCAGACCTGTCATACACACGGATGATAGATTTGAAGACATTTTGCAATCTGTTGAAACTTTTGAAGAAGTTCAAAAATTTGTCAGATTGAATCTAAACCCGGAGGAATTACAAATATTCCATGAGTATAGAGAGAAAAGACTCAAGCGTATTCCACAAAATATCCTGATTACTAGTTATATGACTGAACCAAGCAAGGTGATCAAAATAGAAGAATTAGACCCACAGAATGAAATTGAGCTAGATAAATTGTGGACTTCAGTTAGTAATACATTGATGGATACCCCCAAGGGATCATCCTCACAGAAAAACACAGGATTTTAGACCCCCCAGGGTTATATAGTTTCAGCAAAAGAAACCACCGAAAGTCCTAAGACAGGCTCCCAAGATGCAGAAGTTATTCCTGCATTTCCTAATGCTGAAATTATTCTAAAGGTAACTGATATCCCTCCATTGGATTTATTCTATAGCCCTTTTCATAAAGCTATAGTCAGGAAATAGAGAAAAAAGAAGAAGGATTGAAACACCCCAAGGTAATGAGATCATGGAAGTTGTATGGAAAGACACCCCATCAAAAGATGAGTTGCTGGAGCATATACTACCACAACAATGAAAAAATTAGCTGAAGTATCCATTTTGATTAAAGAGAAAGATGATAAAATAATGCTGCTACAACAACAACTGGATGAAGAAAGAAACATTTTGAATCAAAAGGCCGAGTAGCAACTCTTTAAATTACAACAAGATATGGAAGTACTTAAGATAAGTAATGAAAATGACTTATCTAGAAAAGCCACACTGATTAAATATTTGAGAGAAAATCATATAAAGTATGAAGGCATTCCTACTGTAGATACTGACCCTTTAATTCACTAGATGAGCGTGTTAAGTCCCTATATTAATAGGATAGCCCCTTATTATGTTAGTGTATCCCCCCTTATTGTTATTATTGTACCCTTGTAACCCCCATTTTGTTATTATTGTGCCCTTAAATTATTATTGTTAGGTCAGCTAGGATTACATTGTGGCCCACTAGGATTACATTATGACCCGATGGACTCCTATATATAGAAAGGAGGTTTTGTAAATTGTATCATCCAAGAATTGTTCATTTATGTAATGTATTTGAGGTTTCCCCCTCGAAGTGGCTCATTTCTAAGGCGTTTATATCTCTTTTCTTCTATTTTTGCAGCTGGTTACACAACATTTGGTATCAGAGCTTGGGATTCTAGGGTTTCGCTGCTCCAAACAGGTCATCGTGGAATTTTCGCTATAACTTTTTTTCTACGAAGTTTCAGAAGCTGAAATATTTAGGGTGCGAAGCTGAAATCCTGAGGAAGATTTTCTAAAAATTTCAGAGCTTGGTTCACAATATTTTCGGAGATATCATCTGTGGAAGTTAGGCCTTTTTTCAAGCTCCTAAACAGGTCATCGTGGCATTTTAGTTATAAAAATTTTTCTACGAAGGTTCAGAATCTAAAATTCATATGGTGTGAAGCTGAAATCCTGGGGAAATTCATCAAAAAATTTCAGATCTTGGTTCGCAATATTTTTGGAGATATGATCTGTGGAAGGTAGTGCTTTTTCAGGCTCCTGAATTGCATCTCAAAGAAGTGATCGTGGGAAAAATTCAATAACTCTCTCTCTCTGGGCAGTGGATTTGAGTACCGTAAAAAGTGGTCGTAAGTAAACAAACTTTAGTTTCTTAGCTATCAATTTCAGAGACAAAGGACAAAACAGTGACACGTGGCAGGTCGTACAAGTTCGCTCTACTGAACCAGTCCATAATTAGGTCATTGTGGGAGATTGGACACAACTTTGTCTTGGAGAATCCAAATCAGGTCAGACCTGTGACATTAAAAAGATAATTTAGAGGGCTACTTCAGTACTTAATTTCAGATATTGAAGATCCGTAATCACATAGATAATACAATTTCAATATCAAGCTCCTCAAAGCAAGTAAAAGGTGTGTATTTTGTTTCCGAATTGCATAAGTCTTGTTTGAAGAATCAAGTTGAATTGATTGCAAGGGCCTATTGTAGAATATATATCAATATTGGAGTCTAAAATGGCCCCTAAAAATAATTCAACACCCATTAATCCTTTAGAAAGCTATACTATGACACATGAAGAGGAAGAGTTGCAGTATGAGATATCAAAATTACGGTACCAAGTGCAACAAGTTTCGATCTTACGAAGAGAAATTGAAGATGAAATAGATGGTTTAAAATCAGAAATGGAGGCTAAGTTGGATGGTTTGAAGGATCAAATAATAGAAAATATGGATGATAAATTAGTGGAAGATCACATCGAGCATCAACAACAAGTTCTCCAACTCTCAAAGGATAACCCAACTTTGGTGCAGAATCTAATGAAACAACAGGAAGATCAACATGACATCGAAAGAAGTTATGAATTAGTCATAGAAACAAGAAATCGACAAGTACGATCAATTTCAGAGTATCTCAACAAGTGGAAGAACTTTCCTGTAGAATATTTCACATGGGAGGATGAGAATTTTATACAAAAGCATCAAGAAATAATCAAGCGTTGAGGACAACACTTGTTTGAAGGAGAGGGGCATGTTAGGTCCCTATATCACTAGTATAGTCCCTTATTATTAGTGTAACCCCCTTATTGTTATTATTGTACCCTTGTAACCCCCATTTTGTTATTATTGTGCCCTTAAATTATTATTGTTAGGTCCGCTAGGATTACATTGTGGCCCACTAGGATTACATTATGGCCCCATGGACTCCTATATATAGAAAGGAGGTTTTGTAAATTGTATCATCCAAGAATTGTTCATTTATGTAATGTATTGGAGGTTTCCCCCTTGAAGTGGCTCATTTCTAAGGCGTTTATATCTCTTTTCTTCTGTTTTTGGAGCTGGTTACACAATAGAGCGCTAGGCTTTAAATTTTTATTTTTTACATAGTAACTAGGAAATGAAACCATAATCACACAAGTTGAAACTCAGTAAAATTAAATCACGTATATCAAGTCCATCAATTTAACTTCTTATCACATATATATATTTAACTTGATTATAGGCACAATGAAATCAACATAATTAAAAACAATCTAACTAACACATGTATCGTTCACCATTGGACGAGAACCAAACTTGACTTGCCGTTGTTTGAGCTCCCTTGTTGTCGTCTACCTCCAAGCTTGAAGGTTTTCGTGCTTAATCCGAATGTAATGACCCACCAGTTGACCTCCCAGCCTACTCCTTGGGTACTCTCCTTCCCCGCGGAACCCCTAGCTGCAATGGAGTTGTACAACGAAGGAATGTGCTAGCTGATAGAGGTGAGCCACTCTTGGCTCAAGAGTCCCCTCTCTATAACACTATATCCCTCCAAACTCAGCTATATCTTGTAACCACTCCAAATGACATAATCTCCTGCATCCAACCATAGGGTAAACAAAAGGCCCTTTTCCCTTCCATTTCCCTTTCTTTTATAGAAGGCTTCATAGGTGACACTTGGAATTTCATGCATAAATAATTATTTTTTTATTAACCCAAAATTTTATTATTCACCCACCCGTGTGTCACTCTCTCATCAAGACTCTCCAAAAATAATTTACTTAATTATTCATTTAAAATAGTATTTCCCTCAACCCAACAAGTCTTCCTATTTCCTCTCCTAGTTGTCTCTTGATTCCCCCTTTTCTACTCCTTGATTTGTGTTTATTACTGAAGTTAATTGATAAGTCTCATATTTGGTCCCCTAACTACCTCAATTTTCTCTTTTGATGAATATTATTATGTTGGCTTTTGCCACATGGAAGTTCTCTAAATTTCTCAAATTTTAATTTATTAATCTTATTTTATCTCACCACCCTATTCTCTTAATGAAGTTTTTAATAAATATTTATACTTCACTCTATGTCCCTCTTTCCCCCCTTTGCCTAGTTAAGTCTTATGTATTTAGTTATCATGGTAAAATATTTTTTCTCTTCCTATTCCTCCCTTACCCTAAGTTTTATTCTTGATTTAATTCCTTTCGTTATAACATCATATGTCACTTGATATGAATTAGTTGGATTTTACTATATTTATTATATTTATTAGTTTCTTTAATGATGTTGAGGGTGTCAATTTGGTCATGCCCTTCAAGAACTTCCATTCGAAGTTCCAAGGGTGCGATGCTTAAGAATTTATTTCGGATGCCAAGGGTGCCAAGTCAGTCATGCCCTTCAGGAATTTCTCTTGAAATTCCAAGGGTGCCACACCACTTGCCCTTAAAGTATCCAGTGGTTACGAGGGGAAATTATATGTGCAACACCAGAGACCCCTATCATCTCGTATATTTCTTTCTATAGTGATACTAATGGTGTTGGGGATCAAGGAGTCCGCCTTGATGCGCGCCCCCCAAAAATTCCTCGTGAGCGAACCAAATTTGGGACCTGCCCTCACGACATCATGATCTTCAAGGCGACGTTACTTCGATCTTTCTAGCCTAAGTCATGGTGGGAGTGCTAGCAGGTGAGATCAGGAACACTGTTCCACCCCTCCCATGTTGTTCCATCCAATTGTACAACCCCATCACCCATATGTGAGTCATTCGGCCAAACAACTAACATCTTCCTGCAACCACTGACATATCATCAGAGTGTGTTTATATATATATATATATATATATATATATATATATATATATATATATAAAGTTTCAAACTGAACTTAGAAAATAAAAAATATAAATTCCTATCAAACCAGAATTGTCATCTCATCATATGCGAGTGCCTCTGGTGGTTCCCTGTCATACTCAATAATCATCAGTAACAAAGTTTCTCATCGTTAGTCATTATCATAATGGCAACCTCAACATGACTGTCATTCACATATTTTTTCATATTGAATCAGAACTAATGTAAGTAGCTACCATTGGGGACACATCCATCATGGTTATCATAATCATAACATCAATGGGAAATTAACATATCCATCAAGGCCATCATCATTGTAACATCAATAGAAAACATGCATATCTATCATCATCATGATATTAATATAGAACATACATATTCATCAATGATGTCATCATCACAGTATCAATAAAGAACATACATAACCATCAAATCCACTAATAATAGAGTCATGTGTCTAGATCCTCAACCTGCGGTCCTCAAAGAATAAAGTATGAAGGATCAGTGTCCATCAACCAAAGTGGGGCACTACATTCACCCCCTCTTAATAATGGACTTCGCCCCGAAGTCCTTAGATTAGGAAAGGAAATTAAGATAGGGAATGCATATCCTTAATATCCTCTATTAAAATCTTGCTTTATCCTCATTGTGACAAGTATCCTCAATTTTTAAATCAAGAAATTTCTCCCTTATTTTTGTCCATTAAGGAATACCGAAATATTTGAGGGTCATACTTAAAACATCCTCCATCTTCTTTATGGTTCCCTTTACGCAAGTAATATAAACATCATATTTACTTGTTAACTTTTATTTACCTCCCTTATATAGTGTTTAAATGGCCTTGGGTGATTATGTGTCACATGCTTTGACAATCAAGCCCCACAATTATATTTTATCATTCTTGATGCCAATGCTTTTAGGGCACACAATGACATTCAAAAATGTATAATATGTGTATGGATATGCCTAATACATTACATCAATATTCATTTTGTAACAATGAGGACTACTTGGGAACCATTAGTTCGTATAAACACCATCCCCAAGTAAGTTAACAAAATATCTACAACTTATATATGTTTATTTCTCATACATTAACACAATTGATTTATTATGAAATTAAAATGATCATAGTTATATATGTTTAACATCTATCACGATGAAATATCTCACAAGAGAATGTACAATTAGTGAGTGACCATTAACTCAAACCACATGTGTAATGAACCTACGTCAAGGTGCATCAATTCTTCTTGTGAATTAATCTCAACTACATCACTTACACCACTTAGGTTTAATTAATAAAATGGATTTTAGGCTAGGAATCGTCACATAGTAGTAATCCTTTAACATGATATCATTAATATCGTTATATGATAAAGCTCTAACAAAAATAAATAAAACCATACAATTATATGATAGGCTCCAAAAACTAGCACTCAATATCAACCTATATCAAATTAGTAATAATCCTTTTTAATTTCTTAGCTGTCACATATTTGAACCTAAGAGTATTGTAATTATCAATTTCAATTGTCTAATCAGAATTGTCTCAACAATAACCTAAGCTAAACTCCATGTATCACATGCATGGCACGTCTCTACTGTGCAATTGTTGAATAATAAGAAATTGCATGTTCCCTCTTCTTCTCCCATAAAGGAATCGACATGAAAATTTAATTCCATACATTTATTCCCTGACGTGTGTGTGTGTGTATATATATATGTATATATATATATATATATATATATATATATATATATATATGTATATATGTATGTATCTATGTATGCATGTATGTATGTATGTATGTATGTATGTATAATGTAAGTAATATTTGAGTCATTATTGGATCCATCAACATGTCCCTAGGTGTTCCAAATCACTTGGGATGGCTAAGCATTCCAAAAACCACTATGTCATGAACCATATTGTTTTATAGTAAAGGGATATGATCATTTGAGATTGACTAACTAGGTGAAGAACCACGCACATGAACACATACTTATGGCCTTCATTTGGCAAAGTATTTGGTAAAACTATATAAATACTAAAAACCTAATATAAGAAAAGTGATAGACTGTCATCCAAGATTTCTCAAGATGAAAGGATGAAACTCGCTTGTTACCGTTCTCGTCATTATTTTGTCCCAAATATGAAATGAAACTCTAACATTCGAGATTTTTTAATTCAAGGTGGATGATTCATCCTAGAAGGAGTTGCCTCCAAGTAATCCTTAGGTTGACATATTTTCCATCCATATTCTTAGGTCATCATACTCTATTTCCATGGGCTCTAGACTCAATAATTGTTTCAATATTATCTATTGCTATCAATCTATTGGTATTGGATTCTTGCGTGAATGACTATCTTGTTGCATTGACTCTTATCAATTATATAAAGGATCTTGATTCGCTTTCAAAGAGTGAAAAGTTTTCTTTCGATAATTTAGGAAACCAACATCCTTACCAATGTAAACATCAGTTTACACTCTAGTACTCATATCTCATAAGGAATTTACTACTTTATTATTACTATTACATAACATAACTTATTTATTAAGTATCACAATATGTATGTTTTACTAACTTTTAAGGATACATTTAATATGCATGTACACTCCATTCTAACTTTGAGATATGCATTAGCCATGACGCAAATATATTCAATTGATGTATGTGTTTCAATATATCACTTTATCTAACCCTAGATTTATGGATAGAGTATTATAGGACTATCCACTTTAATTTAAGTGAACCTGTAATTAAATTTGAAATCCATTTTTATGTTTCATTTTCTTTAAAATTTTACAATATTTATTCTATAACAAGTGTTTTCCTTGTTAGACACGGGGGGTGTGTCATCCTAAAATTATTCATGGTGCATCCTGCACACGAATGATTTGTGGCCATCCCAAACCTCTCATGGCATGCCTAAGTTCAGTGTTTAACACTTCGTGACTCAAAAAGAGAATTATTTTGAACAAGAACCAATTCAAAATTTTGATTCCTTTGTTGTAACTAATCTCGTTGGAGTTGTGACTGAAGATGAAGAAACTCAATCTTCTCTTGTGCATTTTGTAAAGATATTTGAGAATGGATTTGTCAATTGTGATAGTATTTTAAACATTAAAAATTTTTAGGGTATTAATTAACTCTAATAATTCATCATTTCGAGCCATTTTATCAATAACGTATGTAAATGAAGTGTTTCAACTTCAACAGAAGATGCACCCATTTACGATGGAATTCTACTGATTTTCAAGAATGTATAAGTGAACTTAAAATATAAACTATTTGCAAATTACCAATATTATTGATATTGGATTTGAAGTGATTAGGCCTATCCTTGATGAGAGATAACATGAAAACAAATATTCTCTTTAATTTATCATTGTAATAGAAGAGAGCATGAATAATTCCAGATTACCTAATTGTCCCCAAATCAACTATTAGAATACACAATAATTCCATTTCCAAAAGGTGTAGATAAACTAGGGAGAAGGCAGAGTTTTCTCCTACCACTACATCAAATTAGTGATGTTCAAGCCTTTATATCTCTCTTGAAATTTATAATATTCAAGAAATATAGCTGAGAGTCTTCATCCCTTTCACTATTTTTTTTCTTCTAGCATAACGAATAGATAACTCCATGCAACTTGCCTGCCATCGCCACCTTCTTTTGGGGATTCGATATTTCTACTTGATGATATGACTTGATATATTTCCTTCCACTATTGTAATCAAACCTAACTAGAGATTTTGACTTCATAAAAATGAAGAGAATATATGATAAATATGCAATTTTTGTTCTCCAAATCACAAATGAAATTAGGGTGTATTTATGATACCGCAAAGAATTTACGATATGCTATTGAATATCGAGGAAACCATATATGAAGCTATAATTATCAATTGCAAGTAAGAGTAGTTGAACAAGTGATAAATATATTTATCATGCCAACAGTTTCACCAAAAATGCATACTCATATCACTAGCTACCAAAGTCTTCTCCAACAATTATGCAATGTCTGAAATTATCACAAGGTAGCTACGACTTGATAAGATATGCCCTCAACATTAAAAATCATAACTTAAATGGCCATAATGAATAAGGCCAATGCCAAGTGAGAGTTCCCATGAAGATGTTCCCTAAATATTTGACACATATCTGAGAGTGAGAATAATAAATTCACCATCGTCTAGGTTGTTATTCAACCATCTAGGAAAGACTGCATGGTTGCAAAATATTGTGATAATAGTAAAACGTACAATACTAATCCAAATTATTTCTTCACCATTAGGAATAGCTTCAGGGTCAACTATTTTGGTGACTCGGTTGATTGTATATTTTTTAGTTAGTTGCCTCTATTGCACATATGTTGGTCCTTACTGGGAAAGCTCCAATAATAAAATTTACAACTCAGGAAACTATAATTAAATCCAACATCAAGATAGGTGGGTATGTAAACCCTCAATAGTGAAACATGGTTGCCAACATATTCACTGGCTTGAAACATATTTATACTTGCGTTGAGATCCACTGTTAAATTCTTGATCAAATTTAGGAATCCTATGTAGGATTTTTTTTTGGTAACCATCAACCATATGATACCTACACGGAAAGTTGAAGGCCTTGCAAGAGGGTATGAAAAAAAAAACTCCAAGGAAGCCATGGTCTATGAAACAAAAATCAAACGAGCTCCTCAGAGAAGATGAAATGAAGACAAAACTGTAATGATGAATGGGTGTGGAGGCAATAATGGAATATTTTTTTTTTTTTGAATTATTAATAACTTAAATTAAAGATACAAAAACAACATCCAAGATACCACGATAGTCACATGACCAAAGAGTCATTCCAATCACATTTTCATTCCTTTCATTGATATTAATATCATAAACAACAATACCTATCAATACTCACAAGAGAAATAGAAGATACAAACGAATATGTTGGTGATACAAATATTTTTGCAGTCAATATGCAATGTGCGACAAGAGTTTTTGTACAAATATTTTACGTGTTTCATGTCGGTGTTGAATATCGACAAATTCATTCGACTACTACTCAATATGATTACTTTGTCACTGGAACATTTTCCAGCAATCAAATGAAATATGTGCTTTGTTCTTTCCTATATGCTGCAGCGGACGAGCAGTCTCTTCCTCCCGTGATGATTTCTGATGAATTTGAGCCTCTTTTACTGGGGTAGGCATCGCTATTAGTTATAGTCTTACACAAGCCTTGTCCACTATGCTCGAAGTTTTGTATTGTCACATCGGGAGATATGGAGCCTATGATTGACGTTATGTATTAGATACACCAGGAGATATGGAGTCCAAGATTAGAATCAATAACGGAAACTAATGAATCAGAGGCTTTAGCTGTTGTCATTAAGAAGACAGTGCAACATCCCGCAGATTTGAGCAGCTTGTCAGGAAGCTATGTGCATGGAGAGATTATATGGTGCAGTCTGTCGCAGAGTCTTCTTTCATGATGCCAGTTCCTACACCATATCTAGTGGTCTATATGCACATAAATTATTTATACAACCTCTTTAAAGATCACCAATATCTGAATTAATTATAGTGTGTTTTCAATAATTTATTTTGAGTGCCTATTCGAAGAGCTATGTATTGTGCACACTACCGGAATTTTGGGTTGTTATGGTTCGGTGAGAGTAAATTTACAAGGTTTTCTTTACTACAGTTTATATTTTTAATGTTCATGTAGGTGCCCAAAGCCCTACATTACGACTGGTATTATTTTATATTTCTTTATCCCTCGGTTTTCGATGTTATTTCGATAGATTTTTAAAACTAGATTTGTTGTGATATCATATCTCATTTTTTTTTGTGACTGTTCACTATCTAAAAAGAATCATTTAAGGTCCTATGGATCGATAACTTACAATAAGCATATGCAAGTAGAAGTAGAGGGGGATTATATGGAGGCAGCGGGGAAATGGGATAAAATGTGATGTGGCAAGTAAGATCCCATGGAGATTCTAGTGGGACTGACCAACATTTCAGAATGGCATTCTATCCTTATTATCCACAGAAGTTGGTTTATTGATGAATCACTTTCCGGAAGTACTCTCTTGATGAATCATAGTCTGGAAAATGAATTTCGTTGATGGGTCGTTTGTTGAAGATTCCTCTTGTCATTCATCCCGTGATGTCCCATCGAAGTAGGGAAGGCCATGCTACATGCTTCCTCCTCCTTTGTGAGGGCAGTTTAGATGCGGTGGTCATCTAATTATACTAAAAATTTGACATAGGTTAGCCCCGTTCCTTGTAACCGAATGTAGACAAAATGCTGACTCCTCGCAGCCCCGTTCATGGTGGAAAACCTTAAGCGCCCAAGCCTTGGTTTGAGTGAGAAATTTGTCCGGCTTGTTAACCATTTCCATCCTTGGTCCCACTATGCAGAAGGAATTTTGGAGCCGAGGATATTTTTGTGTCAATTGCCTAGGATATACAAAGGTTTCACTATTTGACTTGAATTAGAAAGAAGCGAGAAGTTCTGGACTTGTTAGGCGTTAACACCTTGCTGTGGTCACATTTACTCACGAATGTTATAAAAGTTTTAATTTTCTCATGGTAATTGAAATATAAGTCATATAAAGATTTATGGCATGAAACAATCCTCTCTTAGCTCACTGTTGTGTCACAAACTCTTTTGCTGCTCGTTATCGCTGAAATATAAGTAGTTTACTGTTGTCCTAAGTTGCGCATTTGAAATCTGAATACATAAGTGGTTTTAAGTGCTCTTATTTGTTGCTTGATGATAAGAAATATCCTCCTTATCCCTCGGGCAATAATAGTATTATACAATCAGAACTATTTATCCATTCAAAAAACTTACACATTGTGAACCTCAAATCTGATGTGTAGTTCATTATAATTAGACTAGGTCCAAAAATATATGCTGCATGTAAAACTTAACCGACTTGTTACAGATATGGTTTTCCACTAATGCATTTATGATTTTTCAGATCATGAATTAATGATGTTTTTATATTTTTGTTACATTGAGGCATCCCTTACCACATTTGATTCACAATGATTGGTGATATTAACTGGAGAAAGCATTGCCTCAAGAGGTTCAAGAACCTTGATATTTTTGGCTAGACCCTTCCAAGACAGATTTTTCTCAAATACGGCTGTAGGATATCCATAGGACATGCCCCCAAGTTTTTTACAGAAGATTGAGTTTGTTAAAGAGTGGTGATAATAACTCTGATTTTCACTGGATAAATACATATATATTATTAAAGAGCTAAATGATGATGTTTACAATGAGTGTCCCTGAAATATATACCTCCATCATTTGTTTGATACTTTTGGCATTATCTTAACATCTCTCATATTACTTCTATTCTAGATATAATGTCTATTCATTAAAAAAAATTGAAATATAAGTGAAATCGGAGATTTTGCACATGTGAAGTGAACTTTTTGGATTTATTTTATTGACAAGATTGGTGAAGTTGGATAAGAAGAATAATGCTTGTTGTCTTATAAGTTCCATAATTTAAAATTGTGCACACATAAACTCACAGAAATAATATGAGAAAACCTTAATACTTTATGGACCTATAGGTCCTAGAACCTTTGCTCTGATACCAAGTGTAGAGACTGACCCTTTAATTTACTAGATGAGCGCTTGGCTTTAAATATTTTTTTATTTTTTTTACACAGACACTAGGAAATGAAACCATAATCACACAAGTTGAAACTCAGTAAAATTAAATCAAGTATATCAAGTCCATCAATTTAACTTCTTATCACATATATATATTTAACTTTATTATAGGCACAATGAAATCATCATAATTAAAAACAATCTAACTAACATGTACCATTCACCATTTGATGAGAACCAAACTTGAATTTCCGTTGCTTGAGCTCCCTTGCTGGCGTCCACCTCCAAGCTTGAAGGTTTTTGTGCTTAATCCGAATGTAATGATCCACTGGTTGAACTCCTAGCCTACTCCTTGTGTACTCTCCTTCCTCGCAGACCCCCAAGATGCAATGGGGTTGTACAATGAAGGAATGTGCTAGCTAATGGAGGTGAGCAACTCTTGGCTCAAGTGTCCCCTCTCTATAACACTCTATCCCACCAAACTCAGCTATAGCTCATAACCACTCCAAATGACATAATCTCCTCCATCCAACCATAGGGTAAACAAAAGGCCCTTTTCCCTTCCATTTCCCTTTCTTTCATAGAAGGCTTCATAGGTGACACTTGGAATTTCATGCATAAATAATTAATTTTTTATTAACCCAAAATTTGATTATTCACCCACCCATGTGTCACTCTCTCATCAAGACTCTCCAAAAATAATTTACTTAATTATTCATTTAAAATAATATTTCCCTCAACCCAACAAGTCTTCATATTTCCTCTCCTAGTTGTCTCTTGATTCCCCCTTTTCTACTCCTCAATTTGTTTTTATTACTAAAGTTAATTCATAAGTCTCAGATTTGGTCCCCTAACTACCTCAATTTTCCCTTTTGATGAATATTCTTATGTTGGCTTTTGCCACATGGAAGTTCTCTAAATTTCTCAAATTTTAATTTATTAATCTTATTTTATTTCACCACCCTCTTCTCTTAATGAAGTTTTTAATAAATCTTTATACTTAACTCTATGTCCCTCTTTCCCCCTTTTGCCTAATTAAGTCTTATGTACTTAATATTTTGTTTTAACATGGAAAGGGTAGAGTTATCATGGTAAATATTTTATCTCTTCCTATTCCTCCCTTACCCTAAGTTTTATTCTTGATTTAATTCCTTTGGTTCTAACATCATATGTCACTTGATATGAATTAATTGGATTTTCCTATATTGATTATATTTATTAGTTTCTTTAATGATGTCGAGGGTGTCAAGTTGGTCATGCTCTTCAAGAACTTCCATTCGAAGTTCCAAGGGTGTCATGCCTAAGAATCTATTTCTGATGCCAAGGGTGCCAAGTCGGTCATGCCCTTCAAGAATTTCTCTTGAAATTCCAAGGGTGCCACACCACTTGCCCTTCAAGTATCTAGTGGTTACGAGGGGAAATCATATGTGCAACGACAGAGACCCTATCATCTCATATGTTGCCTACTATAGTGAGACTAATGGTGCTAGGGATCAAGGAATCCGCCTTGATGTGCGCCCCCCAGAAAATCCTCGTGAGCGAACCAAATTTGGGACCTAACCTCACGACATCGCGATCTTCAAGGCGAAGGTACTTCGACCTTTCCAGCCTAAGTCATGGCGGGAGACTAGTGGGTGAGATCAAGAACACTATTCCACCCCTCCCATGTTGTTCCATCCAATTGTACAACCCCATCACCCATATGTGAGTCATTCGGCCAAGCAACTAACATGTTCCTGCACCCATTCACATATCATCAAAGTGTATATATATATCAAGTTCCAAACTGAACTTATAATTTCAAACACAAAATATTAATTCCTATCAAACCAGATGTTGTCAGCTCATCGTATGCGAGTGCCTCTAGTGGTTTCCTGTCATACTCAATAATCATCAATAACAAGGTTTCTCATTGTTAGTCATTATCATAATAGCAACATCAACATGACCATCATTCACATCGTTGTTCATTTTGAATCATAACTAATGTAAGTAGCTACCATAGGGACACATCCATCATGGTTATCATAATCATAACATCAATGGGAAATTAACATATCCATCAAAGCCATCATCATCGTAACATCAATAGAGAACAGACATATCCATCAATGATGTCATCATCACAGTATCAATAAAGAACATACATAACCATCAATCCACTAATAATAGAGTCATGTTTCTGGATCCTCAACCTGAGGTCCTCAAATAATAAAGTATGAAGGATCAGTGTTTATCAACCAAAGTGGGGCACTACACTCACCCCCTCTTAATAATTGACTTCGCCCCGAAGTCCTTAGATTAGGAAAGGAAATTAAGATAGGGATGCATATCCTTAATATCCTCTATTAAAATCTTGCTATCCTCATTGTGACAAGTATCCTCAATTTTTAAATCAAGCAATTTCTCCCTAATTTTTGTCCATTAAGGAATACCGAAATATTTGAGGGTCATACTTAAAACATCTTCCATCTTTTTATGGCGCCCTTTACGCAAGTAATATAAACATCATATTTACTTGTTAACTTTGATTACCTCCCTTATATAGTGTTCAAATGGTCTTGGGTGATTATGTGTCGCGTGCTTGACAATCAAGCCCCACAATTATATTTTATCATTCTTGATGCCAATGCTTTTAGGGCGCACAATGTCATTCAACAATGTATAATATGTGTATGGATATTCCTAATACATTACATCAATATTCATTTTGTAACAAAATTGGACTACTTGGGAACCATTAGTTCGTATAAACACCATCCCCAAGTAAGTTAACAAAATATGTACAACTTATATATGTTTGTTTCTCATATATTAACACAATTGATTTCTTATGAAATTAAAATGATCATAGTTATATATGTTTAACATCTATCACCATGAAATATCTCACAAGAGAATGTACAATTAGTGAGTGACCATTAGCTCAAACCACATGTGTAATGAACCTACGTCAAGGTGCATCAATTCTTCTCGTGAATTAATCTCAACTACATCACTTACACCACTTAGGTTTAATTAATAAAATGGCTTTTAGGTTAGAGATCGTCACATAGTAGATATCCTTTAACATGATATCATTAATATCGTTATATGATAAAGCTCCAACAAAATAAATAAAACCATACAAGTATATGATAGGCTCCAAAAACTAGCACTCAATATCAACCTATATCAAATTAGTAATAATCCTTTTGAATTTCTTAGCTGTCACATATTTGAACCTAAGAGTATTGTAATTATCAATTTCAATGGTCTAAGCAACATTGTCTCAAAAATCACCTAAGCTAAACTCCTTCATGTATCACATGCATGGCAAGTCTCTACCGTGCAATTGTTGAATAATAAGCAATTGCATGTTCCGTCTTCTTCTCCCATAAAGGAATCAACATGAAAATTTAATTCCATACATTTATTCCCTGACGTGTGTGTGTGTGTGTGTGTGTGTGTATACACACACACACACACACACAGATATATATATGTGTGTGTGTGTGTGTGTGTGTGTATAATGTAAGTAATCTCTGAGTCATTATTGGATCTATCAACATGTCCCTAGGTGTTCCAAGTCACTTGGGATGGCTAAGCATTCCAAAAACCACTATGTCATGAACCATATTGTTTTATAGTAAAGGGATATGATCATATGAGATTGAATAACTAGGTGAAGAACCACGCACATGAACACATACTTATGGCCTTCCTTTGGCAAAGTATTTGGTAAAACTATATAAATACTAAAATCCTAATATAAGAAAAGCGATAGACTGTCATCTAGGATTTCTCAAGATGAAAGGATGAAACAAGCTTGTTACTATTCTCATCATTATTTTGTCCTAGATATGAAATGAAACTCTAACCTTCAAGAGTTTTCAATTCCAGGTGGATGATTCATCCTAGAAGAAGTAGCCTCCAAGTAATCTTTAGGTTGACATATTTTCCATCCATATTCTTAGGTCATCATACTCTATTTCCATGGGCTCTAGACTCAATAATTGTTTCAATATTATCTATTGCTATCAATCTATTGGTATTTGACTCCTGCATGAATGTCTATCTTGTTGAATTGACTCTTATCAATTATATAAAGGATCTTGATTCGCTTTAAAAGAGTGAAAAGTTTTCTTGCCATAATTTAGGAAACCAACATCCTTACCAATGTAAACATCAGTTTACACTCTAGTACTCATATCTCATAAGGAATTTACTACTTTAGTATTACTATTAAATAACGTAACGTATTTATTAACTATCACAATATGTATGATTTACTAACTTTTAAGGATACATTTAATATGCATGTACACTCCATTCTGACTTTAAGATATGCATTAGCCATGATGCAAATATATTCGATTGATGTATGTGTTTGAATATATCACTTTGTCTAACCCTAGATTTATGGATAGAGTATTATAGGACTATCCACTTTAATTTAAGTGAATCTGTAATTACATTTGAAATCCATTTTTATGTTTCATTTTCTTTAAAATTTTACAATATTTATTCTATAACAAGTGTTTTCCTTGTTAGACACAGGGGGTGTGTCATCCTAAAGTTATTCGTGGTGCATCCTTCACACGAATGATTTGTGGCCATCCCAAACCTCTCATGGGATGCCTAAGTTCAGTGGTTAAAACTTCGTGACTCAAAAAGAGAATTATTTTGAACAAGAACCAATTCAAAATGTTGATTCCTTTGTTGTAATTCATCTCGTTGGAGTTGTGACTGAAGCTGAAGAAACTCAATCTTCTCTTGTGCATTTTGTAAAGATCTTTGAGAATGGATTTGTCAATTGTGATAGTATATTCAACATTAAAAAGTATTAGAGTATTCATTAACTCTAATAATTCATCATTTCGAGCCATTTTGTCAGCAACGTATGTAAATGAAGTGTTTCAAATTCAACAGAAGATGCACCCATTTACGATGGAATTCAACTGATTTTCAGGAATGTATAAGTGAACATAAAATATAAACTATTTGAAAATTACCAATATTATTGATATTGGATTTGAAGTGATTAGGCCTATCCTTGATGAGGGATAACATGAAAACAAATATTCTCTTTAATTTATCACTGTAATAGAAGAGAGCATGAATAATTCCAGATTACCTAATTGTCCCCAAATCAACTATTAGAATACACAATAATTCCATTTCCAAAAGGTGTAGATAAAGTAGGGAGAAGGAAGACTTTTATCCTACCACTACATCAAATTAGTGATGTTCAAGCCTTTATATCTCTCTTGAAATTTATAATATTCAAGAAATATAGTTCAGAGTCTTCATCCCTTTCACTAATTTTTTTTTCTTCTAGCATAATGAATAGATAACTCCATGCAACTTGCCTGCCATCGCCACCTTCTTTTGGGGATTCGATATTTCTACTTGATGATATGACTTGATATCTTTCCTTCCACTATTGTAATCAAACCTAACTAGATATTTTGACTTCATAAAAACGAAGAGAATATATGAGAAATATGCAATTTTTGTTCTCCAAATCACAAATGAAAATAGGGAGTATTTAAGATACCGCAAAGCATTTACGATATGCTATTGAATATCGAGGAAACCATAGATGAAGCTATAATTATCAATTGCATGTAAGAGTAGTTGAACAAGTGCTAAATATATTTATCATGCCAACAGTTTCACCAAAAATGCATACTCATACTCATATGATGAACTACAGTTGGTAGTTCGAAACGCGTCGGTCCTAAAATTCTCATGTGATTTCCCGAAAGATTTATAATCTAATTATACAATGTCTGCAATTATCAGAAGGTAGCTACGACTTGATAAGATATGCCCTCAACAATAAAAATCATAACTTCAATGGCCATAATGAATAAGGCTAATGCCAAGTGAGAGTTTCCATGAAGATGTTCCCTAAATATTTGACACATATGTGAGAGTGATAATAATAAATTCACCATCATCTAGTCTTTTATTCAACCATCTAGGGAAAACTGCATGGTTGCAAAATATTGTGATAACAATCAAACAGACAATACTAATACAAATTATTTCTTCACCATTAGGAATACCTTCAACATCAACTGTTTTGGTGACTCAGTTGATTGTATATGTTTTAGTTAGTTGCGTCTATTGCACATATGTTGGTCCTTACTGGGAAAGCTCCAATAATAAAATTTCCAACTCAGGAAACTATAATTAAACCCAACATCAAGATAGGTGGGTATGTAAACCCTCAATAGTGAAACATGGTTGCCGACATATTCACTGGCTTGAAACATATTTATACTTGCGTTGAGGTCCACTGTTAGATTCTTGATCAAATTTAGGAATCCTATGTAGGATTTTTTTTTGGTAACCATCAACCATATGATACCTACACAGAAATTTTAAGGCCTTGCAAGAGGGTATGAAAGAAAAAAACTCCAAGGAAGCCACGGTCTATGAAACAAAAATCAAATGAGCTCCTCAGAGAAGATGAAACGAAGACAAAACTGTAACGATGAATGGGTGTGGAGGCAATAATGGAATCTCTTTTCTTTTTTTGAATTATTAATAACTTAAAATAAATATACGAAAACAACACCCAATATACCATGATATTCACATGGCCAAAGAGTCATTCCAATCACATTTTCATTCCTGTCATTGATATTAATATCATAAACAACAATACCTGTCAACACTCACAAGAGAAATAGAAGATACAAACGAATATGTCGGTGATACAAATATTGTTGCAGTCAATATGCAATGTGCAACAAGATTTTTTGTACAAATATTTTACGTGTTTCATGTTGGTGTTGAATATCAACAAATGCATTCGACTACTACTCAGTATGATTCCTTTGTCACTGGAACATTTTCTAGCAATCAAATGAAATATGTGCTTTGTTATTTCATATATGATGCAGCGGACGAGAATTCTCTTCCTCCCGTGATGATTTATGATGAATTTGTGCCTCTTTTACTGGGGCAGGCATCGCTATCAGTTACAGTCTTACACAAGCCCTAACCACTATGATCGGAGTTTTTTATTGTCACACTGGGAGATATGGAGCCCGTGATTGACGTTATGTATTAGATACAACGATAGATCTGGAGTCCAATATTAGAATCAATAATGGCAACTGATGAATCAGAGGCTTTAGCCATTGTCATTAAGAAGACAGTGTAGCATCCCGCAAATTTGGGCAGCTTGTTAGGAAGCTGTGTGCGTGGAGAGATTCTGTGGTGCAGTCTATCGCTGAGTCTTCTTTCATGACGCCAGTTCCTTCACCATATCCGATTGTCTATATGCACATAAACGATTTATACAACCTCCTTAAAGATCACCAATATCCGAATTAATTATAGTGTGTTTTCAATAATTTATTTTGAGTGTCTATTCGAAGAGCTATGTATTGTGCACACTAGTGGAATTTTGGGTTGTTCTAGTTTGGTGAGAGTCAATTTACAAGGTTTTATGTACTATATTCTATATTTTTAATGTTCATGTAGGCACCCAAAGCCCTACATTATGACTGGTATTGTTTTATATTTCTTTATCCCTTGGTTTTCCATGTTATTTCGATATATTTTTAAAACTAGATTTGTTGTGATACCGTATCTCGTTTTTTTTTTGTGACTGTTCACTATCTAAAAAGAAGCATTTAAGGTCCTATGGATTGAGAACTTACAATAAGAATATGCAAGTAGAAGTAGAGGGGGATTATATGGAGGCGGCGGGGAAATGGGATAAAATGTGATGTGGCAGGTAAGATCCCATGGAGATGATAGTGGGACTGACCAACATTTCGGAATGGCATTCTATCCTTATTATCCACAGAGGTTGGTCTATTGATGAATCACTTTCCGAAATTACTTTCTTGATGAATCATAGTCCAAAAAAGGAATGTCGTTGATGGGTTGTTTTTTGAAGATTCCTCTCGTCATTCATCCCGTGATGTCCCATCGAAGTAGGGAAGGCCATGCTACACGCTTCCTCTTCCTTTGTGAGGGTGGTTTAGATGCGGTGGTCATCTAATTATACTAAAAATATGACACAGGTCAGCCCCGTTCCTTGTAACTGAATGTAGACAGAATTCTGACTCCTAGCAGCCCCGTTCATGGTGGAAAACCTTAAGCGCCCAAGCCTTGGTTTGCTCGAGAAATTTGTCCGACTCGATAACCATCACCATCCTTGGTCCCACAATGCAGAAGGAACTTTGGAGCCGAGGATATTTTTGTGTCAATTTCCTAAGATATACAAAGGTTTCACAGTTTGACTTGAATCGGAAAGAAGCGAGAAGTTCTGGACTTGTTAGGCGTAAACACCTTACTTTGGTCACATTTACTCATGGTTATTATAAAAGTTTTACTTTTCTCATGGTAATCGAAATATAAGTCATATAAAGATTTATGGCATGGAACAATCCTCTTTTAGCTCACTTTTGTGTCACAAATTCTTTTGTTGCTTGTTATCGCTGAAATATAATTAGTTTACTGTTGTCCTAAGTTGTGCATTTGAAATGCAAATACATAAGTGGTTTTAAGTGCTCTTATTTGTTGCTTGATGATCAGAAATATCCTCCCATCCCTCGGGCAATAATAGTATTATACAATCAGAACTATATATTCATTCAAACACCTTACCCATTGTGAACCTCAAATCTGATGTGTAGTTCATTATAATTAGACTAGGTCCAAAAATATATGCTCCATGTAAAACTTAACCGACTTGTTACAGATATGTTTTTCCACTAATGCATTTATGATTTTGCAGATCATGAATTAATGATGTTTTCATATTTTTGTTACATTGAGGCATCCCTTACAACATTTGATTCACGATTATTGGTGATATTAACTCGATAAAGCATTGCCTCAAGAGGTTCAAGAACCTTGATATTTTTGGCTGGACCCTTCCAGGACAGATTTTTCTCAAATAAGACTGTAGGATATCCATAGGACATGCCCCCAATTTGTTTAAAGAAAATTGATTTTGTTAAAGAGTGGTGATAATAACTCTGATTTTCACTGGATAAATACATATATATTATTAAAGAGCTAAATGATGATGTTTACAATGAGTGTCCCTAACATATATACCTCCATCATTTGTTTGATACTTTTGGCATTAGCTTAACATCTGTCATCTTACTGCTATTCTAGATATAATGTCTGTTCATTAATAGCCATTGAAATATAAGTGAAATTAGATATTTTGCTCATGTGAAGTGAACTTTTTGGATTGATTTTATTGACAAGATTGGTGAAGTTGGATAAGAAGACTAACACTTGTTGTCTTATATGTTCCATAATTTAAAATTGTGCACACATAAACTCACAAAAATAATATGAGAAAACCTTAATACTTTATGGACCTATAGGTCCTAGAACCTTTGCTCTGATACCAAGTGTAGAGACCGACCCTTTAATTTCCTAGATGAGCGCTAGGCTTTAAATATTTGTTTTTTTTACACAGTAACTAGGAAATGAAACCATAATCACACAAGTTGAAACTCAGTAAAATTAAATCACATATATCAAGTCCATCAATTTAAATTCTTATCACATATACATATTTAACTTTATTATAGGCACAATGAAACCATCATAATTAAAAACAATCTAACTAACACATGTACCGTTCACCACTGGACGAGAACCAAACTTGACTTGCTGCTATTTGAGCTCCCTTGCTGTCGTCTACCTCCAAGCCTAAAGGTTGTTGTGCTTAATCCGAATTTAATGACCCACCGGTTGACTTCCCAGCCTACTCCTTTGGTACTCTCCTTCCCCGCGGACCCCCGAGCCACAATGGGGTTGCACAATGAAGGAATGTTCTAGCTGATAGAGGTGAGCCACTCTTGGCTCAAGAGTCCCCTCTCTATAACACTCTATCCCACCAAACACAACTATAGCTTGTAACTACTCCAAATTACATAATCTCCTCTGTCCAACCATAGGGTAAACAAAAGGCCCTTTTCCCTTCCATTTCCCTTTCTTTTATAGAAGGCTTCATAGGTGACACTTGGAATTTCATGCATAAATAATTAATTTTTTATTAACCCAAAATTTGATTATTCACCTAACCATGTGTCACTCTCTCATCAAGACTCTCCAAAAATAATTTACTTAATTATTCATTTAAAATAATATTTCCCTCAACCCAAAAAGTCTTCCTATTTCCTCTCCTAGTTGTCTCTTGATTCCCCCTTTTCTACTCCTTAATTTGTGTTTATTACTGAAGTTAATTGATAACTCTCGGATTTCGTCCCCTAACTACCTCAATTTTCCCTTTTGATGAATATTCTTATGTTGGCTTTTGCCACATGGAAGTTCTCTAAATTTCTAAAATTTTAATTTATTAATCTTATTTTATTTCACCACCCTCTTCTCTTAATGAAGTTTTTAATAAATCTTTATACTTAACTCTATGTCCCTCTTTCCCCCTTTTGCCTAGTTAAGTCTTATGTATTTAATATTTTGTTTTAACATGGAAAGGGTAGATTTATCATGGTAAAATATTTTATCTCTTCCTATTCCTCCCTTACCCTAAGTTTTATTCTTGATTTAATTCCTTTGGTTCTAACATCATATGTCACTCGATATGAATTAGTTGGATTTTCCTATATTGATTATATTTATTAGTTTCTTTAATGATGTCGAGGGTGTCAAGTTTTTCACGCCCTTCAAGAACTTCCATTCGAAGTTCCAAGGGTGCCATGCCTAAGAATTTATTTTGGATGCCAAGGTTGCCAAGTCGGTCGTGCCCTTTAGGAATTTCTCTTGCAATTCCAAGGGTGCCACACCACTTGCCCTTCAAGTATCCAGTGTTTACAAGGGGAAATTATATGTGCAACGCCACATACCCCTATCATCTCGTATGTTTCCTACTATAGTGAGACTAATGGTGTTGGGGATCAAGGAGTCTGCCTTGATGTGCGCCCCCCAGAAAGTCCTCGTGAGCGAACCAAATTTGGGACCTGCCCTCCCGACATCGTGATATTCAAGGCAAAGTTACTTTGACATTTCCAGCATAAGTCATGGCGGGAGTGCTACTGGGTGAGATCAGGAACACTGTTCCACCCCTCCCATGTTGTTCCATGCAATTGTACAACCCCATCACCCATATGTGAGTTATTCGGCCAAGCAACTAACATGTTCCTGCAACCACTGACATATCATCGTAGTGTGTCTATATATATATATATATATATATATATATATATATATATATATATCAAGTTTCAAATTGAACTTAGAAAATACAAAATATAAATTTCTATCAAACAAGAATTGTCAGCTCATCATATGTGAGTGCCTCTGGTGGTTCCTTGTCATACTCAATAATCATCAGTAACAAAGTTTCTCATCATTATTCATTATCATAATGGAAACCTCAACATGACCTTCATTCACATTGTTGTTCATATTGAATCAGAACCAATGTAAGTAGCTACCATAGGGGACGCATCCATCATGGTTATCATAATCATAACATCAATGGGAAATTAACATATCCATCAAAGCCATCATCATTGTAACATAAATAGAAAACATACCTATCTATCATCATCATGATATTAACAGAGAACATACATATTCATCAATGATGTCATCATCACAGTATCAATAAAGAACATACATAACCATCAAATACACTAATAATAGAGTCATGTGTCTGGATCCTCAACCTGAGGTCCTCAAAGAACAAAGTAAGAAGGAGTAGTGTCCATCAACCAAAGTGGGTCACTACACCTACTGCACAGTAATTCATTAAAGAAACATTGGCATTAAATTCCCTACTCTCAAAACAACAAGACTTGTTTTTCTTACAAATGTCAGACGTAGTTCCACATTTGGAAATTAGTGAACAATTGAATAATACAGTAATTGATCAGAGAATTGAGTTTAATGAACTCAATACCAAAATTTCTGACTATATTGAAGGGCAGGTTTCAGAGGAAGGAAGAAGATCAAATCTCCCAAGGAACAAAGAAACTTATAAAGATATTCTCTTTACTGACTGGGATACAGAAGTAAAACATGCATAATTGGCAATAGCTAGAGCATCAGGCATATAAAAGAGCATTGTCAAAACAATCAACCACATGTTACATACCTCCGGTTTAATTAAAGAAAGAGATCCTAAATCAGTTCCTGATCTCAAAATATAGGAGCAAAGTTTGAAAAATACAGGTCAAATACGAGAAGAAACAATTGCGCAGCTGAAAAATACTAATTGGGAAGCATACTGGCAATTCTTGGTTAAGCCTCATAGTCAAATAATGACATTGGATTGTTCTCTAGATTCCATACAAAAAATTCTGCCACTTTTACTTGATGTTATATTTACTGGACAGATGAAAACAAAGTTTGGGAACCCTCCATAGGTTCAACCAATGTCTGATATTTGTGAATAGGAAAGCAAATATGGCACTGGTCGATCATCAAGTATGATCATGAGTTAATTTGTTTTGACAATTTTAATTTTAGCAATTAGATACTAGGAATGAGGAAGGTTGTTAGAAACCTCCTCATAAGATATTTTGTACAATCTATTTTTGTAAGTAGTTAATATAGTATTTAAACCCTTCTCATGCATTTAGAGAATGGTCCAGGATTTTTATTAAGAACATTTACAAAGGATGAATTATTGTATGTTTGTGGATGTATTGATAAGATAATGGAACATAGTCTTTTCAATTATTTATCATCTTGGTTGATCACTATTGATACACTATTGTGTTCTTTGAAAGACTTATTGATAGAAGATTGATTGTGGCCTATTATCACTGGTCAGATGAGTAGGAAAACACACATCTGGTACTATTATCGTGTATGCTAAACTCTGTTTTAAAGTTAGTGGTAAGTCTAGATTTCATGAATTAAGTATGAAATCAATTATTTCTGTTTGAAGTATCATTTTCACTATTGTACGATATCATAATAGAAATTGATTTTTTTTATATATGATCATTAGAATATATGCGATATGTTTCACACCTTCCTCTGATTAACTATTTTTTCAAAAGGATTATCTTACAAAAGTATTAATTCTATTAAGTCTATGATTGATCTAAATCATCACAGACTGAATAGACATCATTTTAGATCACATAAAATCAACATTATCCCCGGTTATATTAGATCAGATTTAATTCAAATTTTTGCATCTTAGAATAAAGTTGTCTTAGTTTTTTAGTTATTTTCCTTGCAAATAATTTGAAGGAAACTCAACAATCACATAAAACCCAAAATTGGGAAACTGGTCCCATTATCTTCAATCGAAGCCACTATCCCAAATGGAAAAGGAGTTGCTTTAAGGTCTGGACCGGGTGGTTATCCCCCTTGTTTTTGCCACAGATTTCTGAGGCCTCAACAAGTCATCATCCAAATTTTAGAGAATAACATATTGTCTAGGTTTTGTTGTCCTATGAAGATTATTACTAACAATGCACAAGCTTTTAAATCCAAAAGGTTTATTAGCTTTTGTCATCAGTATCGCATAACACTAGGACACTCTACTGCTTACTACCCACAGCGTAATGGTCTTGCTAACTCTTCTAATAAAAGCATTGTGAGAATTATCAAGAAGGTACTGTAGGAAAACAAAATATCATGGCATCTGAAGCTAAAGTATGCTCTGTGGGATGATAGAATATGTACAAAAGGATTAATTGGTACTTCACCTTATGAGTTAGTGTATGGAGCTGAAGCCATTTTTCCCACATCCTTGGGAGTGCCTATAATGAATTTGATGCAAGGACTATAAGAGGAGCCTAATGATATTCAGAGGAGAATAAACCAGCTTATAGCTCTATAGGAAAAAAGGGAAGAGGTATACAATAGTCATCAGCAGTGACAAAACAGAATAAAGAAGACATTTGACAGAAAGGTCAAAGAAGAAAATTTCCAGATTCAAGATGTGGTGTTGAAGTGGGAGGCCAGAATTGAAGAAAAGGGGAAACATGGTAATTTTGATAACATCTGGAAAGGACCATTCAGAGTAGCTGCATTCCATGGCAATAACACTTATCTACTGTAGGAGATGGATGGACAACCTTGTGTTGGAGATCATGTTAATGGAAGGTTTCTAAAGCATTGTTCCTCTTAAAAATTTACTGAATTTTCACACCATTGTATATATTCCATTTTATTATTATTTTCTTCTAATAAAGACAGGTTGATCATCAAAATTGAGCCCGGGGTAAAGACCATAATATTTTGAAGAAATCTTGGCAACGTTTAGATTTTTATTTCCAAAAATATGGATGGCACTGGAACTACAGGTTCTTTGGTGTACCACAGGGGACACCATCCCAAGTGGAGCCACTGTTATCACTCATAAAGTTGTGAAACATTTCTTGATAGGATCATATAGTTCACTCACTAAATGGATAAGGTCTCCTAAGCCATTTGAAGGTGGTGTAGGAAATTTTTTACATTTTTAGCCTATCCTCAATTTCATGATCACCTCCATTTATGTCATTTCATGTCAAATTAGTCCTCATATGGTGTCAGTTCTCATTTCCAATGAATTCAAAATCAAAATGGCACATCTGTCATTTTTTCAATTTTTTGTAGTGTTTTACACAGGAAAACAATAGATTTCGCTACAAAACTGCCTAATAATTTCGTAGCGAATCTGTTAGAGGCATAACTAATTTTGCTATGAAAATATTTTTTTTAACCTGTCTTGTCAGATTCGTATGAGGTGTCATTTTATGATTACAGGAGTTGGGGTAGAGGTCATTCAATTTTGTTATGATAAATTAAAATGTACATAGCCTTGTTTTTAGGTCATCATTACCTTTTTGGGCTTGTATGTGTCATGATTGAAGCTTGAGATGTAAATTAAACCATAAAACCTTACCTCAATTAGCCTTTTGGCATATTGTACTTTATCCTTGCACGTGAGTCAATTTCTGGAGAGCTGCTTCATCAAGCCAAGCATGTGGCTAGCAAGTTCGAATTCTACAGGTGTCATCAATCAAGCGAGGTTGAGAAGACTATAAGACATCCATGGATACAAGAAGAAAAAAAATAAGGGTGGCCATCGTCACAAATATGAGCCCATGGACATGAATTTACTCAATGAAGACCCTAATGCCATGGAGTTTTTCAGAAGAACTGGTTGCTTGCAATTCTGTCAATGGTTGCAGGGCTTTCATTTACATTTTTAAAAGGATTTTGCCTCCAGCTTCACAGGAACAACTTCAAAGGTTGGAATTCTGAACCTTACAGTAACACCAGAGAGCATCTCATCAACTATGGGAATCCCTAAAGGAGGGGAAAAATGGTTTAAAGGCATCAAATTCACAACGCAGGATTGCAAAGAGTTCATCAAGCAAGAACACCGTGAAATTGAATTGACATATGCTATTCCTAGGAGTTTCATGAAGGAAAATGATTCAAAATTGTTGATGGTCATTCATAAGTATTTCACCTATGAAGGAAGGTTTCACATGGTCTACTCCTACCATCTCAGGCTTCTTCAGCATTTTTTGGGTAAGAGGTCACTTGACTTGTCTTTTTATTTATAAATTATTCTAGGGAAAATGTCAAACAATGTTAAAAACAAGATAGAAGTAAGTGAGACTTCTCTTTTTCATTATGGTTTAATTAACATGTTAGTGTTAGAGGAGTTGAGGAGGTTAGATAGAGACTGGACTTCCTTCTTGTTATTGAGTGGCTATGAAATTGATGTGGTTACTCTTAATAAAGCCTCCAAACTAGAACTACTCCATCACCAACTGTGGCAGAGGAAGTTGACGAATAAAATAGATCATCTCCTCTAGAACCAGTAAGCATGGAAGCAGAACCTTTGCAGTATATTGGCACACCTCAAATACCACATACAAAACAAAAGTAGACGGTCAGCAAACAAGGTAGCCAGAGAGTCACTAGGAGCCAGACATTGGCTAAAGAAAATTTGGAGGACATCTTGCATGCAATTGACATTGAAGAGTCACCCATTGTGAAATTTGAAGGCATTGAAGATGGAGGACGAAAGCTGAAGAAAGGTACTGCTAAAAAACTGGATTTTGCAGGTGATGATGTTGGTTTCATTTTTCAATCTAGGAAACCAATGACCAAACATTCAAGGAAGGTCATGGAAAGAAAAGATACTAAGAAAATAAATGAAGTTGCTCAACCACCAAGCATCATAGATTTGTCTTCACCAAAAAAAGAGGAACTGGTTATCAAGCAAAGAAAGGGTAAAGAGAAAATTATTGAAAAATCAGAAATTGAAACCCTTAAAGAGGAGTTGAAGGAGGTAGGTAAAGAGATATCAGTTTTGAAGAAAGAGGCAAAGAAACACAGAGCTGAGAAATTTGAATTTGAACAAATGATGAAAATATGGGAAGAGCAAGCCACAAGTGTTTCAAAAACCTTGGACAATACAGAAAAGTTGATAAAATGGACTCGGCCACTAAGAGGAGAGGTCAAACACATCAAAAATATAAACTTGCACTTACAATACAGAAACAGAGCATTAAAAGCCCAAGTGGAAGATCTTCAGGAGCAGTTGGATTTGATTCAAGTGGGGTTGGAAAGAAGGGACTGAGGATGAAAGTGGTAGAAGAGCCCATTAGCCAATTGATTGTGAATGAAGAAGAAATGCCAAAAGAATGAAAATTAGAGATGCAATATGCTTGATGAGGTTCATAACATGAAAAGGACCCAAAATTTGCAGCTAGAGAACAAATTTTTAATACAATATTGAAAACAACAATATTTTTTTTTTTTGCACAGTTTTGTAGCATACCTGAGGCTTGAGGCCAGAAATACGCTACGAAAATTCCAGTAGGTGTATTTTTTCCTCAAAACTCAGTTTTGTCAGGTTTTATGAAGGGATATTGACTGTTTTCAAGGTATTTTGGCATAACAAAGGTGTTGTAATGGCAAAGGCGTAAAAAATATGGATAAAAAAGAAATTTTTCACACGCTACTAAAACTCGCTACGAAACTGCCTAAACTTACCTGTTTTTGTAGCGAGGATATTTTGAAGAATTTTGAGCATATCAACAAAAAATTTGCTAGCAGGAGACCTCTATCATGTCGATGGACCACACCAGTAGAGATTCATGGCTCAAAAGGATTGCCACACAGCCAGCTCATCAATCAAAACAACGTTTAAAGTAAAGGTCATCCATCCCTAAAAAGCAGGATTGTGTTCCACAGATCTAGGGGTTCTTTGAAGATGTAAATTGGTGGTGAATTATGGTGATTTTTCCTTCGAGCATGTAACATTAATTATGTAACTATTTCACTAATAGGATAAATTAATGTAATAAATAGGAGATAGAGTCCTATCAAGAGTTTGTTTTCTTCAAAGGGTAACTGTCATTTTTCTGTTTCAAGTTAGTGGTTTCAGTTATGATAGGTATCGGAGTAGAATTAGAAGATCTAGCCAGCCAGTCAGATCATCTACATTGTAAATAATGTCTATTTATAGACTAAACATCAAAGAGAAAAGGGTTGGAGAATATTGCACCAAATTGTTGCTTGTATGTTTCTGTCCATTATCAGTAATACAAAGTGACATTCTACTTCCAAACCTGAGATTCTCATGAGGTTTTTGATGTGTTATTGCTCTGTATCTTTATGTTAATCACTGGTAGTATATTTTATCTCTAATTACTTAGAATTCATAATATTATGCTTTGACTTATTTTAGGGGTGGAATTACTGTGTTTTCCTATGTTATGTGTATGAATTATCTTTGTCGAAAACCTTTATCTACCTCAGCTTCCATGTGAAGAACCACTGTCACTAAAACTAATGATGTTGACTCCATAGCCCAATGGTATCAATCCTGCATTTTTCAACCTGAAATCATACAAAACCAAGTTACATTTCATAGATTTAGCCATCTACTATTATCTTTATTCGAAATCATAAACCCCCTTTTGAGAGATCCCTCTCAAATTGAAGAGGATAATCTTCAGTTAGAAGTGGTTTGAAAGAGTTACATTGAGTTGATTGATGAGCAGCGAGATCAATTTGGTGATAACAGACAGAAAATAACCACATGCAATACCATTCATTCCATATCTATCAAGGAAAACACACATGTAAATCATTACCTACCAAGAATCATGTTGTAGCTTCTTGATTCCTTCTCCTCCTTGCTTGTTTATTCCTTCTTCCTTCTTTCTTTTCTTTCTTTCTCTAATGCCAAAGTACTCCAATAAAACTCTAAGTTTCCAAGAGAGAGAGAGAGAGAGAGAGAGAAAGAAAGAGAATATTGAGAGAGCTCCAAAACTGATCTGACAAAAGGTATAAAAATCTTGAGCCAAAAGCTTTCCAACTGATCCTCATAATCCTTTTTATTAATGAGGCTTCTCTTTTCTTCATTTTCCTTCTCACATGAAACCTGTTACCTTTCACCTTCTTTTTCTCCTATTTTCCATTATATTCATAAATAAATTGCCAAAAATTCCATTTTTCCTTTCCAAATTCATTTTCCTTTTCCTTTGCCATTTTCCTTGGCCATGTTAACTAAAATGAGCACCCACTAGGATTTTTTTCCCAACATTCAGCTTGGAATATGTGTCCCATCAATTGTGGTTATTATTTTAACTTTATTACATGGAATTTTAACTAGGGCTACTACAGATACAATATTCATGTCGAAAACCAACTAATATTGCCTCATTAAGCATGGAAAATCAATAATCATCAATGCCCACAAACGTAGGTCTAGGATTTCACTAGTAAGTGCCAACCAAGTCAAGAAATTGATCAGTTGGAGAAAGAAATATGTTTTACTATTTTAAGAGAAAATTATTCTAGTGAAGAGTCAATAAGGGAAAAGGAATCCATGTAGAGGCACACCAAAAAATAAAGACAACAACTAGAAGAGTTTTATAATGATACAAATGATTATTCCAAGAGCCTAAAGGGATATCAACAAAGATGAAAGTGAAGCATGAAATGCATTTAATTTCAAACTCTCCATTATCAAACATGGGGTTGTATGGATAGTATATGCTAGGAGTAATTGAAGTGAAGAAGTTGTTGCAATAACTATTGAAGTGGGGTGTGATTCCACTAAGTAACTCACTTTGCAAGTTGTCTATAATAATTGTACCAAAGAAATATGGGACTTCGTGAATGCACATTGATTACTAAGCCTTAAAGAAGACTAAACTCAGGGGGAAGTACCCTCTACTAGGATTGATGATATGTTTGATTAATTGCAACAAGAAAAATATTTCACCAATATGGTTATAAAATCAAAGTATTACTAGATTCAAGTCAAGGAAGAAGACACCTAGAATATTTCCTTTAAAAATAGATAAGGTTTGTATGAGTTTTTAGTCATACCATTTGGTATATCAAATGCACCAACTATGTTCATGAGAATCTTTATTCATCTTTTATTTTTTATTTGGATGATATATTGGTTTAAACTAATACCTAGGAGGAGCACATATCACACTTGGAACACATGTTAGAGTCTTTAAATTATAACCAAATACTAGAAAAATATTAATAAATGTGAGTATGAATATTAATACTTGGTGTATTTAAGCTATGTGATTAGTGGTGGGGAGCGTAGGATAGATCTTTCAAATATGGAGGCCATCATGAAGTGGCCAGTGCCTACAAATGTATTTGAATTTAGGAGCTTCATTTAGGTAGCACAATGCTTGAGGAAATTCATAGCTTAATTTTCAATAGTAGCTACACCATTGTACACCATCACAATGAATGGAAAGAGTTTTAATGGTTGAAGGGTCAACATAAGGCCTTTTAATATTTTATTTTTTCTTTATCCAAGCACAATTTATTACATTATCAAATTTTTAGAGACCATTCAAAGTATATACATATGCAAGCAGGTATGTTATAGGAGTGGTCTTGATGCAAGGAGGAAGGCTTTTATACTACAAGTCTAAAGTATTTAATGGATTAGTCCTCAAATTCTCTACCTATTACAAGGAGCTCTATGCTTTAATACAAGTTGTCAAAAATAGGAAACACTATCTAATGGGAAATGATACTATCATCTACATATATCACTAACCATTATAGTATCTTCAAACCCAAAGTAAGCCTCAACAAACTAGACATTATAAGTCGACGAGTTTCTTACAAATATTCCATTTAGTCATCAAGAATTTAAGAAGATTAGCAAAGATATGTGAGTTGGCATGCTTTCAAGGCCACCTTCTTCAAAAATAATATCTTTTGAAACTCTAATTCATATGTATAGTTTAATTGATGATGCATATAGAGAGGAATATAAAAAGCATGAGGAATTCAAGGAGCTTTTTCAAAAGCAACAGGTTTAGAGTCATTTAGAAAATAATGACAACCTAATTAACAATCATTTCCAGAATGGGTTACTCTACATGCTATAAAATATCTTTGTGTTCCTAAAGGTGAGTGGTTGTAGTGGATAAGAGAGGCTCACACCTCCTAGCTTGTAGGGAATTTTAGTGTTGAGAAGAGAATTTCCAACTTATAGAGGTATGTGTATTAGCCCATAATATAAGAATATGTAGTAAGGTTCATTAAAGGATATACATATTATTGTATCAATAAGCTTAGTAAAAGAAAGCAAGGAATATACCATCCTTTTCCTATACCTACTTGTCCTTAGGAAATCACTTCCATGGAGTTTGTGGGAGTTTACAAACAACCAGGAAGGGACATGGAAGATATGTTCATGGTAGACAATATGTTCATCAAGATGTGTATTATCATACCCTATAAAAATACCATCATAGGAAAAGAAGTAACAAAAATTTTCTTTAAATAGGTTTGTGAAAATTCCTTGATTGCAATTACTGGATATTAGTATCCTAATTGTTAGCAGTTTAATTTTTTTATGAAAATTAATGAGTAATTCACAATTTAAATATTCACCATAAAAATACATTGCGTAAAATAAAATCAGTAACTAAGAAATAGATTCACATAAAATAACATCGACAAAATAATTTTTAGACTAGCTTCCTTGAAAAATCCACAAAAGGAAAACCGGTGTAAAAAATGAGGGATTATTTTATTATTATGGATTAAATTCTAGGAGTACAATTATCTAGATACAAAGCTGAATATCCTCCAAAAAATACACTAGAAAAATAGTTGGGAGATATTTTTCTCCCTCTACAAATTAACTTGGCTTCCACTGCCCTTTTTGCATTGTCATCTGGAAATGGACACTGCCTAGGCTAGAGAAATTCACACTTCCTACTAACTGGCTCCATATGAGTCATTCTGCCTCCCTCTACCTCTGGCGAAAATAGCTCTACCTCTCGAATTATTTTTTCGTCCTCTGACAACTGAAATGATCTCTCTCCTGGCACTACACTAAGGTTTTTGGCTGCTCGTAGTGGCTGCACAACCTCTCTATAGAATAATTTCATCCTCCCTTTTCCTACCTCTTCTATACTCTAAAATCACTGGAGGAATCTCCAAAATCCTCCTCTTGAATTATCTTCTACTCCCTCTATCCAATGCTTTCTCTCTATCTTGAGTGTTCTCCCTTGTTGAATCACTACAAGTAGGTAGCTCGATCTTTCAAGGTAACTCCCTTTCCCTCTCTTTTTTTCCTTCTCCATCCCATGAAATTTCTCTTATGATATTTCACTATATATTCAATGACCATCATTAGATCACGGCTAAGATCATCTTATACTTGATCCAAGTCATTTTCTAGAACTCTCTAGAGCATAAGTTGATCTCCTTAAATAATTAACTTTATTTAACCATTTTTCCTAAGTTAGACTTAGGAAATATTTAAATGATGTCTAATTAATTTAATTAAGGAATTTCACAAGCTCATCTCACGAAAAATTTCATGGGTTTTTGATATTTCATGTTCCTTAGCCTCTTAGACACAAATTGGTGCCAAAAAACTTGTCAAATTCTACCAAATCAATAAAAAAGAAACACTCCCTCTTAGCAACAAAGGTGTTCTCTCCCCAAAATCTCTTCTCTATAGCTAGAACATGTTGTTGGTGTCTAAAATTTACAACATACTATCACTGTCTACCAAGATACCATGCATACTCTCATTCACATGCTAACCTTATAACTGAACCACTCTACATTTGTGATACTACTGAAACTTCATTATTCCTCCCCGCGCCACTGCCAACATTGCTTGCATTGAATCTAATCTCATGCTTCTATTGTTGCTACAACTTTTGAAACTAAGAACTGATATGAAACTGGATTCTACAATTTTCTCTTGTGTCTCTGACGATAAATAGCTCTGATCTATCTACAAAGTATCTGAATATGCCCAACTATCTCTGTGCTCATCTTGTAGCTGACTATAACTAGCTTTGCACTGTTTCTTAATATCTAACTATGCCTTTTGACATTTTTATCCTCTTGCTACTAAATATTATGGGCCCTCGTAACTAAGCCAATGATCCATGAGGAAAAAATTGTCTGATGATGTGCCTCCTTAGACCTTGCCCTCTCCTACAACTCTGAAGCCTCATGCTTCTCCTCCATCTAGAGGTATAATTGCTATCAATGCAAACTCCTCCAACTTGGAGGTCAATTCATCTATCTCTGTTGATGTTGTCATCTATTGTTTCCCCTTCTTATACTTATTTCTCTTGGGACACTAGGTGACATAGTGACCAAAATTACCACATCTGAAGCATTTGATATTTGACAGGTTCTTTTTCTTCTCCTCTCCTCCCTTTGAGTTTTTTCCTTGGTTGAGACCTTTCATCACCTTTCCCTTATTGGAAAGGGCCACGTTCTTATATTCCTTCTCAACCTTTTGCCCCTTGCTACTATTGCTAGTATTACCCTCGATAAGACCAATCATTATTTCCTCTTGAGTTAAGTCACTCCATAAACAATTCCCAATCTAACATTTTATCTCGTCCAATAATTCCATAAATGAAAGTTTCCCATTCTTTAGAAAACCATTTATAGAAACTTGCACAAGTTATTTGTCATTTGGATTCTCTCCTACAACTACTATCTCATCATAGACAGTCTGAACTATGGTGAGACATGAAGTTACATTCTCACCCTTCTACATATTTTTGGTTCACAGATTCTCCTTGAGGTTCATTTTACAATTCTCTGATGGATCCTGGTATAACTTCATAATCACCTCCGACGTGTATTTTTCTATATTCTTCTCTGAAATTTGTGGGATAATATGATCCCAAACCCTATCTAGGACCATCCTCTTTTCTTTGGTAATATCCTTCTTGTATTCAAGATAATAGACCAAATATTTCGATTAAGCTACAATTATTATCATGAACTCCTTCAAACCATGCTCATCTAATAGGAATAACATCCTAGCCTTCTAGAGACCAAAGTAGGAATCTCCTTCAAGTATATACTGATATTTGAGACTTGCTACGACCATCTCATGAAACTCAAATAAACTAGAGACTAGATCTGGAAATATCCTTCTCTTTATTGCTAAACCTTCCTTCTACTACTCACACTCCCTTTTAAATGTGTATATCTGCCTCCAAAAATCGTTCTCCATCTAATGAATTTCCTTTAGCTTCTCACTACGATTACTCACTCTACCTTCCATAATTCCTTCTTTGTGAACTAGCACATGAAATGTAACCTCTGAAACTTGATATGGCTAGTCAAGAAAACTCGCATGATCTGATGCAATTGGAAATCTCATATCTCCTCCTAGAAATTAGAAACTGGAAACCGTTTTAGAAAACTAGAAAATTTTCTCCTTTAGTGTGATTTTATATTCCTACCCTTGCATATATCTGCAAGTGTAACCATCACTGCAAAAATTATGTTCCCAAATATTCTCTCAGGAACCTCTTCTTAGAAACCACACTGCCTGCTAGAATTATGTTCTATGCAAATCAATCTTTTCCTGCACTCTGCCTCTAGAAATCAATTTTCTTGCCCAATAATTCACACTTCCTTGTTGGTCTACAAAAACTTGAACTTTGTGTTTCATATATCCCTCTAAACTTTCATGATCTACTGATCTTTCACCTCTGAACCTCCAATATTATATTTAATGCTCTGAAACCATGTGAAAATTCCTTGATTAGAGTTATTGGATATTACTCTCTTAACTATTAGCAATTTAATTGTTTATGAAAATTAACGGATAATTCACAATTACAATCTTCACCATAAAATACATTATGGAAAATAAAATCAGGAATTGAGAAATAGTTGCACACACAATAAAATCAATACAATAAATTTAGGACTAATGTCCCCAGAAAAAATACGAAGGGAAAACTGGCGCAATAGATGAGGGTTTATTTTATTACTATGCAGCAAATTCTGGGAGTACAATAATCTGGATGCCAAGCTATAAATCTTCTGGAAATTACACTAGAAAAATATATGGGATATATTTTTCTCCCTTTGCAAATAAATTGTGCATCTACTGGCTTGCTCGCACTGGCATCTATAAATGTGTACTGCATGGCTTGGAATAATTCACACTTCTTTCTAGCTAGCTATAGATGAGTCGCCTTTCCTCCTTTTTCCTCTAGAAAAAATCACTCTTCCTCCCAAATTAATTTTTTGGCCTCAGACAACTAAAAATACCTCTCTCTCGTCTCTCACACTAAGGTTTTTGGTTGCTCGCACTAGTTGAATGACCTCTCTACAGAATAATTCCAAATTCCCTTTTTCTCCCTCTCTGAATCTGGAAAACCACTAGAAGACTCTCCATAATCCTCCTCCTGAATTATTTGTTACTCCCTTTCTCTTATGCCCTCTCTCTGGCTCAAATTTTCTCCCTTTTTGAATCACTACAATTAAGTAGCTCAATCTGCCAAGGTAACTCACTCTCCCTCTCTTTGTGTCCTTCTCCATCCTGTTAGCGCTCAAATCTACCTCAGGCTGAAATGAAGTAAAACTCGAGGCTACATCAAACCACGCTCAGCCTCGTAGCTAGCCCTACGAGGACAAGAGAGGGCTCTCTCCGTCAATCTCGATAAAATGAGCAATAGGATGCGAGATGACTTACAATAGGAACTGATTTTAGGCTAGTAAAGAGATAGGTATGTTTGATTTTTGGTTTTTGGGTTTTTCGCTGGAGAAATGGGAAAACAGATTTTGGGTCCGGGGATAAGGTCAGACCTTTGCAGATTTCGAGTTGGGGCGAGGTAGGTGAATGTCTTGATGTTTTTGATTGGATATATGAACAGATTAGACCGACGAGGAGCTGAAGAGGGAAAAGAAGAACTTGGATCCTCTCCAAACAGTTGAAAACATATAGAACTAACTGAATTCAAAGGCCAAGCACTGTAAACAATGGATTCAACCTTATTCACTCATTCAATTTAGTTCAGAAGCATATGAAAGGATGGTATACATTAAACATGAAGAAACTTACAGTAAACAAAGAAGAAACACCATCAAGAACAGAACACCACAAGGATCCCAACAAGTGTCGCAAAACCCCTGATCTTTCCTTAACCAAAATATGAAAAATATGTACAATGATATCAAAAGTCTCCCAAGAGTCCAACCTGTAGAATGCCTCAGAAATTACAATATATAGATCACTCTAACACCTTTCCCCACCTCTAGGGGTCGAATTCTCTCTTCAGGGATCAGTTTCAACCAATTCTATTCAAGGAACTACAATCTAGGCAGCTAACAACTTGCCTCTAAAAGAGTGGAAACTGATCCATTACATGATTTTTTACCCTTTTGAGAGTGAATCTTCTAGAATAGATAAAAACAAGCCAAAGTTACATGCCAAACATAAATTTACATCATAAAAACCCAAAAATTCCATCCACAAGCAAAACTGGTCCATACTGGGCGAAAATCTGAGCTGGCAGTTGAAAATTCAGCAAAAATTTAAGTGGGTCGCATTTTTTCCAGCCTGAATTTGAGGTACTTCCCGGCATCCAAATTGAGCTCATGATAGCTCGTTGGAAACCCCTAGATGTTGACTATCCAACCCAAGTGGAATTTTCCAATTTGGAGCTCATTTGACCCTCCAAAACTTCTTTCTCCCAGACGTACTTCCTGCTGGTGCAAGAGGTGGCAGCAAGGTGGTTTTCATAGTATTTTTGAGCTCTTTGACCATCCAGATTTTGATGAAATGCTTAGGTGATGTCTGAGGATGCATAAATAACCATGACAAATCCAAAAATGTAAATATTTCCTCCAGCAAGTGTCCCAAAAAAAAGTGAGCATATGAGGGTGAGACCCACTTAACTGAAAAACCTGTTTTTTGACCCAAAAATTTGAAAATGACAAAATTTTCTCCGAATTTGCCCAAATTCGGAGCGGAGGTCCTCCATCATGTATCCTGCCCAGTCAATGAAGCCTCGGCCAAAATCCGAAGTGGATTAGGCCTTTTCCGCCGTCTTAGTGCTCCGCGCAACCTCCTCTCCAGAATCTTCATTCTCGCTTTGCAAACATGCATGCGAGCCCAATAATGGCCTTTCATGTGACGAAGCATGTCTTTGTCTCGATTGGCCTTCGCCAACAATTTCTCCAGATGAATGTTCACATGTGTGAGTACAGTATCTCGGTCGGCTGGTGTCATGTCACCGGGTCTCTTTCGATTCCACTGTCGGTCCTCACGGATTCGACGCAACTCATAATATGTGAGCTCATCCTCAAGCTGTTTGTTGCGCTGCTCCAAATAGTTTATCACCCACTGAGCCTTCTGCAATTGATCTTTCAGCTTTTCATTCTCGGCCCTTTGCTCCTGGATGACTTCCCTCAGTTTCGAGCTAGGAGAGCTCGCATCAACATCAATGACTGTGAAATCTGTGTCCCGGCCTCCTGATGGGCCCTCATCATGCATGGGCCTCTTGCCCCTATCCTGTATCTGTACCTGCACTGAAGAAGAAGGCGAGACCCCTTCCACATCATGTGGAGATAATACTCGCTCTGCTGATGAAGTCGGCAAGACCCCTTCCACCTCACGTGGAGATAATACTCGCCGTGTCGCTGCAAATAAGGCCCCGTGGCCTCGCTGATATGTCTGAACCAAAGGAGTACTGATATGCTCAACCTCAGGCATGTCCGGCTGGTGTGAAGGCTCTCCTGCATCATGAACTGTCTCGGGAGGCGGCTGTGGCACTCTGAAAAAGTCTCTAGAAATGAAATCCTCCCAAGTGATGCCCTGCTCTGCCAACTGATGCAACACTATGATCTTGATCAAAGCGTAATGGTATATACTCTTGTACTGCTGCACTGGGCTCGTCTTCTTTTGCACAAAAATCACCATCCTCTCTATGTTGCGATATATGAAGTACGGAATATTCATCATACGTACCCTTGTGAATTGCATCAACAAACGAACATGGTACGCAAAGAGACGAGTATATCTGCCCTCACAACTAAAATACTGAATGATGAGTTTCATCAGCGGTGCAAACTCATCCCTCAAGAATCTGAATGGAAAAACTCTGCTCAAGTAACTCATATATCCAGTTTTAATGTATGGCTCATAATGGAATTTCTCTAAATGCTGACGTTTGTTCCATTCCTCGCCCATGTTTGGTATGCCAGTGGCTTGAGCAATAGTCAAGGGTGACAAAATGAATTCAACCCCGGCAAGATTTACCCGGCCATCCCGTAAATGTAGAACAAACATACGAGCCAATTCACGATGAAGCCGGGTTTGTGCAATCATCTCACAAAATTGGAAACATGACACATATCGAAAACAATCCATTGCTAGTGGACATGCCTGCAACTGAGCCAAAGAAGTAGGCTCCTCTCTGCGATGATTACCACCTTTGACAACTCTATGAGACCCCCGTGGCACATTACCTTCAGTCGTGGAATCATTGCCTGACTCTTGCTCATACACTGACTCTGTCTCTGACATGGCTTTGAAAAAAATATTGGCAATATGTATACTGATATAAATGCAGTGAAAACAGAGTTATAATGTATGTTTCAACACCCAACAGATATCCCCCACTGTCAAAGTACCATAAGGAAACAAACAATGATAGCAGCTCTGTTTTAGGTGGATTGAGATAAAAGCACAGTCTATGTTTTAATTGCAAGTGAAATTTGACAAATGGTAGCAGGCAGCCTTTAGAATATTGGATAAACTTTGTCAAAGGGAATAATGAATCATAAGACTGTGTTTGTCAATGGGCATTGAACAATGAGTATAAGAACGTGTTTATCAATGGGCAATGAGACACAATATGACAATGATCACCATGAAACAAAAGCCATGACAGTGGTAAAACAATGATGATGACAACGGTGGTATAACGAGTGTAAAGGCAGTGGGGCTTTGACAATACATGCAAAGGTAGATATATCAATGATATAAGGTGGGAAAATACTCATAAAACCATCCATATATATTTAAAAACCCTGAGGAACAAATCTGCCATGAATGTAGGGTTTTACTCTTCCATTCAAATGTTTAAAGTCTTCAAGATACCACCAACACATTAGAATCTACTGAGCAATAGTTTATAACCTGTTTGAAGGCAGCTGGAGATGATTTAAATCGAAATTGGGCGCCCAACGCAACTTTTCTGAACTCTGTTAGCAAGTGGGTCGCATTTCCCTCAAGTGGGTCGCATTTCCCTCTTGCCACATAGTGCATTTTTCAGGAAGCTTTTGGAGCCTTCCCGGTGTCCAAATTGAGCGTGTGATAGCTCGTTGGAAAGCTCTTGGAGTCTACTTTCCAACACAAGTGGAATTATGCAATTTGGATTTGATTTACCCTGTCAAAAAGCAAATCTCCCAACACTATTCAAAATGAGCAGAATGAGGCTGCCTCAAGGAAGAGCGTTGTTGCAGTCAACTTTTGAAGGTCTTCCTCAACTCCAAATTGAGCTCATGATAGCTCATTGGAAAGATATTTTTGTCTAGTTATCATTTGACTCATCATGCAAGTAATTTGGCCAAAAATCCTAGGAGAAAGTTTGATTTTCCCAAGGTCACTTCAGAGGTGCATTCAATTCTCCTGAGGCAACGGTATTTTTGACATTTCTCTAAAACCATGATACCTGTGTAAAAAATGAAGGAGGTTTTTCTTCCTTGGCATGTTTTGGACAGGAAACTCTCTCAGTTTCCCAAATTTCATCTTTGATTTCTCTGAAACATCTTTTGAGTGAAACCGATCCCGATGTGTGGAACAAGGGATTTTGTCGAAATGAAGCGAAATGAAGGGGATACGGGGCTACTAAATTCTTGGGGAAATTTTTGGAAGTAGGGAGGGATGTTAGGAAGCAGGGGAAAGTGGAATATCAGAGATTGAGTGAGGGGAAGGGGTCCAAAAAGGAAAAACACAGGCCTAGCCTAGAAAATTGCCAAGTTGTGGCAAGAAACTAGGGTTTGTGCAAAAATGAGGAATTTGAGGGATATCAGTGATGGGAAGTGTTTAATAAGGTATGTTAAGGATAGGGGAAGGTGTGTGAACATCAGGATACAAGTCTTTTCGATGATTTGACCATCCAAGAGAAATTACCTCCAAAACCCTAGGAGAGGGAAATGGACCTTACCAAGGCACAACTGAAGCATGAACAATGTGTAAAATGACTTAATGGAACTTGACATGATGATGAAAACCCTATGAATGATGGTACACTCAGCTGAATGGTGCCATGGACCGACATTTGGACAAATTTGACAGGAGTAAAAGCAACCCCTAGACCTAATGCCTAGTTACCAAATTTTGCTTGAAGACTCTTTGAAATGACAAAATTTGACCTTGACACCTTAAAATCACTTTGTAAGAGCATGTTTGATCACTGGAGGAAGGCTGCAAAGGCTGACTCTAACACATCCCATCAACTTGCTCTTATAATCTTTCGTTAGAGCTTCATCGACCATGATTATATCCTTATCGATGACTAAGATCATCGTAGACATGATCTAAGTCATTTTCTAGAAGTCTCTAGAGCATACGACATTCTCCTTAATTAATTCACTTTAATTAACCACTTTCCTAAGTTAGACTCAGGAAATATTTAAATGATGGCTAATTAATTTAATTAAGGCATTTCACAAGCTTATCTTGTGAAAAAATTTCTGGGTTTTGGAGAAATCATGTTCATTAGCCTCTTAGACACAAATCGAGACTAGAACACCTCTCTGATGCCACCAAATAAAATAAAAATATAACAAGGTCTAGGTGCACTTTAGATAACAAGAAGCATCATTTAGACAAGGACACTAGATTTCTTAGTTCAATTTAGATTACATTGTGGGAGAATATTGACACCATGTTAAGGAGGTATACAACATTCCATCCAATAAAATATGGGAAAACATAAGTATTCAATATAACTTTGGTGTAACTTTTGAGTGGCTACAAATTAGTCCACACTTCTACTAGTAAATCCCCATTTGAAACTTGCTTGTGATATATTCCACCTTCACCTTTAGATGTTGTGTATAGGAATAAAGGTGTGAAGGAATATCTAATTAAGGATTATTTAAGAGCAAATAAATTTGTTGAGAAAATTAGGCAGATCCATTTGCAATTATAGGAGGCATTGAAGAATTTAATGGAAAAATACAAGGCCATGCAAAATCAACATAATATATAGAATTCATTTAGAGTGGGAGACAAAGTATGGTTATAGCTGAATAGGGAGAAGCTACATGGTTTTTGTAAGAAAATCAAGGCTCTACAATATGGTTCTTTCAAGTAAGTGGAAAATGTTGGAGGTAATTTAGAGAGACCCACTTTACCCTTATACATGTACATTTACTCATGGTGATTGTGAAGAATATCAAAATTTATGAGCCTTCCATATTGGATTAGGAAGTGGAAAAGGTTTTATCTTCCATAAAAGACCAGACTCTAGATGCCCTAGTTGATAGAGGATATAACTTTGCAGAAAATTTCCAAAACTACAAGATTGGGACACCATGACCTTTGGAAATTGGATTGAAGGGACAAATTCTAGGGAAGGTTAAATGGTACTCCATGGAGAAGGTAGAGGAAAATGTTTCTCACCTAGTTTAGTAAATCCTTCGGGGACCAAAATCCTCCCAAAATGGGGAGGTATGATTTGGATTGGATCATTATGTAATTTCTCATCTATCTTGAAGCTTTAAGAGTGGAAAAATTGAAGGAATCAACTTACAAGAGTATTTTTATTGATGAGATATAGTTTGGAGAATTGGGTTTTGAAATCTTTTGAGACCACTTTGATGTCTTAACACTAGTACATATGGTCAATTTTCTGACACTTTAGTTCCGACAGTTTTGACGTATTGTCGAAAAGTTCCCAATTTTTTCTCAATTTTTTTAATCTCGCCAAAAAGCGTCGCTCTTGTGACACTACCTTAAAAACGTCGGAATGGAGATGAAACCTTAACAACATTGGAATAGTGACGAAACCTTAAAAAAATTATAATAGCGAAGTTGTCACTACCCAAACTGTCGGAATAGCGACGGCATCACTACCCAAACTGTCGGAATAGTGAAAAAATCTTCAAAACGTCATAATAATGACGTCATCACTACCGAAAGCGTTAGAATAACTACGAAATTTTCAAAACATCATAATTGCGACAAACTGTTCAAACCATCTGAATAATGACGAAATGTTCAAAACTTTGGAATTAAGAAAAAAAATTCAAAATGTCAGGTCAAGTCATGTTGTGTGAGGGTCAGGTCGCGTCAAGTCAGTTTGAGTCAAGTCGAGTCATGTCAAGTCAGGTTGTGTCAGGTCGGGTCAGGTGAGGTCATGTCAGGTCGGGTTGTGTGAGTTTAGGTCTTGTGAGGGCACCTAAGGAAATGTGGGTCGGGTCAATTCGGGTCATCATGTGAGGGCTCCCAAGGAAATGCGTTCAGGCAGGTCAGGTCGGGTCGTGTCATGTCATGTGAGGGTTCCCAATGAAACGTTTTCGGGCAAGTCGGGTTGTCTCAGGTTGTGTGAGGGCACCCAAGGAAATTCCTTTGGGCAGGTCAGGTCGATTCGGGACAGGTCGTGTGAGGGCACCCAAGGAAACACGTTCGAGTGGGTTGGGTTGGGTCATGTGAGGGCACCTAAGGAAACACATTCAGGCGGGTCAGGTCGGGTCATGTCGTGTGAGGATGCCCAAGTAAACACGTTCAGGCAGGTTAGGGCAGGTCGGGTCATGTCATGTGAGGGCACCCATGGAAATGCGTTCAGGCGGGTCAAGTCAGGTCGGGTTGGGTTGAGTCGTGTGAGGGAACCTAGGGAAACGTGTTCAGGTGGGTTGGGATGGGTTAGGTCATGTGAGGGTGGTCGTATAAAAAATGAAAAGTTGTGACCGCCCATGTGCCTTGTGCACATTTTTGCGATCTTTTTTCCATTTTCTCCCTCATTCCTTACTTCGGGCAGGTCGAGTCATGTCGTGTGAGGTAACCATAGGAAATTCATTCAAGTCAGATCGTGTGAGGCAAGGTGCATAAAAAATTCTAAGTTGTGACTGCCCGTGTGCCTTGTGCATGTTCGTGTGACCCCTTTTCAATTTTCTCCCTCGTGCCTTTGACGTTCAGGTGGGTTGGGTTTGGTTAGGTTGTGTGATGGAGCCCGAGGAAACACGTTCAGTTTGGGCCAAGTCAGGTCGTGTCGTACTGTGAGGGAACCCAGAAACACATTCGGGCAGTTCGGGGCAGGTCGTGTGAGGGTGCCCAAGGAATGCGTCCTCGTCAGGTCGTGTTGGGTCATGTGAGGGTGCCCAAGGAAATGCGTTCAAGTGGGTCAGGTCAGTTCCGATCGGTTTGTGCCATGTGAGGCCGCCTAAGGAAATGCATTTAGGTGGTTTAGGTCAGATCATGTTGTGTGAGGGCGCCCAAGAAAATAAGTTCGGGCGGGTGGGGTGGGGTCAGGTCGGGTCAAGTCAGGTCAGGTCGTGTCAAGTTGGCTCAGGTTCGGTCAGGTCAGGTTGTGTTAGGTTAGGTCACATCGAGTCGCGTCAGGTCGGGTCGTGTGAGGTTGGGTCTGGTGAGGGTGCCCAAGGAAACATGTCTGGCTCAGGTTAGGTCGTCATGTGACAAAACCCAAGGAAATGTGTTCCAGCGGGTCGAGTCAGGTCGAGTCGTGTCGTGTGAGGGCACCCGAGGAAATGCGATCTGGTGAGTTGGTTTGGGTCAGGTCGTGTGAGGGCACATAAGGAAATGCGTTCGGGTGGTCCAGGTTGGTTTGGGTCAGGTCGTGTGAGGGAGCCCAAGGAAACGAGTTTGTGTGGGTTGGGTTAGGTCAGGTGGGGGCACCTAAGGAAATGTGTTCATGTGGTTCATGTCGGGTTGTGTCGTGTGAGGGCGCCCAAGGAAACGTGTTCGGGCGTGTCGGGGCGGGTTGGGTCGAGTCACATGAGGGTGCAAAAGGAAATGCATTTGGGTGGGTTTAGTCGGGTTGGGTCGTGTGACGGTGGTCATATAAAAAATTATAAGTTGTGACCACTCGTGTGCCTTGTGCATGTTTGTGCAATCCCTTTTTCGTTTACTCCCTCGTGCCTTCGTTGGGGCGGGTCAGGTCATGTCGTGTGAAGGTGCCACAGTAAACATGTTCAAGTCGAATCATGTGTGGGAATTCATATAAAAAATGCTAAGTTTTGATTGTTCCTATGCCTTGTGCAAGTTCATGTGACTTGTTTGTTGTTTTCTCCCTCGTGCCTTCAATGTTTGGGTGGGCCAGGTCATGTGATGGAGCCCAAGGAAACACGTTCATCTTGGGTCAGGTTGGGTCATGTTGTAGTGTGAGGGCACCCAAGGAAACGCGTTCGAGCGGGTCAGGTTGGGTCGGGTCAAGTCCTGTGAGGGCACCTTCATCAATGAAAATATGATGAATATTCTTTCCCATAATGGTAACTTGAGTCAGAAAATCTACCTGAGATGGGAGGTGAGGAACAAAATTCTTGATATCGAAAGTAATCAAATTAGAATCTATAGGATCAATCCCTCCAATAGTGAAGACTAGTGCCTTTTGTTGTGATGGGCACGATTGAAGGACCTCCAAATCCGACATTGCCGAAGGCACTTGAGCTAGATCTTCCACAATATTCTAGTGTTGTGTTGCTCTCACATTCAGATTATAAGATGACCAAGGTCCCCAAGGAAACATGTTCGGGCAATTCGGGGCGGGTTGTGTGAGGGCACTCATGGAAACACATTCAGTCGGGTCGGGCCGAATCATGTGAGGGCACCCAGGGAAACGTGTTCGGGCGGGTCAGTTCGTGTGAGGGTGGTCGTATAAAAAATTCTAAGTTGTGACCGCCCGTGTGCCTTGTGCATGTTTGTGCAATCTATTTTCCATTTACTCCCTCGTGCCTTCGTTCAGGCGAGTCAAGTCATGTTGTATGAGCGTGCCACAATGAACGTGTTTGGGTCGGATCGTGTGAGGGAGGTCGTATAAAAAATGCTAAGTTGTGACCACCAATGTGCCTTATGCACGTTCGTGCGACCCATTTGTCATTTTCTCCCTCGTGCCCTCAATGTTCGAGCAGGTCAGGTCAGGTCAGGTCGTGTGATGGCACCCAAGGAAATGCATTCAGGTCAGGTTGGGTTGGGTCATGTCATACTATGAGGGTGCCCAAGGAAACACGTTTGGGCGGGTCTGGTGGGGTCAGGTTGGGTCGTGTGAGGGTGCCTTCATCAACGACAGTCCAATGAATATTATTTCCCATAATGGTAACTTGAATCAGAAAAGATACCTTAGATGGGAGGCGAGGAATGAAATTCTCAAGATCGAAAGTAATCAGACTAGAATCTGCAGGATCAATCCTTGCAATAGCGGAGAGTAGTTCCTTCCATTCTGATGGGCATGACTGAAGGACCTACAAAGCTGACATCGTCTAAGGCGCTTGAGCCAGATCCTCTACAATATTGTAGTTTTGTGTTGCTCTCAAATTTAGATTATAAGATGATCAGGGTCCCCAAGGAAACACACTCGGGTGGGACGGGTTGGTTCGGGTGGGATTGTGTGAGGGCACCCACAGAAACACGTTCATGCGGGCTGGGTCAGGTCGTTTGAGGGCACCTAAGGGAACATATTCGGCCATGTCAGGTCGGGTCGTGCCGTGTGAGGGCTCCAAACATTCGGTCAGGTTGGGACGAATCATGTCGGGTCGTGTGAGGGTGCCTAGGAAACGTGTGAGGGTGCGCCGAGTCAGCTCAGGTCGTGTGAGGGTGCCCAAGGAAACGTTTTCAGGCAGGTTGGGTTGGGTCGAGTAGTGTCGTGTGAGGGCGCCCAAGGAAAAGCATTCGAGCAGGTCGGGTTCGGTCGGGTCGGGTCGGGTTGGGTCAGGTGAGGTCGTGTGATGTGAGTTCATGATATGGAAATTTAGTACAACAAAAATGGGAATATGACAGACTCAAGTTCAACTCTATAATGACAGATCTTAATTTCTTTATTAATCTATTGATGGCAAGTTTTTGTGGTGCATCAATTTTTTTTTTCTTTGATGAGTTTATATTTTTCCATGGAGCTTGAATCCTTAGCCACAATTCCCAACCCCTAACCCATTTAACCCTATAAACATCTAAACCCCTAACCCATTTAACCCCTTAACCCTAAACCTCTAAACCCTTAACCCCTAACCCCTAAACCCTTAACCCCTAACCCATTTAACCCCCTAAACCCTTAAACCCCTAACCCATTTAAACCCTTAAACCCTAAACCTTTAAACCCTTAAGCCCTAACATGTTAAACCTTAATTCCTGACCCCTAACCCATTTAACCCCCTAAACCCTAATGCCATTAAACCCTAACCTCTAAACCCTATAATTGTCCTCCATCATCAATGTCTATGAAGTTTACAATCCTGGTCCAACGTGTTCATCAAGTTATTCCTCTATCAGTGACACATCTGCAACATCCTCTTCTTCACATGTCTCAGCTTCTTCTTCTTCATCGGAATCTGCAGCTCCATCCTGCTCCATTTCCCAACCAAGTCGAAGAATCTCTACTTCAACATTCTCCTCCAAGACTCAAGTTCAACACGAATCCATGGGTGCTCTTCTTTCATACACCTCAACTTGTACAAGGTCTGAAAAATCCTCCCTTGACATTATTCCCAACTTGCCATGTCTTGTTATGTAGCTTCGACCCTGACCAATGTCTTGTCCCTGCCAATTTTTCACTGAGACCAACCAATATAATGTCCAAGCTTCGATACCAACTATAGCCATGTTGTTCTATTCGGGTCAGCTTGGTTCGGGTCGTGTGAGGGTGCCCAAGAAAATATGTTTGGGCAGATCGAGTCAGGTTGTTCCTTGTGAGGGCACCCAAGGAAATGTGTTCGAGAGGGTCGAGTTGGATCGTGTGATGTGAGGGTGCCCAAGGAAACACATTTAGGAAGGCTGGTTCGGGTCGGGTCGTGTGAGGGAAATCATGGAAACACGTTCGAGTGGGTCGGAACGGGTCAGGACATGCGAGGGCGCCCAATGAAACACGTTCGGGCGCGTCGTGGGGTCGTGTCGTATGAAGGCGGCTATCTCAAAAATTCTAACTTGTGACCACCGTGTGACTTTTGTACATTTGTGTGACCCATTTGTTGCTTTCTCCCTTGTGCCTTCATTCAGGCAAGTCGGGCCTTGTCGTGTGAGGGTGCCTAAGAAAATACATTCGGGTCGGGTCGGGTCGGGTCATGTGAGGAAGGTCGTATAAAAAATGCTAAGCCATCTATGTGCCTTGTGCACATTCGTGCAACCCATTTTTCATTTTCTCCCTCGTGCCTTCATTTAGGCGGGTCAGGTCGAGTTGTGTGAGGGCGCCCAAGGAAACACGTTCGGGTCGGGTCGAATCGGTTTGTGTCGTGTGAGGGCACCAAAGGAAACGTGTTCGGGTGGTTTGGGGTAGGTCAGGTCGTGTGAGGGCACCCAAGGGAATTCGTTCGGGTCGGGTCATGTGAGGGCACCCAAGGAAACGCATTCAGGTAGGTTGGGTCAGGTCATGGTGTGGGAGGGCGCCCAAGGAAATGTGTTTGGGCGAGTTAGGTTGGGTCATGTCATGTTAGGGCGCCCAAAGTAACATGTTTGGGATGGTCGAGTTGGGTCGGGTCGTGTGAGGGCGCCCAGTGAAACATGTTTAGGCAGGTTGGGTTGGGTTGGGTCATTCGAGGACGCCCAACAAAATTCATTCGGGTGGGTCAGGTCAGGTCGTGTGAGGGTGTCGATATAAAAAATTCTAAGTTGTGACCTCCCGTGTGCCTTGTGCACATTCATGCAAATTTTTTATCATTTGCTCCCTTGTTCCTTCATTCGAGCGTGTCTGGTCATGTTGTGTGAGGGCACCCAAGGAAACACGTTCGGGTTGTGTGAGGGAGGCCGTATAAAAAATGCTAAGTATTGACCGCCCATGTGCCTTGTGGTGCACATTTGTGTGACCCATTTTCATTTTTCTCCCTTGTGCCTTTGTTCAGGTGAGTCGGGTAGGGTCGTGTGAGGGCGCCCAAGGAAACAAGTTCAGGTGATCGGGTCGGGTCATGTGAGGGTGCTCAAGGAAACATGTTTAGGGTGGTTAGGATTGGGTCGGGTGGTGTGAGGGTGCCCAAGGAAACACATTTGGGTCGGGTCATGTCGTGTGATGGTGCCCAAGGAAACTCGTTTATGTCAGGTTGTGTGAGGGAGGCCATATCCAAAATGCTAAATTGTGACTGCTCGTGTGTCTTATGCATGTTCGTGTGACCCATTTGTTATTTTCTGCCTTGTGCCTTCATTCAGGTGGGTTGGGTCAGGTCGGGTTGTGTGAGGGTGCCCAAGGAAACGCATTCAGCTTGGGTCGAGTCGAGTCGTGCCCTGTGAGGGCACCCAAGGAAACACGTTCAGGTCGAGTCAGGTCGGGTCGGGTCATGTGAGGGCAGCCATATAAAAAATGCTATGTTGTGACCTCTCGTGTGCCTTTTTCACATTCGTGTGACCCATTTTCCATTAGCTCCCTTGCGCCTTTGTGTGGGAAGGTTGGGTCGTTCCGTGTGAGGGCACCCAAGAAAACATGTTCGGGTCGGTTCAGGTTGGGTCGGGTCGGGTCATGTGAGGGAGGCCATATCAAAAATGCTAAGTTGTTATGTCCTGTGTCCTTTAATGTGCCTGTTTATGCGACCCATTTTTCGTTTCCTACCTCATGCCTTAGTTCGGGCAAGTCAGGTTGTGCTCTATGAGGGCGCCCAAGGAAACATGTTCGGGTTGGGTTCAAGTTGGGTTCGGTTCAGGTTGTGTGTGTGGAAAGTTGTAAGTTTTACATATTAAATAATTTATGTTAGCTCCCCGTAATTTTCTAGATTGATTTAGATACAAATTAACAAGGGTAACATCAAACCAAGCTTTGGAATCCAAGGACCTCGCCTTCCTGGATTTGGAGATGGATCTCTCAATGTGTGCAAAGATATGTCTTGTTTATTGATTAGGGTTGATTTTAGGCTAGATGATAAGTGCAAGGTATTTTGATTGTTTTTTGGTTGGGTATGATACTTTGATAGATTTTAGATAGGAAACATGGAAGATTGTTAAGTCATTGGGAAATGGAGTCAAACAAGCTCATGAATGAGTTCATCAATGGTGTCAAGAGCATTTACAGGGCAATTTAACTTGGTTGGTGGATCTTTAAGGTTGTGAAGTATTTATGAAATGGACATAAATATTTAGAACAACAAACTAATAAAGGGCTGAAACTGAATCCTTTATATGCTTGTAAACTGAGGGAGCTAGAAAATTGATAAGAACAGCAAGAGAATCAAATGCATAAGCAGAACCTAATCCATTTGATTTCAGACTGAAAACAGATAATTAACCAAGACAAACATTCAGATAAAAACTTAGAAAGTTAAGAAACTTATCTAACTTTCAGAGATTTTATCATCTAGAGCAGAAAAACATTTAAGCTACACAAGTAACTACAACCATAGAAGGAGAGAAAACTCTAACATCCAAAGTTACAGCTATAAGGTTTCCTTAAAACAATTTTAGGTAAGTAAAGGCAAAGAGCATGATTTTAAACAGACTTCTTTGACAAACCTAGACAATGTTGCTTTAAAGAGATGATTCCAAGAACAAAATATTTCAGTGGTAACAATATGCAGGGCTAACCATAAATCATAATTGATGCTAACTAATCTAAATTATTCAAGAAATGGACAAGGTAAGAACTTGTTAGAGAGAAAATAAATGATTTCTCTAATGTATCTTAGCAGAAGAAAACATTAAGGCAGTGAAGGACAAACATATTTAAGGTGCCATTAGAAAACATTTCTTAATCTAAATTCTTTGTCCTACTGCAACATAGCAAGATGGAAAACATAATGGAAAACTAGAAAACATAAACAAAAGAAAACTTCACCATCAACCAAGCCTATGGATCCTGCAAGCAATCCTTCTCCATCATCAAGCAAATCAGATCATGCATGAGTTCCAAGACATCAATTTCTCTTCAAGAGCTTCAAAGGACTATGTATTATTCCAGTATCAGTCATCAAAATCCAACCTTTACAATGAGTTCCAATGCAGTGTTTATACTGCAAATGAGGAGGTGAAACTCTTCTAGGGTTCAAAATGTTATTAATTACAAAGTAAATGCATTCCTAGCCTTGAAAACCATGCAAGGCATAATGCAGAAATAGGTGCAACTACTTCTCTGTTTCAATAAATTTGTCTTTAATTTCTAACGAAAGATAGGTGAAAAGTTTGACTTTGTATCCTATCTCTATCTTTCACAATAACTGCTTGATAGCTTTAAAATATCTTCTGATTGTGCAATAACTGTCAATTTTCCCTTTGGGATAGAAAGTAGGCCATAGGTGGCAGTTAGATTTTTTGGGTAAATAACTGCTTTTGTTTGATTCATTTGACACTTCTTTTGGTTTAATTTTCCTTGATTTAACCAATAAATTATGTCTATAGGCCTTTAACTCTTATTTGTCTTTGATATTCTGTTTTACTGCTTTATGACTGATTCATTTATTTTATCCTTTATCCTTTAAAACCTTGATTAGGCTTTAATCCTCTGCTTTAAGGCTTTGATTTTTCCTTAAGCCTTTATAATCATCTTTTGCTGACTTTTTCCATTTTCGGACTTCTTCAAACCTTTGATTCATCTGACTTTATTTTTTATCTTTAATTACTGCTGCTAATCTTTATCCTTTGTTTCTTCCTTCTTTTACTGATCTTCTTTGGTTTTCTGTGTGCAGGGGTTCCTTGATTCTATTGATGGTCATGAATCATCAATTTTGTCTACCGGATTGAACCTTCATCCATAATTTTCTTTGTATTTCTGGCCTTTTGGATCGTCAATCAGCCTTTTTTCCACTGTAACTTAACTGTGGGAGGGCTTGCACATTAACCCACCATTATAACCTGCAACAAACAGAAAACATTAATAAATCCTATCTTTTGGCTAAGACTTCTTTTTAGAGGCTTAGCGAGGCGTTGAAGTGATTTGCATAGAAAGGAACGGTGTGCAGGAGAGGGGTTCCATAGGCGGAACTGGGAAAAATGACAAAATAAATTGAATTTGGGCGTGAAGAGGGGTAAGCGGTTTTGCAGAAAACTGGGTGGTTTTCACGCAAGGATTAGGTGGTAAGTGGCATTGGTTGTTTTGGACATGATACCATATAGATGGTGACATGTGTCCAACCCAAAACCACCTATTTTTTGTTGTTTTGAGGCATTAAATTGTTTCTACGAGATGCACGTGAAAACGATCGTGGGTGGTCAGATCTGGGAGCTCCAGATCTATGGCAGAGAATGGAGCACGACAGGGAAAAAATTCTCGGTGGAAGGGGATGGTGGAGAATAGGTGGCACGCAACAGTTGGACGGCAGGAGGAAAATGGAGGGTGGGACCGTTGATGAGGTCAGCTATTTTTTCGAGAGTGAACTTCTCACTTGGCGGGGTTAGAACTATGGATCAATGGTGATCATCCGATTGATAAGATCAAAAGTCGAGATGGGTTCGCTAGGTGAATGAAAAAGGTTATCGTCGGGAGGATGGGTGATGGGAGGGTCATTGGATGATTGGCATCAACGGCAGAGATTTAAATCGGCACAGAAGAACTTCGATGGTGAAAGGAGTTGGGAAGTGGAAAAGAGCGAAATGCGATGGAGCACTGGCCGTTGAATCTGTGGGATGATCCAATGGCTAAGATCTGGAGTGTGGGGAAATGAAGAGAGGAAGGAAAGGGTGGAGCCCCGATGGCCGTCAGATTTTCCATATTGACGGTGCAAAACCGATCGGGGGGAAAGTTCGGGCATCGAAGATTTACAAAGGAAAATGAGGATTGCAGGAAATAATAAAGGGAAAGGAGCTTAGGAGATAAGGTGGAGGAGACGGTCCCGTGGAGAGATAAGTTGATCGGGAGCAGAAATGATGAAGGGCCAAGGACTTTAGCACTCAGTTATGGGGCTTGGGTCATAAAAGAAGCAGGGGCGGAGGGATTAAGCGGAGGGTCTCGGAGGATCACATCGGTAGGGAAAAAGAGAATGGGAACGAGTAAATGTCGAAATGCCGATGGGCCGATGGGCCTAGTGCTCGGTCACGGGGTCGGGTCTTATGGGATAAACAGGGCTAGGTTTTTAAGGCCAAAGGCACTTAAGGCCTCATGTTTTTAAATAGGTGGATATAAGGCTAAAAGAGGGTTTTTAGGCCTTATTGAGGGTTTCAGTAAGGTGGAAAAGGGGTGATTAAAACAAAATGGGGGTGTTTATCATGTTTTAAAGGGTTTTTTAGAGGGAATGGAGGTTTTATGAAGAGGAAAAGGTCTTTTAAGGGGGGAAATTATTGATAGAAAAATAGGAATAGGAGTGATAAGATGAGGGGATAAAATGTAGGTAAAAAATGGTGGAAATAGCCTGAAAAAAGTTTCCTTTTGAAACAGAAGGTGATTTTTTAGAAGGAAAAAATGAAGGTTTTTAGTGAATTTATAGACTTAGGATAATGAAGGCTGTGAGATTTCTAGAACTCAAAATGTTTCTGGAAATATTGTTTCTAGAAATCTGATATTTTCAACTTAGTCATCTTTGGATAAAATCAAAATTATTGATGACTAACAATTTATATACACCTTAATATCTTATTTATTTATATTTAATTTTTAATTTAATACTATATATAATTCATTTTTTAAATATTATTATTTACATTTAATTTTTTATTTTTTATTTTTTATTTTAATTCCATTTCCTACCTCAAAAAAAGTTCACCCTTCACCCTAGCCTCCCTATTCCCACAAAAAAAATAGACCCTTCAGGAGCCAGAGCAAGTGGAACCGTGTGCTTGGTTTGGCTCTTACTGCACTGCATGACTCGACCTAGAAACTGTCTGCCACTTGAATCACTGTTCTGAACGCACTGTCATTTTTTTGCATGCAGACTCGAGTTGAACCCGACTTTACCCTGCTGAACTTCCTGACGCCCTACAGAACCTGACTCGCCCTGAATGCTGAACAAATTTTCCACGACCCGACCCTGTCATTTATTCATTCATTCAGATTGTAGCTTCACATCAACAAGTTGTTGAAGGTTCCCTTGAACCTTGGAAAACTGTAGGGTATTGTCGTGTCTTTATTTTGAAGTTTCCGAAGAAGATTAGTGTTAGGGTTTGAGATATAACAAACCATTATTTGATGAGATTTATCCCTTGCAGAAATTTATAGATATATTTTTAACTCCAATACTTTCAAGGAGAACGGTGGATCCCTCTCTTTCTCTACATTGCATTATATCAATAGATCGTTGGGTTCTGTTCGAATCAGCAGATCACTCGTCTCCCTTCGGAGTACACGGCTTCTAATTATTTTCAACTGTAGAACAAGGCAACTGTGGCTACAGAAAATCATTAAATATTAGAAAATGGGTTCTTATAATATTATAAAATAGTTACATATTAGAAAAATGGGGTTTTGTGCAACTGTGGCTGCAGAAAATGGTTACACATTAGAAAATGGGTTCTTCAGAAGCTTCTTAGACACTAACTACATTATTTAGCAATGAAGGATTGTTTGCAGTCTACATTTCATCAGGTTTGTTGGCTAAACCTTACTATCTGTATATACATGTTCATAATATATGTGTGAAATTTTATTATATTGTGAAATTCAATCCATAATTTTCAAATCTAGTGTAATCAAATCCCTCTGAATGAGAGTTTATAGTAAAATGAAAATACAAAAAAGATAAGAACTCATTGAAAGTCAAGTTCAAGTTGAAAGATTCCCTTTGTAGCTTGAATTAGGCCTTATCTGAGGAGTTCTTCAAGTGCTCCCGGGACCTTCAAAGCTGTGAATTCATGAATTCTAACCAATCATACCACTTTCACTTTCATTGTTGCTCACCCCCCTATATGAGATTCACCCACCCTGCATGAGAATATGTTCCAATGCCCATGTTGTATTCAATTGAATTGTTTTCAACCTATTGCGAGAGTACCTAAGTCGATGAAGCTTGTCCAACATGCTTGGATTGTGAGGATTAGGAGTCGAATTACATCCACAACTACCTATGTGTGTAGGTTTCATTCCTAGTGCCCGTATCGTGGTCCCTACGGGCTTTGAGGGGTGCATGGGTTTCTTGGGGGTTTGAACAATAAGTTGGAGTGTCATGGTTAGACTAGGTTGTTCCTGAGTTTGTTGCACTGCTTACAATCTCCTTCTCCTAGATTAGATGTTCAACCAATAAGGCTGCTGGATTGGGCTACCTTCATTTTCCTGAAAGTCCACCTTATGTTTTTTTATTTCTTATGTTCTCTACAATTTTCCTCATGCAAGTAATTAGGATCATTTTCCTAGAAATATTTAAAGGATAAACATTCTTAGTTGTTATTTCTTTCTATATTATTGCCTTTCTTGTTTGGTTCTACGTTCTTTGGTTGCTATCAAGGGATTATGCATTTATGCACCAACGTATTTCAGTGAAGTTTTTAAATTTTTGATGGTTTTCAAGCTTAAATTTGTCACTTCATTTTATAAATTTTGAAATTTTGTATAGGAAAAAATGCTAAAGGTGTGAATCATGTTGATTAGAGGGATGTAATACAAAGCACTCAAATTTCTGTTAGAAAAAATGTCACTTTGAGCACATCCTATTGATATTGGGTTGTATTAGCCCTAGTGCACTTCCAACTGCACCTTGAATTCATTAAACCAAGATTTCCTTGAGTTAACACTTGCAATCAGGGAAAATTTTAAGGATGGATGTTTATCTTAAAGTTTAGAAACCTTGGTGAATCTAAGTAGTCCCCAATATGTAAATTGTAAAATTTTTGATGTTATTTTTGTAAAAAATATTTAGTTTTATAATCATTTTATATTAGTATATATAACATTTTGGCGAATTTTAGGGTAAAATAATTTTATACTATAAAATTTGGGCGAATCAATTTTCAAAAAAACTGGAAATTGGCGAATATTTTTTTTGGAAAAAGCACGGGAAATTATCCCACCGGCAATTATTAGCCCCTAAAATTTTCCTTTCTTGCAATGCTCTGTTTTATTTTGAGAGACATATTTTACAACAAAAGAGTGGCTATTGTAGGGGGACCTAGTATAGTTTTAAAAATTTGTGAGGGTTGGTAATTCATAAGGGAGATTAATGTGTCAGTCTAAATATTGAATTGTCTTATGCTCGAGGATTAGGGACATTATCCAGCAATCAAGTAGAAGATTATTCACTACTACAAGAGTTGAGGTTAGTGGTGTAAGAACACACTCAATTATTAACAATAGCAGGATACTCTAGTAAATATAATTATCAAGTTGATGGACAAGAAATTATTTCCAATTGATTATAAAATTTCCTCTATCCTAGTTTGAGCTCAATTGAGGCCACTAAAATCCAAAAAACCTATTTGCATCAAGTACTAATTGGTTTCATTCACCAACTTAATTCATTATCCAATAAAGAAACAAGTTTAAAAATGGGATATCTTTGGTTTAATGGTCAATTAACCACCTGTGTCATCTCTTAATCACCCCTCTAAAATTAAACACAAGTACCTCATATTTACTAGCACACATTTCTCATGCACTAATCCCTTCCCTAAGGAAAAGAAATAAAATGGCATGACCCAAGTATCCCTTACACAATTGATGTCTCAAGGATGCAAGTTATTAAAGGCATGAGTTTATTATAGCCTAGGAAAGGTGGGATAATGGAGAACTCAACCTTGACATGTTGGGAAAATTATAGGAAGTTCTATCAAACTTGTGCTCATTCATAAGTCTCTATATTTCTCACTATGGACTTGTTTCAAATCATATGTGAAAAGGTGTATTGGGTGCTAAATTTTGAGTGATTTTCTTCATAATATGTTCTCTTTTTAGGGACATTGTCATCTCCAAGTTTCAACCATGTGGCTTCCTCTTTTTCTTTTTAGGGAATGATTCTAGTGTGGGAAACTTGTAGCTGAGTACAATTTATCCCTTTCTATTCCTAAGGTTTCCTGTAGTAGAATCAAATGAAAATTTTGTAGCAGAGTAGGGTGGATAGGTTCAAGTCTGTTAAAGAGGATTGAAACAGTATTAGAGTCCAAATTTGAGGAAAAACATGGATATCTTGAGCAGTATAGGTTCCTTGTAGGGTTAGCAATCAAGTCACTAGTTACGGTATTATCTCAATGGTTAAATTGGTTGTCTATTAAACGAGAACCATATTGTATGGGTTTGATGAACAATACATTGTTCTATTGAATATTACATTGGAATGTGGATTAATTGAATGATACTTTGCTCTAGTTAGCCTATTATATCTTTGAAAAATTGATAATGTTCACTGAAGAATATATTAATTGTGTTAAATTGACTATTATTTGGAAAATGAAATTATGTTGAAATCCTAGTAGCCTATAAAACCCTAGGGCAGAATTACCCTAGTTCACTACATAGAGGCCCCCCCCATCCCCCATGAATTTCCCTAAAATTTGGGTGTGCAGAGAATTTCAGAGTTTTATTCAAGTTCTCCCAAATGCAACCTCTCACTTTCTAAGGTAAGGAAAATTGATTTAGTTAACCAAATTCTAATATTTAGCAATCTTGGAATGTCGAGTCTTGTTATAAGATTGGGTGGAAAATTCAAGACCTCGGAAGATCAAACTCATGGCTCAGTTTTGTCATGAAGGATGCCTCTTGCTATATGTTTTCATTAATAAGTAGAGCCCATGAATGTTGCATAGCCATGTTTCGTTCTTGTCTAGTTCGTTCTTGTTGTTTTTTGTGGCCTGAAATATGTATATGTGGGCTCTTGTAGGGTTCCTTATTATAGTTTATATTCTAATTTTAGAATAAGTTACATAAAGATACTTGTCAAACAGCTAAGTGGTCAAGTGGTTAAATCAAATAACTTTTAGTGTTAATACCTGGGTTGAAATTCCTATAGAACATGTTGTTATGTCAATATAACGTGGCCAACAGAGCCATACTGCATCTGAGACCAGGTGAAAGTCCTGGAGACCTTCATGACTCATGGATGTATTCCATCTCAATGGGAGAGGCCAAGTGAAAATCCTGGTTGAACTTGGTGAAATAGAATACCTTTTGGTCATGGAATATAAGGCAAATGTTGACCCACTTCATTAACAAAGGGTCATTTACCAACCCAAAGGTTGCAGGACTGACACAAAATGAGGAACAAGAAAACCTATTCCCTTTTTGTGTCACTGAAGGATTTTCAATGGTGATGGTGTTCCATACACGAGCCCACATTGATTCAGTGTCATATTGTAAGAATGCGATGCTTTAATAAACACATACTAAAATTGCACAAAGGGAAAAGTTTGAAATTAACTGAAGCTCCCTTGTTCTATTTGAGATAGGAGTCTATAGTGAAATACTCTGTTGTTTCTATTTCCATTCTTGCAAGGATATAATTTTGCTACTTATTTTATTAACCCATATTAGTTTCTTAAAGCATATTTATTGTGTTATGTCTACATCATCAATGAGATTTAATAAATTACTAATTTTAAACACTGGATACCAAAGCATTCCTTTGGAAATTTAGATTCACAGAATAATTGTGTAAATATCACAGACTGAAATTTTTAGATGTTACATATTCTATGTCATATGATTTTGGGAACTTAAATTGTTAGCTAGACTTTGTGGTTTAGTTCCAATTAATATACTATGCTAAGTTTTGATTCAATGATAGAAATAATATTCCTGAAAAGCATTGTAATTACATAGTCAATATGAATATCGATCCTAGTTACAATTTTCAGCAAGTTATGAGTTTTTATCTATGGATTTGGTCAATGGCTATCAGGTTCGATGAGGTTCGCCGAACCTCAATTTTTTTTAAGGTTCGCCAAAATTCGAACCTTAAGGTTGAATTTTGACGAACCTTGTGACATGGAGTAGAAGCAATGGGTGCATTATAGTTTGAAGATTTACATGTATTTCTTCTTTTCAAGAGTAATAAACAATGTTGTGATTTGATTTTTAGATCTGTGTACTTACTGCTACTTTCTTCTGTTTATAGTTCCTATAAAAAATAAGATTGTAGTTTTGATAGAGATTTTAGTTTTCTGTTTTCCTTGGTAAGTTAGAAATCCGATTGGGATTGTTACCAATTGTAGCAGATTTTGGACAGATGGAAATACTTGCAACAGAACCAACATTGTACAAGAAGACACTAATTGAAGTTTCTATTCATATTAAAGACCAACCAAATTCACTTGTTTGGGGCCCAAACTGGAATGGAGGATTATACACCATAAATATGGGTTACTAATTAGAATTCATAGGAGGAAGGGAAGGAGACCCACACTAGTGGTAGAGAATTCCGTGGAAGCCAAAGACATCTCATAAAGCAAAAACATTCCTCTGGCTCTCACAGTCAAACAAAATACTCAAATAGAAGAATCTACAAAAGCAATGTTGGGAGGGATGCAATAGGTGTCTGAAATCATACAGAGACTTGGACGACAGTCCACCATTTTTTTTTACATGCCAATATATCTAGGAAGTATACGATGCAGCTAAAATTCTAATAGGTTGGAAGGATTGTCAAACCAGGAGGTAACTCCTCAAAACTGCAATGTATATTAGCTGAAGAATGTACATGCTTATATAGATGGGAGGTGAGGCTATTGGGATTCAGCTCCCAATGACTCTTGGCCTTCCTTATTTCCTAATAAAAAATAATATACAAAAATAAATGTGCACACCCATCCATAGGATTAGGTGTCAACATTCCCCCCTTTAATCCGAAGGGATGTTGGTGAGTCCAAGCATCGATCTGAACTTTTCAAACTTCTCTCTTCCAAGTGCTTTGGTGAAGATGTCGGCAGTTTGCTCGTTTGTGGAACAATGATGTAGATGGATGGTCTTGGCCTGAACATGATGTCGAATGAGATGGTACTTTGTATTGATGTGCTTTGTTCGATCATGGAACTTTGGGTTCTTGGCCAACTTTATTGCAGAAGTGTTTTCGATCATGAGTGGAGTGGAATACATTTGTTTCATCTACAAATCTTCCAGGATTTTCTGGAGCCACACAATTTCCTTTGTTGCTTCAGCTGCTGCCACATATTCTGCCTCGGTCGTGGAATCTGCTGGAACTGACTGTTTGCGTGATCTCCATGAGACAGCTCCTGATCCAAGACTCATGGTGTAACCTGTAGTAGACACCCTCGTTTCTTTGTCGCCATCAAAGTCTGAATCAGAGTATCCGGTCAAGTTGAAGTCGCCTACCTGTGTATATTTGAGTCCAAAGTCTTGAGTCCCCTTCAAGTACCTTAGCACTCTTTTTGCAGCAGACCAATGTCCTTCACAAGGTTTTTGCATGAACCTTGGGAGGATTCCAACAGCAAATGAAATGTCAGGTCTGGTGGTGGTCAGGTAGATAAGACTTCCTACAAGCTGTCTATACTTAGTTGCATCCTCAAATTCCTTCCCTTCAATAGATGTGAGCTTCAAGTTTTGTTCCATTGGAGTGCCTAAGGGTTTACAATCATCCATGCCAAATTTGTTCAAGAGATCTCCAATGTACTTCTTCTGAGAAAGAAAGATGAATTTAGGATGTTGAATTACTTCAATACCCAAATAGTAATGAACATGAACCAAATCAGTCATTTCAAAACCTTTCTTCAACTCTTTCTTCATGGATGCAATATAGCTCTCATTGTTTCCTGTTATCAAAAGATCATCTACATATACCACAAGATATACAATTGTTTTCCCAACTTTCTTAACAAACAAAGTTGCATCATCAAGATCAAAGTGTTTGAAATCAAGTTTCAGAAGATGCTCGGTCAACTTTTCATACCAGGCTCGTGGTGCTTGCTTGAGGCCATACAAGGATTTCACAAGTTTGCAAACTTTGTGTTCTTGACCCTTTATCACAAATCCTTCTGGCTGGGACATATAAACTTTCTCCTTCAGATCTCCATTCAAGAAGGCTGTTTTTACATCCATCTGATGAACTTTCCATCCACTCTGAGCTGCTAAGGCAAAGAGAGTCCGGATGGTAGTCCATTTTGCTGTGGGAGCAAACGTTTCTTCATAATCAATTCCTTCCTTCTGTGCGAATCCTTTTGCCACAAGCCTAGCCTTGTGCTTGTCAAGTGAGCCGTCTGCTTTGTACTTGTTCTTGTAGACCCACTTGCAGCCAATTGGTTTCGCTCCCAAAGGCGGATCAACCAGCTTCCAAGTGCCATTCTTTATCAAGGCATCATACTCCTTCTGCATCGCTTCTTTCCATTCATCATGAGAAGCGGCTTCTTTGAAGGAAGTTGGTTCATGATCTGTAGACAAACTCAATTCACAGCTATAAGCAATATCCATATCAACAGGGGAATCAGAATTATCTACATCACCTTCGATTTCTTGAGTGGAACTTCTTGTTCCTGTTTTTCCAACCTCATCAGGATGAACATCCTCCAGTGTCTTTGTCAGCCATTTGGGGGGACCTTTCTGAGATGGCCCTGTCTGGTCACTTGACTGAGTTGGGATTGATTCAAGATTCAATCTCCCAATTCTGTCAATCACATCATCTAATGTGTCATCCGTGGTGGTTTCTTCATGTGGGGGAGAGCGTGGTTCAGGAAATGATTCCACAGTTTGATTCAATATCGGAATCCCCCCTTCAAGGTGTGGAATCACATTATCAAATTCTTTGAAAGACTTTGCATGTGTGAATCTATCCAGGCGATCAAGTTGCCACTCAACAACCTTGTCACTCTTGGAAGATTCAAGAAATATGACATCTCTTGCTATCACAAACTTCTTATTTGCTTCATCACAGAGACGATATCCTTTGGAGGTATTGGAGTACCCCAAGAAGATACATTTTCTGCTTCTAGCACCAAGTTTGTTCCTTTGACCCTTGGGTATCAAGGCATAACAGGTGGACCCAAAGACCCTGAAATGCTTTACCGAAGGAATGTGGCCATGCCACATTTCAAAAGGAGTTTTGTTTCTAATTGAATTTGAAGGACACCTATTCTTTATGTAAACAGCACATAGAACTGCATCAGCCCAAAACATCAATTTTACATTCTTGAAAAATAACATGGAGCGGACCATATTTAAGATGGTTCTGTTCATTCTTTCAGCTACACCGTTCTGTTGTGGATTATATGGCACAGTGGTTTGATGTTTGATTCCATGTTGACGAAGATAATTTTCATATTCGTTTGAAGTGTATTCTTTTCCATTATCAGTACGTAGAGAGCCAATATGTGTTTGTGCATCATTTTCAATCCATACATGAAAATTCTTGAAAGTTTGAAAAGCATCAGACTTATTCTTCAGTAAGTAAATCCAACACATCCTGGTGTAGTCATCAATAAATGTCATCATGTATTTGTTTCCATTTGCAGAAGCAATAGGCATAGGGCCACATAAATCTGAATGAACAAGTTCAAGTTTCATATGTGCTCTTGAGTGTGAATCATGAAATGGCTGTTTGCTATGCTTTCCTAGAATACATGCATCACATTCCTTAGGTTTTCTAGGAATTGTAGGCAGTCCATCAACACCATTTTTCTTCAACAAACGAAGGCTGTCATAATTTAAGTGTCCAAATCTAGCATGCCATAAAAGACTTGATGGAAATGTAACTTCATCATGATATGAACTGAATGCAAAGTTTTGAGCATGAGCAGATGAACCTTTAAGCTTCAAGAGTCTCCCTTCTTCTATTCCCTCCATGACAAGTGAGTGATCTGATGCTGATCTGACCTCTGCCTTGCCATCAAACAAGTGAACTGAGTGTCCTTGCTGCCGGATTTCGATCAGGGACAGCAAGTTTCTTTTCAACTCCGGGAGGTATAGAACCTCATGTAGGATATGATCAGGAAGACTAGGCAGTTTAAGCCTGACTGTGCCAAGCCCTGATGGCTTGAGTTTGGATTTATCTGCGAAATATACTGCTCCATCAACTTTGTCAGTGAATTCTTCAAAAAAATCTTTTCTAAATGTCATGTGACATGTTGCTCCCGAATCTAGCAACCAATCATCTCTCCATGAAGTAAATGAAACATCAAATAGGTTTTCAGTTACTCCATTGTTACAATGTGCTAGAACATAGTGAGCGGATTCAGGTGCTTTACCTTTGTCTTTGTCATTGGTTTTACCTTTGTCTTGATTTCTGTGCTGCTCAATTTTGTTCCATGGTGTTCTGCATTTTGGTGCATCATGTCCATCTCTATTGCAGCGTGTGCAATGAAGATGGGATTTGTCAGCTTGTCTGCCCCCCCTTTCTGTGAAGTTCCTTCTTCCTCTTCCTCTTCTGCCACCTCTTCCTCTGAATGAATCTGGAGCATGATTCTTTTCTCTATGTGCCAAATATGCAGCCTCTTCGGAAGATGAAGGGACCGTCATCTTCCCAAAAGCTTTCTCTCTTTCTGCAAACTTCTGCTCAAGTTTATCAAAGGTGATTTGTTCAAGGTTTCCACTTGCTTGCAAAGACTCAAGATAATGTGAGTAAGTCGGATATAATGCCTTAACATATGCTATGAGAGGTATGTCCATTTTTACACCAGTGTTTTGAATGTCATGCATTATAGATCTTATTTCTGAAGCTAAAGCAAGGGGATCATCATTCTTCATTTCAAGATTGAACAGCTTAACCATCAATTGAACATTTTCTAATTCTGAATGTGAGTCATAGAGTTCTTTTAGTTTCTTCAAGGCTTCATAGGCATTTGAGAATGATGAAATATGGCGACTCACCTCTTCACTTACTGAAGCTGCAATCAAGGCATAGGCCTTGCAGTTCTTGTTTTCCCAGATGGCAAGCTCTTTGTCTGAAGTGGGCTTCTCTGGTGGATTTTCTGCTTGTCCTTCACAGATTCCTCTCCACAGCTCATTAAAAATGAGTGTGTTTAATCTTCCGAGACCATTCAAGATAGTTCTCTTTGCCAGAGAGAACTATCCCAACAATAGAGATGAGAGAATGCATTAGACTGCTGGAAAAAATCTTCTGAAGAGGAAACAAATTCTGTTATAAAAACTTCAAACTCTTGAAATATTTCAAATACAGGGGCAAAAACTCTTGCTGGAAAAAATTTTCTGAGTTTAAAAACTCTTTCTGGAAACTATATCTGCTCAGAAAACTTTGCTGGAGACTGAATTTTAAAAAAACACTCTATGCTATAGACTGATTCTGCATAAAAAAAATGTATTTTTTTTTTTGTTTTGGGAAAAAATGTATATGGAATTATGAATGGGAAAGGGTGGAATGTGGTGGGAGGTCGATGTAATAGAGGGCGATGTATATATAAAGGTGATACCGCTATGTCATATGCTTTCATATAACGCTGGAGGGCGCATACCACATACAAAATATATGGCATTACCAACAACGGACTATAAATATACCAAGGACATAGCGTATATATATATGGAGGGCGCAATGGAAATATATGACAGCGTTATAATACCACAGCGTTAAAACATATGACATTGTTAAAACATATGACAGCGTTAAAACATGTCAATACCACCAGCGTTTCATATGACTGCGTTGGTAAAAAGAAGACCGCTTTATATACAATGAACACAGCGCATTAATACAAGGAGCAATGTATATGAAAATGGAGCGCATACCATGACAATATGACACAGCGTTGTAATTTAATAACACAGTGGTATGGAAAAATTGCGTTTGATGTCGTTTGAGCAGTCAACGGAGGGGCGTAATGGGAGGGGCGGTGCAGACAGCGCTGGAGGCGTGTTATATCAAAGCCAACGCATTTAACATGTCAAACTCTGCGTTATTTGTCATATATAAACGCTGGGGCGTGACTGTGTTATATGGAATGCGTATGGGGAGCAGTGATACCAATGGAGAGCACAGGGATAAATGATACCAATGGAGAGCGCAGGGATAATGCGTATGGGGAGCAGTGTATGGTGAGCGCAGGGTATGGTGAGCGCAGTGAGCCCGAGAGCGAGTTGCAGCGTTAATGCACGATGGTAAAATAACAAGCGTTGTAATGTAATGACAACGTTGTAATAACACGATGACAGCATTGTAATAACAAGCGTTGTAATAACACAGTGGTAATATACAAATATGCGCAGGCAGACAGCATATAGTTGGTAGCGCAGACAGGAGGGCGAAGTGCTGTAGGGAAGAGAGGGAGGTGAGGGCGCAGGAAGAAAAGGAGGGGGGAGGTGAGCGCAGGGATAAATGGAGCGTAGGGAGAATGAGTGAGGGGAGAGGGCGAAGGGAGAATGAGTGAGGCCCAAAAGGGCTGTTACAAAAAAAAAATTGAATTTGAATCTGCAGAAGACAGTTGCAGGACTGCTGGACTGGCAGAGCCTGCAATTTGTAGATTGACAGAGCCTGTAGTCTGCAGGAGCTGGAGCTGCAAATGTCAGTGCTATTTAGGGAAAAAAAAATGCAGAATAACAGTCTAGCAGTTAATGAGCAGCAAAAACATTAAAAAATATTAACTGAGCAAAGGGTAGGGAGTTACACCACAGGGCAGAAATGTCAAATGTGGAGCTGGCTCTGATACCATGTCAAACCAGGAGGTAACTCCTCAAAATTGCAATGTATATTAGCTGAAGAATGTACATGCTTATATATATGGGAGGTGAGGCTATTGGGATTCAGCTCCCAATGACTCTTGGCCTTCCTTATTTCCTAATAACAAATAATATACAAAAATAAATGTGCACACCCATCCATAGGATTAGGTGTCAACAAGGATAATAGCAAGGAATCTCACCGGTTGAAGTTTTTGAAAGTTGGATGAAGGACCCTTTGGTTCGTGAGCATCATTCCCTCCCACCACTTTTCACTTGGGCACTGTGTATCACTAGGATTGATTGCCTATTTGCAATTTCCTCATATTTTCCAAGGCATATATTATAGGACTAATGCAACATATATTTTTTTCCCCAAGGCTAGAAAGAAGAAGCGATCAATAAATGTGTTGTCACTAGAAGTGGACAAAAACATGGCCCGGGGTTTCTTTGATGGATCCTTCACTAGTAACCATGTTATTATGGTTTACGACTTAGGAGGATCCCTCTATATATCAAAACAACATTGGTTTACCTTTTCATAGGGATTGGCACACACAACAGGGCAGAGCTAAGGGGAGTGTAGAAACTCATGAGAGTAGCAGAGGAAAAGAGAGTAAACGAGCGTCAAGTTTATGGTGATTCACTAATTTTCATATGGTGGATGAATGGGGAAGAAGTCGGCCAGAACAAATATCTAAAAAATATTTTAAGAGAAGGAAATTGGGTTGAAGGGGCACTTTCATCATATCTCTTTATGCGACATACATAAGGAAAAAATTCAATTGGCAGACTCCCTATCCCAATATGTGGTGGTTCAAGTATTTGTGGAGATGAATATTGTGGAATAAAAATATGGAGATGCATATCCAGTGATAGCAAGGATCTTCCTTTAATAGATCCACTAACATATATTGTTGTAGCTCTTGCTCGAGCTAGCGTTTAAACTATATACTTTTGTATTCTTTTCTTTCAACTATATATAAGATCATGGTAGAAATATAGAGGTCATGCTAGGATATCTATATTTGGTAAATGTTTTATATTTTTATAGGCCTTACATGGACATACCAGTAGCAGATGTTTTGTTGATAACTCTTTAAAGTTACTTTTCAGTTTTTTTCTTTAATAAACTTGGATAGGAAGGGAGGTGCATAAGTCATTATTCTCATAACCAATAATATGAAATGTAACCATCACTATGTGTGTGTGTGTGTATCTTTTCCAACATAAAATATTCATTCTCATTTGATGATATATAAACTAAGAAATCCCCATCCCCTCTTTCAAAAAGTGATGCCCATACATATAGTAGCACCCATACCCACATACCTTTATGATGGAAACTTAGGCTTAGATTCGATGTTCATAAGAGAGCATTGGCCACATGAAAAATGAAAATGAACACGAAGTGTTGCTAACCATGTAATTTTTAGTTGCATGGGAGGTTTGGTGCTATGCATATTCTATCCCATCACCCAAGGTAATAGTCCATAACAAGTTTTAAAGTTTTTCAACTAAATAGTCACCCTCAAACTTATCAATATAAAAGTTAGATTAGATATTTGAATTTTTCTTTCATTAAAATAACACCTCTTTGGACCTCTTAAAAATAATGGTGGAGCCTCTTTCTTCTATTTTCCTTGTTCATTAGTTGTCTATTGCCTTGATTTGCAAATAAAACCCATTTGATTTTGTACCTTTTTTATATCTATAAGCTTATCAATTGGAACTATTTATTGCATTAGAGAGAGTATTTAAATTTAAAAAGTATATGATTTGAGTTGGGGAGTAAAGAAAAAGAGAATTAGAAAACCAACGACAACTCATCTTCTTGTTATTCTCTGCAATGAGGAAAAATATTTCTAGGTGCATAAAAGAACGACTGAAGGAAGTCTGATATCAGCTACAGCATAGGTTTGAGCATATAGAGAGAACAAGGGTACTGCAGTCAAGCTTAACTATTGTTATGGAGATAATAATATGGTGCTATCTTAGACATAAGCTGTTGTAGCAAATATATCTTTATTGATCCAATTTTTCTTTGAATTCCTCTAGAGACTAGGATATAGATACATCCACCAGATGGTGAGGTTTTTCCTTGCTACCATGGATAAATCAAGATGGACATCCCCATTTTTTTACTAGAAATCCTCCCATGTGTATTTTTAATTACATCTGCCTTTGTACTTCATGATCAGAGGCCAACAATGGGATGCCAAGATCTTGTAACTTTTCTTTGAAAATGATATTTCCAAATATACTTCATCCCTCATCCAAGGTGTAAAATTCAAAGGTACTATAATAGTTTGTGCACATAAAAACAATTCAAAAAAGTTATATCTCATTGATAGGCCACATTGTATCATGGATATTGATGTACATAATTCATTCATTGTAAGACTTAGAAATTTCAGGAAATATTTATTTTGATACTAAGAGAGTGCTTGATAATGTAACTAAGGAGTCAAGTTGGTCTACTTCCAATTATATATTTCAAGGAACAGATACTAAAATTCCTTATGATTATATTCTAAATAACTTGAAGTGACAAAAAAAGATTCACTTTAATATCTTCCACTATCATCATAACTAGGTATTTCATGATGATATCAACAATCAACAAACCCTCCTCAGGATGATTGATACAGCAACGCTCCAGAGTCCAGACTTGTCCCTTCAGGTGTCAATGCACACATCTCTTCTTAACTATAGAAGCATGACATAAGTTACAAACCTATAAGTTATTTTTTCCATTGTCCCACACTTCACCATTGTTGTCAAGAATTTTATTTCCTTTGAATCATACTAGATAACATAATTTCAACCTTTGAGTTACCCTTTCAATTTTTATTCTTCTCTTAGGAAGCTTCGTACCATAATGAAACATATCTATATTGAATCAGGCCTTGATTGCAAGAGATTCATGCTCAAGATTGTGACATGGGAGAGTTCAAAATAAAGTGGTGACTACAACTATAAGAATTATATAGGTGAGACAAAACGAGATTGTCATAGGATTTTTTTCTTATTGTGACATTTCCTTCCCGTGCCTCCTTAATCTAGTTACAACAATCTCCGGACAAAATTTTATTCTTCAATCAAAAACTATAATTTCAAACACATACCTAGTGATGCATGCTTCATAAATTCGGATGGAAGTTGTGGACTAGGATTTGTAGATCAAATAGTGTATTTATCCAATCAATCATTCAAGCCCTGCTATGACAAGGAGTCCACATATTCTCTAACTTATTTACAATGTGGATTTATTCATAAAATTGTTTTAATTAAGGGTTGTTCTGAAAATATATGTACAGAGAAAATGAGATTAACTTCTGCATTCTCCCTAACTAATAATTTTTTCTCTGATCATGACAACATGTTCCTCACAACAATATCTTGGCCCTCAATAATGAATAGGAGAAAATCGCAGCCCGTAGAAAAGCTAACTTGTCCTCATTAATGGAAAAAAATTCACCTTCTTTCAAGGATGAAAAAACCTCTACGAATGAATATCCAATATATACATAACAATGATGCAAAGTCAAGATATCATATCAATATAGTGATAGGTACCATAGATGAGATATCATTTCATCAAGAGCAAGGTCACATTCCATCATGTGTATAATGAGATTGAATCAAATCAGATCGTCACCATATGACATATATGGAAAAGTTCTAAATTGTAGTCATCACATCATGAAGATTTGTAGAATGAATTGTGTCAATGAAAGATATTTCCCAACAATCCCGAACAAATACCCAATTCACATCAGCATATACACCCTTACTTACCTCTGCAAGAGATTTGTGCCAGATTTTTAATGAATCCCCAACATTTATTTTTCCTTCTACCATTTTGGACATAGGAAGTTCGACGATGGTTTCTGTCGGAACTACGACGAGATTTTCAAAACTTCATAATTGCAACAAACTCTTCAAACTGTCAGAATAGCGACGAAACGTTCAAAATGTCGAAATTGCGAAAAAAAATTCAAAACATGAAAATTGCGATGAACTATTCAAACCATCGGAATAGCGACAAAAACATGGAAATGTCGGAAGAGCGACAAAATCTTGGAAACATCAGAAGAGCGACAAACACTTGGAAACGTTAGAATTGTGACACTACCAAAAAAATGTTGGAATTAGTGTCGCTCTACCAATAGTTATTATAAGTTCTAGAATTGTGACAGGACATGAAACGATGTTTTTGCCCCCTCAAATTGTTTCTCTTGGGACACCTATGTGTTGCAAGAGCGACATTTTCACTGTTGGAAATTGGGCAAAATGTGCTAGTGTAAATGACGTTTTCTTCGGGATAAAAATTTATTTCTTAAGCATTAAACCCCACAATGTTGTTCTACAGTCCCCATGATGTTGTTCTACACCCAGAGACCTTTTCAATAGTCTAAGAATCACATTAATAAGAGTTCTTGTGAAAAATTTCCTTATGGAATTTGACCTACCGTGTTTGACCACCAAATGGGCTAGCCACATGATGACTATGAGAAGGCTCTAAAAGGGTCAAATTTGTAATTACAATTGAGAGTTGAAGGAGTCAAACTTGACTCTTATTTGGCTACCTATATATGTTATAAGTTTTTCTATGTTATAATGCTTCCACTGGCATGAAAAAGGGTTCCAATCTATTCAATTGTATCTTGTTCCAATATAAAGTAGAACAATTGGAAGTGGGATTGAGACATCATAACAATGATAGTTAATGTTTTCTAATAGCCCATAGGACCATAGATCTAAGGTGACTCCATGCCTAATTCTTTGTATTGGTGTTATTTCCATTCCCCACAACATAGAAAACAACCTCACCTTTCAGTTGGATTGCATATCTTCTATTCATTATCATTGGTAAGTAATTATTTGATCGATATTTGGATTGGGGGAAAAAATTTGCAAAAAATTCAAAGTGCTCCATTAGGGGAATTTTGAGCTCTAAAATGGGCTTCCTAAAAATAATGTACATCGAAAATAAACTTAATAAGAACCAATAGGATTCAAGATGATGATGTCAACCATGGGGGATCATTCACCATTTTTTAAGTAAAAGGGTAAAAATATTAAAAAATAATAAAATAATAAAACTACTTTTTCAACTAGTATTTTCAACTAATTATCTCCCAAATTTTTTACTCAAATTTCCAGCGGGAATACTCATTGGATGCAAAATTTAATTCCTCATCCAAGGAGTACCCATGTTTCATACTTTCGATGGACCCTGCTATGCGAAAAATGAGAAACACATAAAACAAATGAGATTGCAATTACATATTTTTTATCTATTTCTCATTTTTCATGTAGCAGGGTCCATCGAAAGTATGCAACATGGGTACTCCTTGGATGTGGAAATAAATTTTTCATCCAACGAGTACTCCCGCTCGAAATTTGAGTAAAAACTTTGGGAGATAAGTTGAAAAAGTAGTTTTTTTTTTTCCCCTCTAAAATTTGATTATGTAATGAAATATTATTTTATTATTTCCTTAGGAGGCCCATTTTAGACCTCAAAATTCCCCTAATGTAGAATCGCACCAAACTAGAACGACCGGATCGGACCCATCTCTAGGAATCGGGCACACTTTGTTTCACTCAAAAAAGAGTTCATATGAGGATGTTAGAGCTCGCTGGTCTTCATGCCAAATAGACGAATTTAAAAAAAAAAGGACCAAACAGGGTCAAATGCCAAAAATTTGGGTTTTCCTCTAGCCCAATGACACGATGACAAGTGTCCAATTATGAATGGTTGTGACTTGGAAATTGTTTTAAAGGTTTGTGGAGGACTAATTGGGAGCTGACATCTGGCTATCCCAAAGGACGCCACATGTGTGCCCCTCCCCCCCTCCCCCCCCAAAAAAAGGCCAAATTCAAACTTATGGAATGGTTGAATTTCAACATTAGGTCAAATTTCAAACTACATTGTCCAAGCTCGAATTTTTTATCTATCAAACGTTGGGATATTATTCTGAATTACATTGTCCAAAGTCTGAATTTCAATGTCAAATACCAAGGTCAGGTTTTAATATTCTATGGTGCAAACTATATACCTCCCCCTCACCAACCACCATACTTAATATTATACAACAACTCTGGTCTTAATAGTATATGCCCGCGACATATATTTGAATTTTTATGGTTCATCTAGAGGGGGTATGGAGGGGGCTAGCCCCCTCTCCACATGACCTTTCCAATACAACCAAAGGCGAAGTGCTCCACAATTGCGTGGGATTAAATTTGTAATGCAGGTTTAATTGCATAACCCATGTTAATTATGCTAATCGCATATGGTAATGCCGATTAGTTAAAGCGTGCTCGTTTAATGGTAACCTTAGGTTTAACTCACACTTAAACTAATTAAACTGTAGTTTAATTCAACAACATGTTTAGCGGAGCCCCCTAACTAGAGATGTTCCAATTTTAGTGGAGTTTTTCTAGGAAATATTGAGGAAGCCATACCTTTGGCATATTTCGACCAATTTGGCTCAAGAAGAGTCATTCCTAAATGATTTGGATGCTCTGAGCATGATGGTGCAGGTTGTAGAGGCGTTGGAGAAATTCTATAAGTGATTTTCCGCTTTGAATATTAAATAAGCCTAGGGCCACCAAGAGGGGAGGTCATGCCTGGATCAGCTGAAGACCATTTTCAGAGCTTGAAGAGTTTATTCTGGGGTTTTTGGGTCTTCTGAATCCAATGGAGTAGGTTTAAAAGACATTGGAGCATTATAGGTGCATGTAATCAGAGAATTGACCATTAATCCAAAGATGGCCTAGCCATTTGAAGCAGGTCCATGGAGATGTAGCCTAGGAGGGGTGAACTCTATTATCAGCTACTGAATAATGTTTTTTTGTGTGTTATTTCTCTAAAATTTATTTCTATACATGTGATTTAACATCTAATTTGCTTAATAAATTTCTCATAAAAGACACTAAAACTTGGCACATAAACCCTTTCAATACTGGTTAATTTGAGACGATCCTAAACATATTTATTTTTAATACTAATGAGAGAACTAGTACAGTAAAACTAGATTGCCCATATTCAGATCAAGTTGGTATCAGAGTAAAATTTTAGCTCATTTTAGCTAAGGTTAGCTAGAAGAATTAGCTATTGGTTTTGAAATTGTGCAAGGAGAATCTAACTGTGTGCAAGTTTATGTGTGTGAAGAGAAGGTCAAGATTGTAACCCAGTTCTCAAATAACAACAAAAAAGATTTTTTTTCATTACAAGCGTGATGGCATCTTCATCAAGCACTGTTTCTAGTCAATCTTCCTTAGCCAAACTCTTTGATAAAGAGATGTTGCAGAAGCTCTACATCATGAATGATATGGTGTAAGAGATGTATGAAGATAAGAGGGAGAGTATTATACTTCAAGATCATTTTATTTCCATGAAGGAGGAGAAGCAAGAGTTTCTTAAAAAGATGCATGAGATGGAGACTCAGCTCCATATTGCAAATGAAAACCTAGCAAGGTTGCATGAGATGGAGACTCAACTCCATGATGCCAAGGAAACTTTAGCCAATTACATGCATGAAAAATAGGTATTTAATTCAATTTTATCTTCTTTTTCTTCTCAAGATGAATGTGTTGGTGCTTTTGAAAGACACATTAGAGGAATAGGGTCCAAATTATTGATGAAAATGGGTATGAAGGCAAAGGATTTGGAAAACATGCACAAGGCATAGTTGAGCCAATTTTTTTTTAGGAAAGGCCAGGTATTTGGGTCTTGGTTATGGACAAGGTGATGGAGATGCAATTATTTTGCACTCATTGCCATAAGCAAGTTCATCTTGTAGACAAGTGTTGGACTTTGTATCCAACAAGTCATCCACGACATTTGAAGAAGGTGGAAAGAGATATTGACAAGAATGGAAAAGATGATTCCATAATTGATGTGGGCCAGGATGATTCACATGAGGAAGTGTAGTTGAAAGAAGTGTCATTGAAATGGTTTGGTAAGAGATGGTTAGATTTCTTATCCAATTAAGGTCTTGCATTTATTTTGATTATTGATGCAAATCTTGCCTATTTGATTCATTTCTTTGCCAATTGAATGCATGTTGCATGTTTACGCCAGGAAGGTGTTTGAAAGTAGAGTTATGTTGACTCACTTAGATGCAGCAAGGATGGAAATTTGCACATGATTTTGTTCAACTCGACAGCCGGTTGTTTGAAGAGGCATGTTTCATCGACTTTTGTTTGGTCGATGAATTTGTACACCGATATGTAAGAGTAAATGGTAATGTTCACATGATGTGACATTTTTTTCTTTGAAGGAGCAAAAGGATATGTCGTCAAGTTATGTTTCTTGCATGATGTGTTTTTCAGATTGATGATTGTGTTTGTGATAAGATGTCGAAGGTCCACTCTTGAGCGAGAGGCTCATGATTATCCTTCATTCTCAAATCATGGCATGAGAAACATGTCAATACTGGAGGATAATGGAAAGAGGGACAAGATGCTAAAAATTTTGTAGCCCAAACAATAACCAGTGTAGACCATTTGATGTGTTCACGCTAAGAAGTGAAAGAGATGGAAAATGCATTCTTCCAAATGTGGAATTTGGAACCGTGGAGGTAAAAAGAATGTTCATTTATTTTCTTGTTATTATTGATGTTGTAGCTCATTGTTGTAGTTCACTTAGATGGGTTTAACTTGGAAAATTGGTTTCCAAGGAGAAGCTTGCATGGAATGCACGTGTGTCCAAAAGAGGAACAAGATTCTCAATGGGAAGGCCATCAGTTAGTTTTCCAAGCACTGAAGGATCTCTTTGGTACATCAAGGTGTTTTAGGAGTCAGCAAGCAACCAAAAAGTGTTGGATTGGGTTAGGAGAAAAAGGAGAACATTAGTTGAATTGCCAAGCCATTTGCAAGGCAAGGCATATTAGTGAACCAAAGTGGTTGTCATGGAGATTTTTCCAAGTAGAATCAAGTTGATAGAACTTGGGAAAGAAAAGAGTATTCATCTCTTGTCAGATAACCAACTTTTGTGGGTCCAAAAGCCTGTTAGTGGGAAGGAGTGATCCGAATTTGGATTGGAGGTAAAATTTTGCCAAAAATTCAAAGTTCTCAGAATCAAACCAAACTAGAACAACCTGAGTGGTCCCGTCGCCAGGAATCTGGCGCACTTAGTTTCACACAAAACAGGGTTCGTATGAGGAAGTTAGATCATGTTGATCGTTGTGCCAAATATGTGAATTTAAAAAAAAAGGGGTCAAATAAGGTTAAAGGCCAAAAAAATGATTTTTCTTTTGGCCTAATGACAAGATGATAAGTGTTGAATTATGAAATTTTGTGACTTGGCAATTTTTTCACAAGTTTATGGAAGACTAATTGGGAGCTGGCATGTGGCTAGCCTAGAGACCGTCACAAGCCCTCTCCCCCAAAGACCGAATTCAAACTTATGGCATGGTCGAATTTCAACATTGGTTCAAATTCTGAATTACATTGTCCAAGGTTGAATTTTTTATATATCAAAGGTTGGGATATTATTCTGAATTACATTATCCAAAGTCCGAATTTCAATTTCAAATACAAAGGTCGAGTTTTAATATTCAATGGTGCAAAATTTATACATCCAGAGGAAGAAGTTCGAGGCTTGACCCCGAGACCTTCCCCGCACCAACCACCATACTTACCATTATACCACAAATCTGGTCTTAATAGTATACGCCTGCAACATATATTTGAATTGTTATGGTTCATCCAACGGGGGTATGGACGGGGCCAACTCCCTCCCCACATGACCTTTCCCTATGACCAAAGGCAGAGCGCTCCACAAATGTGCAGGGATTAAAGTTGTAATGTGGGTTTAATTGCATAAACCATGTTAATTATGCTAATCGCATATGGTAATGTGGATTACTTAAAGCACACCTGATTAGCGCTAAACTTAAGTTTAACTCACACTTAAACTAATTAAACTGTAGTTTAATTCGGTAGCATGTTTTGCGGAGCCTCCAATTCTGGCGCTGCCTCCAAAATTAGCAGCTCTAACTAGAGATGTTCCAGTTTTAGTGGATTTTTTCTAGGAAATATTGAGGAAGTCGTAACTTTGGCATATTTTGACCAATTTTGGCTCAAGAAGAGTCATTCCTAGATGATTTGGATGCTCTGAGCATGATGGTGTAGGTTGTAGAGGTGTTGGAACACTTTTGTAAGTGATTTTTCCACCTTGAAGATTAAAGAAGCCTAGGGCCACCAGGAGGGGAGGTCATGCCTATATCAAATGAAGACCATTTTCGAAGCTTGAAGAGTCTATTTTGAGGTTTTTGAGTCTTCTGAATTCAATGAAGCGGGTTTCAAAGCCATTGGAACACTGCAGGTGTATGTACTCAGAGAATTGACCATTAATCCAAAGAGGGCCTAGCCAATTGAAGCAGGTCCATGGAGATGTAGCCTAGGAGGGGTGAACTCTGTTATCATCTACTGAGTAATATTTTTGCTATGTATTATTTCTCTGCAATTTATTTTATGTACATGCATTTTCAATCGCTAATATACTTAATAAATTGCTTATAGAAGACACTAAAACTTGACATATAAACCCTTTCACAACTTGTTAATTTGAGAGGATCCTAAACACATTTATTTTTAATACCGATGAGGGAGCTAGCACAGCAAAACTAGTTTGCCCATATAAGATCATTATATTTTGTTATTCTTTACTTTTTGCATTCTATTTATTTCATACATAAGTAATAAACATATAATTAAGCAATCTAAAATTTAAAAGAATTTAACATTCTTACTTTATTTAACATTTATATTGTGATAAACTAATATAAAAAAGAATACCATGAGTATAAATAACTTTAAAAAAATATTAACTAGCTTAGCCATATAAATTAAATGGCTCTTAAATGCTAATAGACATCAATCCATGATAAACATCAAAACATTTATCCCAATATATTTTTCTTTAAAGAAAACATGTAAAAATATTCTTAACCATGTAAATTCACTCTCACTCTACCATGGAAATTCTTAACTTGTAAATAGTGATTTTTATAATACTATGAGCCAATACCATGGCTTACCAATATTACATGTAGAGATATAACATTTTATTTAATTAATTATGTTTACATAGATTAAATTAATTATTAATTTGACATAGACCTCATTCTTAAAATCAAACTTTCAAAATAACCAATGTGGAAAATTGGTATATAAAGTGAAAAGTCATTGCGAGGCTTTAGGTTGAAATTTGATGGTATAGTAGTCCACACAATGTACAACGTGACCAAGTAGCAGTTCAAACACTCTGCAAGTCCATATCACGTTGTGTAAAAGAGAAACCCTCGCAGTGCCCAAAACTGCGTGACAAAGAAGTGAGTTTTTTTTTTCAATATTATGATGACTATGTCGACCAAGAGGCATAATGAATTGGCTCTGTGGGGAACCTCAGGGCAGCACCCATACAAACTGACATTATTGGGATTGTACATTTATATTGCCTTGTAATCACTGTGTCGGCAATCCCATAGTTTCCGGCAGCAGCGCTGAAAGCCTTGGACTGCGAAATTTAATGTATGTATAGCATAATTGAAGCAAAAATCACGCTCCATGTTCGCGTACATTTGACTACACTATTCATTCCATAATCCCAGTCAGACTAGACATGTGGTGTTTTCTTTTTCTGTTACATGCATTTGCTACACAACGTTCTTTTTCCTGCATTTTCTGTTATTCAGATGATCTCTCTCAGTATCTAGAAATATGAAAACAAATTACTGGAAAATTGCATTTTAAGAAAACAACAAACATATAGAAATTTTGCTTGAAGATTTTGGTTTTTAGATTTTGTGAATATTTTAAAATCTGATAGCTAGGAGCCTGGTTATGACTTTGGTATATTTGATTTTGAAATATTCTTGTCATAAAAATTCAATCATAAAAGTTTGAACTGACACTGACTGATAAGAAAGTGTCCTCAATAATATTTGTAAATTTTATGTTAGATTTAAGATTTTTGTGATTTATAATGTAGATGAATGTCTTTCAGATTAATCATATCATTAAGATTTGCTCGACGTTTGAATCAACTAAAGTGTGGTTTTTGAAGATGAACCACATTAGTTGGTTTGAAACTTCCACCAAATCCTAATGATATAATTAATCAAAGACATTCATCTACATTTCTAAAATTTTTAGATTAATAATTAAAATGATAAAAAACACTATTAATTCTCCCATCTATTTGATTTAATTCTTAAAAAAACAAACTATTTTAGATTCACTATTATAATAATAATATGTCTATCCACAAACAAATTAAATTAAATTAAATTTATAATAAAATCCTTAACTGATACACACAATATATATATATATATATATATATATATATATATATTCTTGGAATGACTGCCGGCAATCCCATAATTCCCGCTGCGTTCGGGACCGGCAGCAACGCTGAAAGCCTTTGGTACGAAAATTTAATGGATGTATAGAATAATTGAAGCAAGAATCATGTTGCATGTTCGCATACATTTGACTACACTATTCATTACGTAATCCCTGTCAGACTAAGCATGTGGTGTTCTCTTTTTTTTTTTTTTTCCCTGTTACACGCATTTGCTATACAACGTTCTTTCTTCCAAGTGTTCTGTTTTGTTCGATACTCATATGATCACCCTCCGCTAGGAAGAAATATGAAAACAAATTACCGGAAAACTGCATTGCATTTCATGTAAATAAACATACAAGAAATTCTGCTAGTGATAGTCATCCTTCGTCATGAAATAATAATGGTGAATATATATGTTTTGTATGTTGTTTTATGTGAGGGATATTTCCGAATCATCCTTCGTCATGAAATAATAATGGTGAAGATATATGTTTTTTATGTTTTTTTTATTCGAGGGATATTTCCGAATCAGACAAACCGGATTGAGGTCATCACTTTCAGCAATTCAGATAAGTTCAGTTGAATAAGAGTTTGAAAAACTGCATTGCATTCCATGTATATAAACATATAAGAAATTCTGCTAGTGATAGCCATCCTTCGTCACGAAATAGTAATGGTGAAGATATATGTTTCTTATTTGAGGGATATTTCCGAATCAGACAAACCGGAGTGAGGTCACCACTTTCAGCAATTCAGATAAGTTCTCTTGCATAAGAGATAATTTCAGTTGAATAATATGTTTGACTAACATGATCTATTTTTTCGTAAGTCTAGGTTTAATTTTAAAAGAAATATGTTTAACTAGTTAGGTTGATAACCATGTCAATAAAGTTTTTATAATTTTAATTTAATTATTAATAATTAATAAGTTGATGTAGGTTTTAGTCTCCATATAATATTCTATAATATTTTTAATAGTATACACAAATCAAAAACTGACATTTATTTTTAAAGTAGTTATGTTTTTTGTTTAACTCTTTTAATTAAATTCATTAATTAAAAAATTTGGTATATGAACAAATGACATATGCAACTAGTTTAGGTTTTTTGGGCATGTGGTATTGGTAAGCCATAGTATTGCAACAAAGCATATTTATAACTTCAGAATCTCCATAATAAAATAGGAGTGAATGTTTATACTTAAAATTCTTGTTACTTTCTTAAAATGCATATATGTTTAACTTTTATATTGAATTTTTTTAGTGATATATATATATATATATATAATTTTAGCAATGACTCTAAATTGGGGTGCCTCGTAGTGCTCGATCAGCTTGCCACATGGCTTCCCTAACTCCGAGCAGTTGTCCTCGCCACGAGGTAGCACATGGCCTTGGCGTGGGTGCCATTAAATATGACATTCTGGCTCCGCCTAATGCCGTTACTGCAATTCATTTCGACTGCTGTGAATTCATTCCTACCTGTCCTTGTTGCAGAGTGCCCTGGCCATTTATGGGCAATGGCGTCACCTCCCCTCAGCACTTCTCCCTCCGTCTCACTGCCAATTTGGCACTCGGCTCTGCTAATACTTGTTGCACCTTCGCTCCTCTCTCTGCCCACTCGCTCCATGCTGCTTACAGTTTCATTGCCCGACCTCCTCATTCTGCGCACTCGCCTGGCTTGCATTCTCAGAATTCGGTCGCCTCCATGCCTCGCTGCCATCGCATGCGCTGCCGCAAAGGCTCACCTTCCCGTCCTTCCATCCCTGTCATAGTGAAGCACTCTATGGAATTCTCCTTGGACGTGGATTCATTAGAGGTCCTTGACCCTCATCATCTCTCAGCCCACATCTCCCTTCGCCTTCCGGAAGCTCATGCCCATCCAGGAAGTGGATGCATAAAACAACTCTATCACCTTCTTACATTCAGCAGCCCCAGAAAATGGTGGCTATGTCTGTCAAGCCTTTAGAGGATTCTTTAGACAACGGTGGTAGCAGCAGTTCCATAGAAGGTGGCAAAGTAGTAGCAGTGTCTGCTAGTTTGACCTCCACGCCTGAGCTAGACCCCAACTTTCCAAGCCAGAGGATGACCCCTCCAATTATGGTTGCTTCATTGAGGAAGAGCATCCTCCTCAGTCAATTCATGATGACAAGAACTAGAACGCTTAGCGCAAAGGTTCTTCCTTTTCTTGTTTTCTCCATCTGTATTATCGTCTCTATTATTGTTTCTATGTTTTTTTACTTTCTGCACAACATACTTAGATACTGCGTACTATAGTTTCATGTTTTCCTCTACAGGGGCAACACCTGTTATGTTCTATGGGCTAGTTTCCCCACCAGAGACAACCTCATTCTTGTATTTTTGAATTTTCTATTTCCCACTAGAATTGGCTAACTCAACCATTCCTATCAAAACACTAAACTATGTAGGTATACTTTTTGTATAATATAATAAAATCTAGTCATATTTAAAAAAAAATAAAAAATTAACAATTTAAAATATATAATAAAATAACTATATGTTTATAAATATTTATAAATATTTATAAGCCATTTAATTTATATACTTACTTTAATTATAATAACATGCTCCACCCACAAATTAAATCTTAAAAAAAAAAAGCCTGCTAGAAAATTCAACACCCATACAAACTGACATATATACATATTATATATATGACTATCTCATAATTCTCGCTGCGTTTCCGACCGGCAGCAGCACTAAAAGCCTTTGGTAGGAAAATTTAATATATGTATAGCATAACCTGCAGCATCACTGAAAGCCTTTGGTAGGAAAATTTAATATATGTATAGCATAATTGAAGCAAGAATACACTGTTCATTACGTTATCCCTGCCAGAGTAGGCATGTAGTGTTTTCTTTTTCTGTTGCATGCATTTGCTATACAACGTTCTTTCTTCTGCGGGTTCTGTTATGGTCGTTATTTGTGATTTGTTTTTATATTAGTTGATCTCCCCCTCTATGAAGAATAATGAAGTTACCGGAAAACTACTAGTTGATTTAAATAAAGAATTTTGTAAGATGTTGATACTGTTATTGGAAATTTAATCTATTTGACTCGACAAGAGTTTTGGGAGTTAAAGCTCTGTTAATTATGCCCACGTTTTCTAGAAGGGTTTTTAGTTATTGAAAAGTTTTAATTTTTTAATATTTTTTATATTCATAATTTGGTCTTTTATATTAGTTTATTTAAAGGTTATTTTGGGTTTATATTTTATTTAATCTACTTGACTGACAAGAGTTTTGGGAGACAAAGCTTTATTTAAATGTTTTTTTGGGTTTATATTTTATTTAATCTACTTGACTGACCAGATTTTTGGGAGACAAAGCTTTATTTAAATGTTGTTTTGGGTTTATATTTTGGGAGTTAAAGATTTGTTAATTATGTTCAAGGTTTATTTTAGAAGGGTTGCTAAAATCAACAAAGAGGTTTAGGAGGATGAGGTAAAAGTAACTCCATAAAATTAACACGTGAATCTATAATTATGATATGGAATTTTTTTAGCTAAGTTACAAATTAATTTAACTATATTTATGTCATATTATGTTTTTCATATTTTTAACAGTTTACCTTTTCTTTTCATCTCAATTTTGATTTAAAAAAAATTTCAAATTTATATTTTAAAATTAATATTATGAAGTCAAGATGTGAAATTTGATTTAAAAGTTTTTCAAATTTATATTTTAAAATTAATATTATGAAGTTAGGATATTGTATATATTTATGTATTGTTAATTAATATTTCAACACACAAAAAAATAATTTTAAACATTTCACAAAAAAATACATATTTTGAGAACTTTAAACTAAAAATGATTTCTAAGAAAAAAAATTGATTTTTAAGAAATAAAGTTGATTTTTCTTTTTTAAATGACAATTTTTTTGAAATTTTAAGTCCAAAGATCATAACATTTGAATTTTTTAAGTAAAAAAAAAAAAAACAATTTTAAGAAAAAAATTAGCAAATAATATAATAAAAATAAATGGTTAAAAAATTGAAAATTAAAAAAAATGAAAAAAATTTAAATAAAAACTTCCAACAACAAATAAATATAAAAAATTAGAGCAAACGGTTTCAAAATTTAATAAAAATATCAAAAAAAAAAATGTTGCTGAAAAAATTAAATATAAAATAAAAATAAATAAGTAACATATAAAACAAATTAATAATAAAAAAATTAAATATAAAATAAAAATAAATAAGTAACATATAAAACAAATTAATAATAATAATAATAATTAGAAATTTTAGTAGAAATTCTTTCGGTAAAAATCACATGTAAAAGAACGTGGTCGACGCGTTTCGAACCAACCAGTGTGGTTCATCATCAGGACTATGAGAGATCAGATCCAGACATTAAGTATAAATAGATGTAGAAATGGCTCAACTAGCCGTTAGGATAACGGCTAGTTTGACTAAGAAAAAGTAAATATTTCATTATTTATTTATTTAATTGATTAATTAATTTCTATTTCTTTATTTATTATTATTATTTTAATAAATTTTTACAACCTTTAATATATTTAAACATCTAATTGACCAATTCAATAATATAATGGTAAATAATTTAACCAATCTTGGTGCATATATGTAAATTTTTTTATATAATAATCAATTATTATTAATAATTAATAAATATATTTAATTCTTATCCATGTAATTTAACAAAGTATCAATTCAATAGTCAAACAAGGAGTCAAACCAAATATAGAGAACAATAAATAAATAAATAAATAAATAATACAAAATAAAATAAAATAAAATATAAATATAAATAAATAAATAATAAACAATAAATCATAAATGAAATAAATAAATAAATAAATAAAAACAAAAATAAAATATAAATACAAATTAATAAATAAAAATAGAAAAATTTTATTATTATTATTATTATTATTATTATTTTAAATAAATAAATAAAGTATAAAAAATAAATAAATAAAATTAATTAATTAATTAAATAAATATAAATATAAACATAAATAAATAAGTTAAATTTTTTTTAATAAAAATAAATAAATAAAGTATAAATAAATAAATAAATAAAATTAATTAATTAAATAAATAAATAAAATAAAAATAAATAAAAATAAAAATAAATAAATACATAAATACATAAATAAATAAATCAAGAATATAAAGCAGGAATCCAGCACCTGCTGATATTCCAACCGTCGTCTCTATTGAGATTAATGGGTCGTTTTTCAATTTCAATAGCCTCTCTCAACTTACGATGATGAAAATGGTCGATTCTAGCAATGACCTTAGCATCTTCTATGCAAATATGATGGTTAGTCTTTTCTGCATGCTCCACTAAGGCGGACGAGCGAGATCTTCTATGCTTGATATCAGCAGCATGCTCACAGATCCTTTGATTAATAGACCGACCCGTCTCACCAATGTAAGGAGTCCCACAGGAACAGGGAATGATGTAGACACCTTTTCCATCCCTGGGGTCAATCGGATCTTTAACCGATTTTAGAGAACTACGAATTGTATTAAGAGGCTTGAAATAAGAGGATACCTTATGCTTTTTAAGGATTTTAGAAATCTTATCAGTGGTACCCTGGATGAACGGAAGGCTGACACTGCCATACCATTCACACGGTTCTTTTTTATTTTTATTCTTAAAAGAAGGACCTTTCTCCGCTTTGAGGAAAGCTTTGAGGCCCTGCGACAAACTATAACCATTATTACAAAAGACATTCAACAAATGGATCTTTTCCTTCTCAAGGTGAGACTCATCAGAGATTCTCAGCGCCCTCGTGGCTAAGGTGCTAAGGACGCCTCATTTCTGAGCAGGGAAATGGTGGGAGCTAGCATGAAGATACTGCTCAGTATGAGTTTTCTTTCGAAAAACTTGATGGGAGAAAGAACCATCATCATTCCTAGAGATAAGGACATCAAGGAAAGGAAGGCTACCATCCACCTCATGTTCCATGGTGAATTTTATGGAACTCGATTGGCTATTCAGATGAAGGAAAAATTGATCTAACTTATCTTTACCATGAGGACAGATAACACAAGTATCATCAACAAACCTTTTCCATAACTTTGGCTGGAAAAGAGCTGAGGAAAGAGCCCTAGATTCAAAGTCCTCCATAAACAGATTCGCAACAATCGGGGAAAGCGGAGAACCCATGGCAACACCGCAAGTTTGCTCATAGAATTCACCTTCAAAACTAAAGAAAGTGGAGGTTAAACAAAGTTTTACTAAAGGGGCAGTGTCTGGATCAGTAATGCGATTAATAACGTCAACAGCCTCATTGATGGGGATATTGGTGTAAAGTGAAACAACATCAAAACTAACAAATCTATCATCAATATCCAACTTAACTTCCTTCAAATCCTTGACAAAAGAGTAGGAATCTTTAACAAAAGATTCTGTACGACCAACGAGGGGCTTAAGCTTAAGGGCTAAAAACTTGGCGAGAAGGTAAGTCGGACTCCCAATTGTATTAACAATAGGTCAGAGGGGAGCACCATCCTTATGGATTTTTGGAAGACCATAGATTCTTGGAGTAAGGGGGTTGCTTTCAATCAACTTCTTACTTAAGGAGCTCACCATGCTGTTTGATTTAATAGCATCAGTAACTGCCTTTGAGACCTTTTTTAAGGGATTTTTGACGAGTTTCTTGTAGCTCCCACTATTCTCCAAATGATCTAGCATTTTCTTCCTATAATCCTCTTTATTAAGGATGACAGCTGCACCACCTTTGTCAGCCTTAAGAACAACAATATCCTTATTATTATTTAAAGATTTTAAAGCCTCAAATTCTAGCTTACTTAAGTTACTCTTGGGGGGTTTGGCTTTTCTTAAGATCATCGCACAATCCTGTCTAATGACATCCTTGGTGGAATCTGGTAAATCTCTGATACCAAATTCTATGTCACAAATAATATCATGAATAGGGATTTCCCTAGGGGTAAAGGAAAAATTAAAACCTTTCCCTAAAAGACTATAAACAGAGGGATCGAAAGAGAAACTGGAGAGATTGACAACTTTATTATTAGAGCTATTATTGATATTCATATTGTTATTATTAGAACTACCAATACTATTCATATTGTTATTATTATTATTAAAATTACAATTATTACTACCATTATTCTTAATAGAAATATAACAGTTCTTATTATTGATGTGATTATGTTCATTAATAATACTATTATTAATATTCTCACTATGATAATTAATAATGTTATTAGAGCCAAATGAAGAAATAAGATCACTCTCAATCTTCTTATTACATTCATCATCGTTTATTTTGTCATTAAATATATAACCTTTATTAGTATTATTAAAATTACAATTATTAAAGTTAGTTTTATTAACTAAAAACTCATTACCTAACGCATTACCTATTTCATTACCATTCGAATAACAAATCGATTTATTAACACAAGATAAGAGGTGGCTGTTACGATTCCCACACTGATTAATGCCTAAGTCAGAATTAAAGTTCAAAGGAGGAACGCTACCTGAAATCGAAACCTTTGAAAGGATCGAATCGTTTTCAACGGTCACACCCGGAACTAACTGTCCTCCCCAGTCATTGAAGCTCAACTGATTTTCTTGCGGAGCAGAAGGTGCTGAATCATCGTTGATACCACGGATTTCATCTAATCTGACAGCATCGAACGATTGCCGCAGTCCTGAATGGGGAAATCCAACACGCTCTACCGAATCGTTGCAAATGTTTATAGATTCGGATGACAGCGGAGAACATTGCCCTTCCCCTGCTTTATCTCTAGAGATATTGACATCGACTGCCGCTGAGCTTTCGGGATCGCATTTCATCCATTTGATCGAAGACATCTGATCACCATTGAGCGCATTGTCTCTAGATATAATGATATCAACATCCGCTACGGAATGATGCATAGAGCTTCCGGAAGACAGCTGATCAACATTGAATCCATTGGCAGACGAAGGTTCAGATCTGGAAGGAGACAGAGGCAAATTTATTCCAGAATTTGAAGGAGAAGAAGAATCGGCAATCCACGTGCGGAGCGCAGATACTTGGTTGGCATTAACCCTGCTCGCTGATGAAACTGAAGGCTCATTCGAGTGAGAAGATCTCATCTGTAGCTTTTGGAATTTTGCCATCTGCTTCTCCTTCCAAAGAGCTTCCCAACGATTAGATTTAAGAGCCGACCTGGCATCGATTAAAGTCCATAAGCTTGACGGAACTGAATTGGACAATTTTAAATGCCAAGATAACAGCTTTCTCGATAAAAGATCAAGATTCCTTCTAACTTTGGAGATCTCATAACGAATGAGAGCAAGGCTAGCTTTTAAAAATATATTATGGTTCAAAGAAAAATTGAGCGGATGATTAATTTTAGCAAAAGAAGGAATGATAGAAGCATCTCTACATCTTTTTAGAAAGGTAAGATCTGATCTCAACTTAGATACCCGTAAACGTGCCCGTTCGAATTGATGAATCTCTGTTGCCAAGGCCCTACCGAGCAGGGTTTCTGAATTTTTGGAATCTAGGCTTCTGTGATCCATAATATAATTTAGTAGAAATTCTTTCGGTAAAAATCACATGTAAAAGAACGTGGTCGACGCGTTTCGAACCAACCAGTGTGGTTCATCATCAGGACTATGAGAGATCAGATCCAGACATTAAGTATAAATAGATGTAGAAATTGCTCAACTAGCCGTTAGGATAACGACTAGTTTGACTAAGAAAAAGTAAATATTCCATTATTTATTTATTTAATTGATTAATTAATTTCTATTTCTTTATTTATTATTATTATTTTAATAAATTTTTACAACCTTTAATATATTTAAACATCTAATTGACCAATTCAATAATATAATGGTAAATAATTTAACCAATCTTGGTGCATATATGTAAATTTTTTTATATAATAATCAATTATTATTAATAATTAATAAATACATTTAATTCTTATCCATTTAATTTAACAACGTATCAATTCAATAGTCAAACAAAGAGTCAAACCAAATATAGAGAACAATAAATAAATAAATAAATAAATAAAAATACAAAATAAAATAAAATAAAATATAAATATAAATAAATATAAATAAATAAATAATAAATAATAAATCATAAATGAAAAAAATAAATAAATAAATAAATAAATAAAAACAAAAATAAAATATAAATACAAATTAATAAATAAAAATAGAAAATTTTATTATTATTATTATTATTATTTTAAATAAATAAATAAAGTATAAAAATAAATAAATAAAATTAATTAATTAAATAAAAAAATATAAATATAAACATAAATAAATAAGTTAAAATTTTTTAATAAAAATAAATAAATAAAGTATAAATAAATAAATAAATAAAATTAATTAATTAAATAAATAAATAAAAATAAAAATAAATAAATAAATAAATACATAAATAAATAAATCAAGAATATAAAGCAGGAATCCAGCACCTGCTGATATTCCAACTGTCGTCTCTATTGAGATTAACGGGTCGTTTTTCAATTTCAATAGCCTCTCTCAACTTACGATGATGGAAATGGTCGATTCTAGCAATGACCTTAGCATCTTCTATGCAAATATGATGGTTAGTCTTTTCTGCATGCTCAGCTAAGGCGGACGAGCGAGATCTTCTATGCTTGATATCAGCAGCATGCTCACAGATCCTTTGATTTTTACCGAAAGAATTTCTACTAAATTATATTATGGATCACAGAAGCCTAGATTCCAAAAAAAAAAAAAAAAATAATTAGAAAATTAGAAAAACAAATTAAAAATAATAATAATAATTAGAAAATTAGAAAAACAAATTAAAAATAATAATAATAATTAAAAAATTAGAAAAACAAATTAAAAAATATATTACAAAAGTTTTTAAAATTAATTTAAAATATATATTCAAGAAATTGAAAAAAAAATCAAATTAAAAATTAAAAATTAAGTTCTACCTCGCAGCTTAATAGTTGGTCCAAGTAATGTGAGTAATGTGAGGCCTGATAAGAGATCAAAAGAGGTTCAAATCCCATTACTTGTGACTTGGCTTTTGGAAAGCAAGACATATCATAAACCCCATATGTGTAGTAGTAGCTACTAGGTAAATAAAAAACATTGAAAAATAATAAAAATATTTTAGAATATTTTTTTTCTTTAAAAGGAAAAAAAATGTCTGGAGAGTGAGATGCTTGACCCACAACCTTTGGCTATGGGCACAAAAGGGTTATGGAAAGGACCACAACCCTTCGGGGATGGGCACAAAAGGGCTATGGAAAGGGTGGCTAGAGCGACCCCCTACTCTAGCCATATGACGCACCACCCTTTTGGCGATGGGCATGAAAGGGCTATGGAAAGGGTGGCTAAAGCAACCCCCTACTCTAGCAAAAGGGCTATGGAAAGGGTGACTAGAGGGACCCTCTACTCTAGCCATATGACCTACCACCCTTTAGCTATGAGGCAGTTCAACCCGTTAATCCCCAGATCTAGTGCCCCCAATTTTTTTTTCCCAAATTTTTTTAAATATATTTTTTGATGTTTTTTTAAATTTATTTATTTCTATTATTTTTGTTAATATATTTTATTCATTTGTTTTTTAAATATTTTATTATTTATTTTTCAAATTAATATTTAATATTTTTTAAATAAAATATTTTAATTTATAAAAAGATAAAAATAAAAACTGTTTTTAATATTTTTTAATTTATTTATTTTCTAAATATATTTTATTTTTAATTATATATATATATTAATTAATAATATTATTTTTAAATTATGTTTTTCTTAATTATATATATAAGTTTGATTTTTTTTTATTGTTTCATTTTTATTTATTTATCTATTTATTTATTATTCAATTTTTTTTGTTGGGGTTCTGTCCATGTTCGACTAGCAACTTTACCCAACCCTACCCACTATGCGTTAATTTGATAGTTTATTTTTAAGTTTTCGTTACAATGGATAAGTCCACTCCCACTATGTGTCAACTTTTATTAGGCTAAGATTTTAAAAGAGCTATACTTTTAGCATTTAAAAAAAAACACTCTTTGTACAATGACTCTTAGACTTATGTGTTCATTTTTAAGGGCTTTTTAGTCTTGATATTTGGTTTTAATTTTATTGCTGAAAAATGTTGAAATTTTAAAGTTTTTTAGAGTAGTGATATTTTAACTTTAACACCATGGTTGAAAAATGTCAAAATTTTAAGTTTTTTTGAGAGTCATGATATTTACTTTAATTCCATGGTTGTAAATTGTTGGAATTTTAAGGTTTTCTGAGGTTGTGATATTTTATATTTAAAGCTATCCTTGAAAAATATGCAAATTTTAAGGTTTTTCAAGGTCATGATATATTTTTTAATGCCATTGTTAAAAAAATGTTTATTCTACATTAGTATTTATTTATTTTTAGGGTGGTTTTTCATGTTTATTGCACAAAAAATTAGTTTTTAATGTCATTTTTCAGAAAATTGAAATTTTAACATGAAAAAATGATGTTGATGCAACATCAACAATTTTCATTTTTTGGGTTTTTTTAATGTTTATTGCACAAAAAAAATGGGTTTTAATGTGAGTGTTAATTTGGGAATTTTAACCTCCCAAAAAAACATTGCTGTAAAAAATGTTGATGTAACATCAACATTTTTTATTTTCTAGGTGTTTTTTCATGTTTTATGCGCAAAAGTATGGTTTATTTTTTCTAGAATTCTAGTTTTAAAGTTATATTTATTGTTAAATTGGTACCTTTGTTTCTTCTTTGATTCTATCTTACTTACCTTATAACTTATATGCACAACCATTATAGATCTTTCTTTGAGAGAGTAACATGAGATCAAAAGGAAGAAGGAAAATAATGAAAAGATTAATAATTATTTTTAAAGGATAAAAAATAAAATTTACATTCATTTATGTAATTTTATTTTGTGAGTGTTATCTTCTTTTGTATCTACACTATATGTGTAATGTGATTTTCATTCTAAATTTGAATAAAAAAATTTGTAGCTCCTTCTTCTTAAGAAAAAAATCACATACACTCATTCTTTCTTTTCAACATACGAATGCACCAAAATTCATTTTCTTGAAGTAAGCATAATTTATTACGGAGATACAAGGATACCTTTAACAATAAATTAATTCAACAAACAAAGTTTAAGTCTATATTTTGTTATTTTGTTATTGATGTTAATCCTAACTTCAGTCTTGTATCACAATAATGGTGCAATGAGGATTTAAATTGGTTTAAGTATAAATGGATTCGGAAGAGAATGAAAGAATTCACACCATTATAAAAAGAATACAGGATTGAACACAACTAGAGTATTATACAATTGAAATACAAGTTCTGTAGAATAGTGGATAGAATGGTGTTAAATTAGTGATGGCCTTAACTTATACATAAAATGAAATGAAATGTAAAGACTTGCTCATTCACAAAATTTTGAAATTGCATTGTATAATAATGTTAAAATGCAAAAACAATTGTAAGATAAAAGAGAATTGTAACCCCAACATCCTAAGATGAAGTAAATGATTAGTGTGTATTGGCATAGATGAATGTTGAATTATTTTATAAAAAAGGAGCCTTATTAAGCCCAAAAATTTTATGCCATCTTCTTTTTTGGTATTCTTGAGCTCATTGGTAAGAGAATTTATAAACAGAGGTAGATGCCAAATTATTGGTTGTCAAGTATCCAAAAACTCATGGGAAGGCCTCTAAAAATGTGTTGAAAGTTTGGCTCAGCAACTACTAGTATTAGGCTTGTTTCTTGGATGGCGCTAGAAGGCCATCTAAGGCCATCTAAATTAATTTTTCCCTCTGGATTGGTAATGATCTCCATTATGCAAAGTCCCTATATTATATGTTAGTGGATTTTGTCACAAGGGCGAGAATGTTTAACTTTATACTTGTCTAAAAAATGGTAAATGGAACTAGAATCATGAACCCTAGTGATATTTACATACACAAAACCCTAGCTCATGCAAAATATGATATTTAAATATGAAAAAGAAAATTATTTAATATGTATAAGAAAATAATTGAATTGAGCATTTTATTGATAAAATGGAATGGAAAAATAAAACAACACTTGGTAGAGAATCTTGATGAAGGAAAATGGGCTCCAAAACCACTCCTTTGTATGGGTCCTTTACTTCCTTGGTATGCTCCAAGTCAATCTTGATTAGAAAATAAGGAAATAAACTAAAATATATAATCAAGAGAATAAGGGTCTCATGGTTCTAGTTGTATCCCAACAACATAAGCTTAGATGAATTGATGTCAATGTGTGACTTCAATAAATTTATTTATAGTTGTATGGCGAATAAACCTCTTAACGTCATTTTTCATATGATTAGATCAATGTTTAATAATAGCAATCAAGGTTTGATGAGGTCGATACATAACTAACATATAGCTCAAATGCATTGACAAGGTGTAAAATAGTTAGAAACAATCACTTCTAGGAAACACAATTTTTGGACTTTTATGTGCAATATGTGTACACATTTAATAAACCAATATATATGGTAGTGAACTTTGGCTAATTTTTTGGGGTTGACTTGGTTGATTATGGTAAGTTTTAGGTCATGTAATAGTGTAATGAAGTAGATGATATGGGTTATACATACCAAGGTGATATATTTAAGTAAAGCTTCTCAAAATGGCACAAGTTAGAAATTTTAAGGTGATAACACCTAATGGGGTAGCTTTAGCTAGACTCTATTCATGGGGACCTACTTTTCTTAATGAATAAGTTTCCCTCTTCTAATAACCCAAAAAAATTGTGTTATTGTTAGAGATCTAATGTGAAAATTAGTTCACCATGAATAGAATATAGCTAAGAAAAGTAGTACCGATGTGGTTATTTTTGGAGAGCCTATTTCCAAATGCCAATGAGCCTAATATAATAGTAATCACACTATGTAATATAAAGCATCACAACTGTAGCCATCAAGAAAAAAAGAGTACCAGGGGTTAAATCCAGAAGAGGGAAAATTTAGGGGGGCATAACCATGATATAATGTCTGTCAAAAGTGAGATCTCCATGTGGGGGGGAATAATTCCCCAAATGAAACTTGGGATAAATTATCCTTGTATACAAAAGTCATATATATCTTTGTATGCCCATCATTCCTAGAATTCATTAAATTCTACTTAATGGAAAAGCATTGATGGTAGTTAACTAGAGTTTTGTTGACTCTCATATGTCTGGTGTGGGATAACATATAGAAATAGTAGGGATATATTTCAAACTTGAATACTATGACCTAAAATAAACTCATAATTTAGATGGTGGAAATGTATAAACCAAAATCGCCTTTTCCCCTTGGGAAAGGATGGAGCTTGAAAGGGAAATTGGTTGGGCCACCTAATAAATTATATAGCCAAAATATCCTTGCTCACCTTAATGAAAGGATGGAGCTTGAATGTATAAATGAGTTGATCTAGTATAGTAGTGTGAGGATTTGTGCCTAAACAGTATGCATTATGTGTCCATAATTGGTTCGAGGAGTTCCTTTTTCCCTTGTGGAGTTAACACCCCCGCTTGGAATGTCTCACTCTTGAGAGTCTTGGAGTAGTGTGGTTTATGGCTGGTAGGAGCATCAAGGGTCTATAGCCAATTTGTGTTAAGTACATAAGAAAAGTGTGAGAAAAGTATTCCCAAATTATATGATTAGTTAATAAATTTTGTATATATTATGATGTGTTATTGTTACACATATTGTTGTGGATTATTTTCTAAAAATAATGGATTTTTTACTTATAATTTGTTGCATGAATGATAAACATATTCCTGTACTTATATATTTTCATATGAATGTGTAGATCATGTTTGTTGGTGAAACTATTATGGGTATGCTAATGATATATAATAGGATGATTTCAATGGGATAACTATGGGAAGCTAAATTATAGTGAATGTGGTTGAGGGGCCTTGAAAAGTGGATGGAATTGTAAGGGATTCTTATAAGATGTTAATTTTTCCTTAGGGATATATTGTTATTTTCTTTGATAATTACATTTCAGTATTTACATATAGAATTCACCCCACAACATTATAACATTATTAATATTTAAATCATTATTCAACAAAATATGCAATTATATAGAAAGAACAATATCATCATCAATGCAGTAGAACATAAAGGAACAATCAATGAAAAGGATTTACACACAGAGACACTAGGATTGGTCGGAGACTAGGGAAAACCCCACTATGGGCCGGAAAACACTTTCAAATTCTTCATATTATTAGATTTTCATTGAATGATTCGGCACATAGAGAGTACAATGATCGATATCTTAAACCATAAAATTATCCAAAAAAAAACTACAAAAAATTCATGAGATGAACTCAACAATGCAGATAATAAAAATCCTAAATCAGGAACCTGTAATCAACAGTCACTATTTGTAGCCAATTTTTGAACTTTGTGATCAATGGGAAAAATCATTGGTCAACTGAAAAATTAAAACTTTAGGTTCTAATCACAGGGAAGATATGTCATGCATGTGGCTGAAAGGCTTTAGTCGAAATTTCTCCATGACATTCTTGCGAATGAAATCTAAATTCTCCATGACATAACTGCGACTAAGACCCAAAACCCTAAAAACAGAGATGCAAGTTTCAAACCCTACAATTTCGGACCTGTGCCAACCAATCTCCACGAACTTTCCTGATCCGGTTCAGTCAGCTACCGGATTTACCCATGATCATTTACTTCTGTGATGTGGTTAGAATTGCACTGAAAAGATCATTAAAAGAACACACATGCATGCTTTAAGCAAGAGGAAACAAGACAAAAATCAACAACATAAGAACACAAGACGTTGATAACGGAGTTAAACCAGTGTGGGATACGTCTCTGGGCCCAATGTCCATATGGGGTAGGCCGCTTCATATAGTGTTGGAAATGGTGATGATGTACATGGACTATGTTTTCTACCATACAAGGATATATTCCCTCAACATGAGTGGCTTGTCTCTCCACGAGACGTTCTGCTACAGGAACTGTCACTCACAATAGGCCTCCTATAAACATGACATAATCTCACACAAGGAAATGATGAGGACCCTTCAACAAGGTTACATAAGGATCATAACAATCTATGGAGAATACATCTCACATGAAGTAGAAACATAGATCCTGAAACATACATCAAGCAAGGATCTAAAAAACATATTACATCTCATGGAAAATGATAAAAGAGGCACCTGACATCAATATTGCATGTACCTCAACCCTTGAATTTGGTTGAAAAAGTGGATGCTCAATTGTTGAATCTGGCTGCACCATCGAATTCATGGCATCGAGATGCATAAAATCAACTGTCCACACTTGAGAATCTGACACCGTCACTCCAATTTGGAAAATGGACGAAATATGGGAAGCTCTACTGCTGAAATAGACGTCACCATTGGATTCCTATCACCAAAATATGTAAAATCGACATAAAATTTGTCAAATTCTGGCTTCGACAAGTTGAGGACCTCAAGGAATCTTTTTGATGCCCCTCAAGATTCCATGGGAAAGGTTCTGCCTCTCTGGCCACTCATGGTTCCGCATAGATCATGGTTCCGCTGCACCTACATTGCTCGAAATTCCGCCTCTAACATTTCTCGACGTTCCTTCAATTCACCTTCGGCCTCCTCCATTGAATGAGAAATTCAAGTTTAAGTAAGCACGATTGGGCATAATTTACAAAGAGTCGGTTGGTGGTGTAACGGTTCAAGTGTAATTTTGCTGTGGGTGTTTGGGGGCTCCAACCCCATTGACCCAAATTGGAGCGCATAAGTTTAAATCATCACATTTTTTAAACGGTGTTCAAACATTGTTTGGACCGCAGTGTTTAATATGGCATGCGGTTATGATTTTGTAACATTGGTGTATTAAATTTTCATTGAAAGTTTTAGTTGCGTATGGTTGAAACGACAAGCCCACTAAATTAAATATGACAACCAACCCACCGTTAATATATTTCAACCCAACGTATTCTCTTTGATATTATATGGTAATATATAACTATTAACCACACACACACACACACACACACACACACACACACACACACATATATATATATATATATATATATATATATTAAAGCCATTATTTGTTAATTAATAACCACATTTTTTCTAAGTTGGAAATTCATTGAATTTTTTACTATTGACATATGGTTTTGTGTTTCATATGTGATTTTTTATATGGTTATTATTTTATATTTTAAAATGATATTGTTTTAATATTTTTTTGTCTTTTTATGCAAGTTTAGGAGTCAATGTTGGAGTGCTAAGTGTCGACATTTTAGTGGCCATTTTGTTGCCACATACGTAGAGTGGATCCCACATGGTTATTGGGATTCCATGTGGCATACTATGGCCCCCCTTTTTTCACGTGTTGTGTCAAAATTTGAAGAGCTCTATCTGCCTCATACGATCTTAGATTTGAGTGTCTTTCGCATCGTTTGAATCAGGATGATGAGAAATACAATATTTTTCTGGTTCGAGAGTGTTCTGACTAGTTTGAATTTTGATCTCTTCTTAGCCCTCTTGGACTTCTTTGTGTGTCTGGAGCCACCTGGATAAATCCTCCCCATTGTGGAGCTTTTGGTCCACAAAAAGCATGAGCATAATCTGCAGCCATTGTGTACATTGTCTACACCACAAGTGTCCTCACAGGTCACCCTTCCTTCTCCTTCACCTTTGTCCTTCGGAGCCATAAGCGATGAATCAACACCTGCATCCTCTGCAAACATGTAGTAAAATATTTTTCAAATTACATGCGTAATTAAGTGACCAATCTATGACCCAAGCATCCCATAATTGCCACAAATTTATAACTCATACTCTGTGGTCAAGTTTATAGAAAAATGGAATCAATAACCCAACTATCAATACAAGGCCAAAAATCATGGTTGCTTCATAAGTGATGGAAAACACATCATCGATTTTACATTTTAAATTGCAACACATGATTTACAAAATAAGGCCATGACACACTACCACACCTAGAAAAACCATATCTCACTTATCAAAGTGAATGGGTCATCTCTTTGTGACGCATTTTCTTGTTGAGCAATTGTTTCAACTGGTTCATGCACGGACACTTTTCCTTTGAGACGCTTCTCTGGATGGAGCCTCCAACACGTGGCTATTTGATGGCCACTTCTGTCGCAATGACTGCAATGAGTCTTCTGTCTCTAGACCTGCATTACCTTCTTCCTTTCCTATGGTGGAGAATGACATTCACGCCTCATCATCTTTTGTGCTGCCATTCTTTTCTAGCACTCAGCAAATACATGGTTATGTAATCCACAAAAAGTACATGTTTTTTTATGCCATGATCTATGTTCATTGTTAGCGACATGATTGTAAGAAAAATGAAAACTATAATACCGAGACTTTTTATACCTTTCTTGTTGTTCTCTAGTGCAATCATGGTGATAAGAGCTTGCCTCATCTCTTTCTCTGTAATGTGCACTATCATAGGATGATGGTGAAGTGTTCCCGTCATTCTGTTTCCCCAATAGTTTAAACCATGCATTGGAAGCTTATGACATCTTTGCACATTTTCCTTCAGTGTATCCCAAGCCTGTGAATCGAGGTCTCTACACAACCTCCAATGGCTGAATTATGCCTTGGCCATTAACACCAAGTTCTCCTCCTTTGTATCCCATCTTGGTGAGGAGTCTCATGCAAGTTCCTCTAATGGGTATATCCACATTTCCAACAGAAATAATAGCATGTGAAGATGAAAATGAATAGAAATCAACATTTTTTACCTCAACTGTTGATTCAGACATAGGTGATGATGCCTTCTTTAAGCCTTCGTTGCACTTCAACTTCTACAAGGCCTCTTCCGCTGCTCGCAACTGAAGCTACAATCTCTGCTTCTCTTATTTCTCTTCTCGTAGTAGCCTCCTTAATTCAAAATTCTCTTCCCGAATAATCTGGTTGATCTCCTCATTCGAATGATGAGAAGACGATGAAGGTGATGAAGAAGATTCATAAGCACTGGAAGATGTGGATGAAGCATCGTTCTCTGATATTTCTTTCACCTCTTCCTCTATTCTCTTCTCATAAGCGTCATACATTATGTCCACCATTTTGGACATTCTCAGCATGGGCTATTACGTGTCTTTGTCATCCTCCATTGCTACATGTTCAATCGTTGTTCAAGCTCGTAATTCACATCAGCGAGAAGACTGCTCTAATATCACTTGATCCAGGTCCATCAGCTACTGGATTTACCCATGATATTTTACTTCTATGATGTGGTTATAATTGCACTGAAAATAGCATTAAAAGAACACACATTCATGCTTTAAGCAAGAGGAAATAAGACAACAATCAATAACATAATAACACGGGACGTTGATAACAGAGTTCACCCAGTGTGGGCTGTGTCTTCGGGCCCGGTGTCAATATGGGATAGGCCACTTCATATAGTGTTGGAAATGGTGATGATGTACATGGACTATGTTTTCTATCACACAAGGATATATGCCCTCAACATGAGTGGCTTGTATCTCTATGAGACGTTCCGCTACAAGAACTCTCCCTCACAATAGGCCTCCTATCAACATGACATTATCTCACACAAGGTGACGATGAGGATCCCTTCAACAAGGTTACATAGGGATCATAACAATCCATGGCGAATACATCTCACAGGAAGTAGAAACATATATCCCACAACATACATCAAGCAAGGATATAAACAACATATTACATCTCACAACAAATGATAAAAGAGGCACATGACATCAATACTCTATATACCTCAACCCCTGAAGTTGGCTGAAGAAGTGGATGCTCAGTTGCTGAATTTGGTTGCACCATCGAATTCGTGGTGTTGAGAGGCATAAAATCAACTGTGTGATAAAATCGATTGTCCACACTTGATAATCTGACACCGTCACTACAATATGGAAAATGGCCAAAAATTGGGAAGCTCTTCTACTGAAACGAACATCTCCATTGGATTCCTATTGCCAAGAGGTGTGAAATAAACATAAAATCTATCAAATTCTATCTCCGGAAAGTTCGGACCTCAAGGAAACTTTTTGATGCCCCTCAAGATTCCCTGGGCAAGGTTCTACCCCTTTGGCTGCTCATGGTTCCGCATAGATCATGGTTCCATTGCGCCTGCATTGCTCCAAATTCCGCCTCTAATGTTGCTCGACATTCGTTCAATTCACCTTCGGCCTTCTCCACTAAATGAGAAATTCAGGTTTAAGTAAGCACGATTGGGCAGAATTTGCAAATAGTCGATTAGTGGTGTAACGGTTCAAGTGCTAAGTTTGTTGTGGGTGGTTGGGTGTTCCAACCCCACCGGCCCCAATTGGAGTGCATAAGTTTAAACCATCACATTTTTTATATGGTGTTCAAACATTTTTTGGACCGTAGTGTTTAATATGGCATGTGGTTACGATTTTGTAACATTGGTGTATTAAATTTGCATTGAATTTTTTGGTTTTGTATAGTTGAAACGACAAGCCCACCATATTAAATATGACAACCAACCCACCGTTGATATGTTTCAACCCAATGCATTTTATTTTTTATTATATGGTAATATATAACTATTAACCATATATATGTATTAAAGCCACTATTTGTTATTTAATAAACACTTTTTTTTTGTTAATTAATAACCACCTTTTTTCTAAGTTGGAAATTCGTTGAATTTTTTACTATTGGCATATGCTTTTGAGTTTCATATGTGATTTTTTATATGGTTATTATTTTATATTTTAAAACGATTTTGTTTTAATATTGTTTTTTCTTTTTATGTAGGGTTAAGAGTCAATGTTGGAGTGCTAAGTGTCGACATTTTAGCAGCCATTTGGTTTCCACATACGCAGAGTGGGTCTCAAATGCTCACTAGGATTCCATGTGGCATACTGTGGGCCCCCTTTTTTTGCATGTTGTGTCAAAATTTTAAGAGCTCTATCTCCCTCATACGATCTTGGATTTGAGTGTCATTCACGTTGTTGGAATCAGGACGATGAGCACTACAATATTGTCATGGTTCGAGAGTGTTCTAGCCACTTTGAATTTTGACATCTTATGAGCCCTCTTTGACTTCTGTGTGTGTCTTGAGCCACCTGGATCATTGCCTCAGACCTGTGCGAGCCAAACCAAAGAAGAGAATATAAAATTTTGTTATGATCGTGTCCAAATGAGGTTCACTTGACCTATTTTTATATCCTTCCAAGGGTATCCAATTTTCTTTAGGGCCAACCTAATAAAATGTGCACATGTGGGATTTAATTGAAAAATACACTTTCCCTTGTCCAAATTGAGTGCTTAAATATTCAAAATTGGTCCTATCTAAAAGACTAGTTTAGTCCAATGTTTGAAATTTGTCACTGAGATGCCAAATTAACACTCCCTCTAAGCTAGGGATAAATTCCAACTGCATCATGTAATCATTTCAAGTATCATGTGATCAAATCATATCCAATCTCAAGTATCTTGTCATCATTGATCATCTCTGCTCATCTCATAATTATCTATTCTCATATGTTGAACATTATCAAATCTAAAAGAAGAAGAATTATACATTGGAGGGGAGCTCATTCTACAACCCTCTATTCATCATGGAGCCACTTCTACCACCTAGAATCACTACCATCAAGGAGAAAAATTCTACTACTCGGGAAACATCATTGGGGAGCCAATTCTATGACCCACATCAACATTGGAGAGCCTAGCTCAATCCATAACAACATCAAGGAGCACATCTCAATATGAAACAACATCGAGGATCAACCCTAAACAATATAGGGGAGCATATCTCAAACAAAAAATCACATCAGGGAGAACATCTCAACCCAAAATCGCATGGCAGAGCAAAACATATTCAACCCCATACTGAGCAATACGGGATATAGGGGAGCACATCTCAACCCATCCTATTTCCCACCAATCTTCCCAATAATGAACCTCAATAGTCATTTGGTAGAACACTTGCATCATAATCAGCTTGGGTTTTACACCCGTAAGTACAATCTCAACCTGTTGGCCAACCGAGGAGCAATATTCCCAGCAACCCCAACTGATGGGCATGATGCCAACTTTGGTATACTCTGCATAGACTAAGATAGGGGAGCTAACATATTTGACCCTATAAATGACATATAGGGAGAAACATATATGAACCTATATTATAGATATCCTTCAACTCCTTGAGCCCTCTATCTCAATTCCTCACCCTCATAGCTCAAACAGGGGGGGAATAGTTGGCTCATTGTTCTTGATTAGTCCTATTCTCTATATATCAGAAACATATCATCATGCTCATATCTGGTAATCATTATGTCTCAATAACAGTCGTCTCATGTTTATATAGTACATCAAATCAAATATTATATTAGAATAAACACATATCACAAAGATGCTACCTTAATCATCCTCCCTCTCATGGAGGTGGCAACCACAAGCCTAAGATTATTTCATACAACAACATTGCCTCAATATATAAACATATGTCAGTCCCAAATATATATGGGATTCTCTTCCAATCATATCCCACTTATTATTATCATGATGTATACATGTGATATCTAGAACCTACTTAAATAACTCTCCAAAGAGCTTCTTCAACCTTCCTCACAACTATCTATGCCAAAAACATCACGTTCAACTTCATACATGCTTAAAGCTATAGAATTCTCATTCAATAATATCATGGAAGATCTCATACTAAAGCAACATCCATATCTTTTCATCAAACATCATCACTACATCCATCCAGTCACATATCATAGGAGGAATATCTCAGAAGAAAAGTTGATCATCCCATACAAATATCTCGATGGGTGCTCGAAAAAAACTCACATTAGAGGAAATTTCAGCCTAAAAGTGCCCATGAAATTTTCAATTAATTTCCATGTCGTAATATGAAAACCAATCAAAATACTTTAAATTTAAAAATATGTACATGTAAATATTCTGGAGGGAAAAGAGGAAAAGCTAATTTTTTTAAAATTTTATTTTTGGCTTATCTCCTTATAGGTTTACTCAAATTTCAAGTGTAGACACTCATTAGATGCAAAATTAAATTCCACATCCAATGTGTACCCATTGTGCATACTTTTGAGACGACCCACTTTGATAAAAATTGAAGATACATTAAAAAAAAAGTGTTCACCAAGTTTTTTTGATGTATCTTCATTTTTTATTAATTTTGGTCTTCTCAATAGTATGCATAATGGGTACTCGCTGAATTTGCAATTTAATTTTTCATCCAACGAGTGTCTACACTTGAAATTTCAGTAAATCTATAAGGAGATGAGCTAAAAATACAATTAAAAATGGTAGTTTTTTTTCTTTTCCTTTCAAAATTCGTAACTCCGATTTTATTATTTTAACTAATCTCTTATTATATTTCCTTAGGAGGCTAATTTTTGGATAAAATGTCCTCTAATTATGTGTATGAGGCGGCTCAATCATGAATTGACTCAGGTTGTTCTATAAAAAACATATATATACATACGGGTGTTCACACAGAACATGAAGGCTTCAATCAACTATTTGTTTCCAAGTTAGGTTCAACAATATCTCTTCATAAATTCTTGAAATTTAATCACAGTGTCCAAGGATTTACATTTCTACTTTCTTTAATAGCTTCACAATATAGATTTTCTTTTCCAAAATTCATAATGTAATTCATAATGCCATGATTCTTCATTTCAAATTTCATAGACCATCTCCCTCTTTGGTCATCAGAGCCTCATTACCTGTCAAGAATATACCATCAGTATATAAAACCAAAAATCAAAGCCATTCCTTGGACCAATTTTGAAGTAGAGGTTTGGATGGGAACCTTTTTTTGGCTTCACCAGATGATTTTCAATGTGTACATACCAAGCTCGGGAATCTTTCTTCATATAATTATTTCCGCAAACATAACACTTGAAACCAATATGCTCAACCTTACATAAATAAATATTATGCAATAAAATCAACTAAGTCATCTTATCAAGCCTTATATGTCATATCAATGTTAATATCAAATTCATAAAATTTCCTTCCAATATCCCCGTGACAAACTTTTCAGACCAAATGTCAGGTGGAGCTGATATCCAGATACCAAGTTACAATGACCTTTTATTTACCAAGCATTTAAAATGTAAATTTATCAAGACATCGTTATGATCGTAACATGAATAATTTCTACCACTGAATTTGAATGGATACATCAGGGACAAGTCATATAAGTTCCATCCATTCATTGTGATATTACTACATACTTCAACAGTTTGTACTACAACCAATGTGCTCAATCCAATGAAGTTAATATAGAGAAGCAATGCCAACATTAACCACTAAAATTCATAATACCCACATAATACTTTCATCAAGGAAAACTATCAAATATCAAGTCAAAACCCCAATTTTTCATCTCTGTGAATTCAATCAATCCATAAGAAAAAAACATATGAAGCATAATGTCAATGTTCTAAAGCATATTTATGAACTATTAAGCATCATCTCAAAACTCCAAACATTGCTCATTTATATTGATCAACGAGATCTTGTCAAACCCTTGCAACTATTATCAAATATTTCCATGTACTAGCTTCAATGATCAAATCAAATTGGCATAAATTTATGCATATTCCGGTCCCCTGCAAACACAAGTTTAGTCAACACATTCACATGATGGTAAAAAATTCAAACTTCCCTACTCATAGAACCTTTTTTTTCTATCCATATATATAGGACCATCATACTCCTGGTACATTCCTAATTTTATGCACAAAGATTCAGTTTTTTTGACCTACAAGTATAATTGACCCCATAGGATTTCTTCTATGAATTTGTGAGGCTTATAACTCCACTGGTAATATTTATTTTGTGTGGTTGGGGTGTAGACAAAGTGAAAACCTCTCTTCTCATACCAAAACTTTCTACAAACCAAAAATATCATATATTTGTCTATTTATGTCATAAAAATTCAACAATAAATAATCGTTTATACATATAAATTATAATAGGTGTATAAGTATTATGGAGATATTCTCCCTATGAATGGGAAGCCACTTCATTCATCATCATTCAAGTCATCAACCTCTCTATAATAATGTCATGCACCATTAGATATGTTAGATCATAAAGTCAAACTATATCTTATATTCATCTTGGTCATAACATGTTAGCCCTAGCTAATTCATCATTACATAAGAACATGACATCAAAATTTTATCAAGGGTTAGTGTGAAATAGCTAATAGGAGTATACTTCAAGAATCATGATCACATCATAACTTATTTATCACATAACTCAATCCATAAAGCCATTCAATTTTACCATATGACATAATTAGTAAGCCCATCAAAACCTAACCACGGTCAACAAGAAGATCCTGAATATCAATCTAATTATTATACTTCTATCATCATAGTCAGCATGCTTGTTACAAACACTATCATTAGTATCAAGATACCATATATAATGTGCTAGCCTTCTTGATGGGATTATGATATCCATTATGTCTAAAAATGATAGATGTTAGTCAAACATCAAGTATACCAGTATATCAAAAATCAATATTTCTAAGTAGCTTCATAAAATTAAGAAATTCATCATGTCTAAAAAGAAGGATACTTTTCATATACCAAGTGCACCATCTCATCATAAGTACCGTGAATCAAACTTGCTTTCATATCCAAGCATGAGCCATTTGTGAAGGTGATATTCTCATCATACCTTACGTATTACCTTGCCATCCAATATTGCAGCTGAAACCTATCATTGAAACAATACACGATGTATACCTTGTAGTATTCAAATACTTGTGCACCTTCTTATTTTACAATGGAAGCATGATCACTTTGTTAACTTTTCATCAGGTTCCTTTTTTCCTTATCCAACACTAGCTCTTGTCTTCCCGAACTAACCATATTTTCCTACACTTCAGATGATTCTAAATAAGGATCCACTTATCACATCTCATCAAGAGGTTATAAGTATCCAAATACTCACATATACGTGCAGGAAGTATAAGTAGTAATCAAAGAAATAAACTCAAATAGAAAATTAATCACAAAGAGGTAACGTAAATCTAAAAGGTACTTATTTTTTAACGATAGGAGATCAACTCCCTCTTGAACCAACCTTCAAGAGTCATTACCATCTATTATCCATATAACATTGTGTTATTTTTTCATAGGGATATATTTTTCTTTTCTTTGATAATTGAATTTCATCATTAACATATTAAGTTCACCCCATAGTGTGAAAATTCCAAGTCTGAAATGCTACTGGAACCAATTGAAGTTACTTCTCCTACTTGTTATTAAAATTAGCAAGTTATTAACAGTGTTCTACTGATAATACTGAAGCAATTATTACTGCAACCTTCAATTAATTAAATTATTATGTCAAAACATGAAACTGAGCAAAAGAAAATAATATCACATAGGACACTGTTGTTTTTGGACAAACGTCCTTGGGAAAACCCAATGTGGGAAAACCGGTACAACAGATTTGAGGGTTCTATTATTAAGTAGCAGTTATTTCTGATTACATCTCTGAATGTCACTTGAGACAATTCAGTTATAAAGAATATCACTGACAGAAAGATTAGTGAGGTTACCTCACACTATCATTGGAAATATTGGCTGATCCGTCCACTGAATGAGATGCCTCTAATAGGCCCTACACTGCCTCTACATATTCCCAATGTCAACCCTTATGGGAACTGTGTCACTTAGTTTGTGGGTCGATATTCTCCTTAGAATATTTTATCTCTGCCTTCCAGTCTCACACCCCGGATTTCGGCTTCTAAAATCGATTCTTCAACAAAATCTATGAATTTCCTCTTTGCCCTTTGTGCAGCCTCTACGTAGCCCTGCGTGGATTTGTGTCAGCTTCTCTAGCTCTGCACTGAAGCTGCTAGATCTCTATCTACCCTTATTTTTTGATGATTCTCCGACCGAGAATTTTTTTTGTTTGGAAACTATCTCTACCCCTCAACTGCGTAAGAATCTCTTGATCAAATTTTTCCTCTCAGCATTCCTCACTTCAGAAAATTCAATCTCTTGATCTCTTGGTGTGTCTTTCTAAATTACCCTCAAGTATCCCTTATAGTCTTCTCATTGAGACTTCAACGACCGATATTAGATCTCCAATCAATGGCTAAGATTACATTTTGACTTGAAATGCTTTTTATAGAAGTTACACCCATAGTTTAGATTAATACCCATTAATTATTTTAATTTCCCAAGTTTAGACTTAGGGTCCCATTAAAAATAATTAATTTATCAAATAAAACTGTCTCTGGGTGGAATTTCCGCAAACAATTTTTGGGTTATCTGGAATACATGTGTCTAAGCCTGTCCATAAAGTTTGAGACTTATATCACATACGATGCTACCACAAATAAACACTCCCTCTTAGCGAGGAATGTGTTCTAGTAGATATGCCTTGTTGAAAATTGCTCTGACTTTAAAGCATATCCCTCTGCATTATTGATGTTTGACATATTGTCCACCAGCCACTGCGTTGTTGCTGCAAATGTAATGTTGTTGACCTTGCCACAATCAACACTACATCCGTACTATAACTTGCTCTCAAATGTTTCATCTGCTGCTACCACTGCCACTGCTAACTCTGCATTGCAATTTAGTTGCTGAGAGCAGCAGCTGAAAAACATCCAAAAATATGAGCAAGTGTTCAGGATGCATCTCTATGATGAAAATATAACTACTACTAGTCTCATGTTGTTCCTCTAAAGCAATGCATTGTTGCTTCTATCTGTTGTGCCTTTCTTCACTACTATAACTCTGCATTTCGTTGCTAAGATTCTGGCACTTCTAACTACTGCATCTGTCACTCCAATGCTCCTTTGCACCAACTAAAACTCATCTAGCCTACTACTAATAATCTTAGGCACATGTAGCAAGGTCATGATCCAAGAGGTGGACTCCTCAAGGATCCTACCCAACTAAAATTCTTATGAAATCACAGTTCAATGTCACCCCATCTCCCTCTTGGAGATGCGTGGGAACTCGTGGAATACTCATTTTCTTCAATCTTTGCAAACACAACCTTCAAATCATTCTTCTCTTCCTTGTCCTTCTTCTTAAAGGGACATTCTGTTGCGTAGTGACAGAGTTCACCACACCTAAAGAATTTTATCTTCGAGACGTCCTTCTTCCATCTCTACTGCTCCTTCTGCCCCTTGGATGTAAGTGCTGCATTTTCCTCCTCCTCCTTTGCCTCCAATTCACTGCTAGTAAAGTTGTCAAGTTTACACTTGACTAGGTTCTCCCTTAGCTCTTCTTGCTAAAGAGTAGCCCACATCTCTTCCCAGCTCGACAATGTTGCTTTGTGCAAGATGCTCTAGACAAAAGCCCGTTATTCTTATGTGAATGTGTTGAGGGTCAAATTTTGTTACACTAAAAACTGTCACCTTGACATTCTACTAACTGTATGAGCTCATTAACACTCATACATGCCTCCTCTACAAGTCTTACAACCTTTACTCCTCATGTCAAGCCCTGAAACAAGAAGAAAAACCCTAAAAACCTCTGAAAGAATGGGTACGCATGTAACATGAAGCTTGCCTGTGTTCCTAGCTTGGGTACGCAGGTAATACACTGCTTACCTACGTTCTAGAATGCAGTTTTCCTTTGCAATTCCTACGTACCCTCCTCCAAACTCAAAAAGGCGAGAAAGTAAAGTTAAAAAGTTGGTTTGAGGTCAATTCTAGAAGGTTCTAGATGAGATTTTTTGGGGATGAGTACGCTTTGATAAGGTGCATGTATCCCTCACCTTAAGGAACTAATCCCTTGATGTGAGGAGCCTATCCCTTTGAAGGAGGATTCTATCCCTTAAAAAGTGGAATCCTAACCTCCTCATCTTCTCTATAAAAGGAGGCATTGGGTAGCCTCAGAGTTAGATTTTGGAGATTGAGATTTTGGAGATTGAGAATTGGAGTTCAAGCGTTATGTGTGATTGAGTTGAAGTGTTGTTGAGATTTAGACTTCTTTTTGTTGAGCTTTTGACAGGAAAGATTAGATACCTCTATGTGATCCTAGAGGAAGAGTGCAAGACTTATCAAAGTAGAGGAGACTCCTGCTTCGGACCCCGGGAAGGCCTTTTGAACATCAAGGCTAAGGTTGTAAGGTTCTTCTGTTATTTTAAGATTAATACAATCAAGTTTTGTTTTTCTCAATAAATTGTTGTTCAATTGTTTATTTCAATGAGCTGTCGTTTGATCGTTTATTTCATAGATTCCTTGATCACTATGATAGGTATGTTTTATAATTATTTGGTAACCAGGTGGCTAAGAAAAAGAAGAAAGGGAAGAAGAAGAAGAAGAAGAAGAAGAAGCAAGATAAGAAAGAATTCAACCAACCAACCATGGTTGTAAGTGTTAGTTGTGTTGAGGAAACCTCCAACATGCATCGTAAACCCAAATACCCTTGTAGGCTTTGTAAGGGTGACCACTTCCTTATCAATTGTCCTAGTATTCCAAAGCTCTTGGAAGTATGGTCAGAAAAATCTCATCAAATTTCTGTTGATCCATCAACCAGTGAGAGTCAGGTTCCTAAGAAAAAGGGTAAAGTTAGGTTTCCTTGTAATTTATGCAAAGGAAGTCATCAAACTCACATTGTCCCTCACATGGATGAAGCCTCAAAATTGTTGGAAAACCTTACTGTTCCACAGCAAGAATTTCCAACTGGTTACCGTAAAATTTCTCCCAACCTACCATCAACTGACGAAGTGATTGATCTAATTTCAAGTATAGTTGATCCCACTCTTCCATTGGAGAGTGAAACTCATATCACTCAGGTTGATGATCCATTAGTTGATCAAGTGGTCGATTCAATTTTACATTCGGTAGATCCCATTCTCCATGTAGAGAGTGAACTTCATACCGCTCAGGTTCTTCTTGTTACATCAGATTCTTCTACGCCGGGGGGCATTTCACCTGTTTCTACAGAACCCCCTCCAAGTACTGAGGTCTTTTCCTTTGATTGGAATAGACTGACAGAACCTCGTCTTCCTTCCTCCATCCCTTTCCAAATCATTGTGAAGTTGGGTGGTAGGGACATACACCGCACACATGTGGATGAAGGTGCTTCTGTTAGTATTTTATCCTCAACTGCTTGGAAAGCTTTGAGTTCCCCTCAGCTTGTGCCTATTACGCAGAATCTGAAAGCTTTTAACAGAACCATTAGTGAACCTTTAGGGATCCTTCCTGAGTTCTCTATTACTTTGGAAGGCAAAAATATCTGTATTGATCTTATGGTAGTTCAAGGTCCCTTGGATTTCAATTTACTTCTTGGGCGAGACTATGTTTATGCAATGAAAGCTGTCATATCGACACTCTTTCGCGTGATGTCTTTCCCTCACAATGGAAATATTGTGACTGTAGACCAGCTTTCGTTCCCTAGTCTTGATTCGACTACCAATGATCCAAAATCCCTGAATGTTCCTCATATGCAAGTGGTTTTGAAAATGCAACAAGATGATGGAGCTTAGTGAAATGAAGTCGCCTTCACTAAGTGGGCCCGCGAGCTATTTTTGGCGCAAAGTCTATTTTTAGACTATGTCTATTTTTAGACATATGGAGCATGGTCTAGGAGTTGCAGTATGCTATTCTTGGATGATTGGTCGAGTTGGTAAAAATAGATGGACCTCTATTTTTAGACATACGGGTCGAAGTCTATTTTTAGACTGCCTGTCTAAAAATAGGTCAGTCAAATATTATTAGCCCTTAATAATATTTAGACTCTAAACTTCAGTTTATTCTCTTACATCACTTCAGTTGGAGCTACGGATGTGGCTCATGCATCTGACAGAAGGAATTACGCTATTCCTTGGGGTTTGGGAGCTTATTCATGGTTGACTTCAGTTAGGACTTCAGTGGCAGAGTTTGGTGGAGTTGATGAGACAGTTGGTGAAGTTGTGTTCGGTTTAACTTAGTTGAACCAGTTGTGTTTAGTTTAAACTGGCTAATACACTAGTAATGAGTGGAGTGAATTAAATATTATTTAATTCACTAATTATTAACTCATTATTCAACTCAAGAACACATCAGTTCACTACAGTGCATAGACAGTTCAGTGGAGACCAGTGGAAGAGGTAGATGAAAGGGTGAGTTTGCTATTAGTTGCGACAGCAGTTGTGCATGAGATTTGCACAAGCATTGGAGGATATTTCCCATGAGGATTGCGCAGTTGAAGCCAAGGAGATTCAAACTTGGATCTCTTATTGAACCAACTTGTATTGCGCAATAGAGGTAGGCAATTAGTGGATGAGTTTTGAACCTGTGACTTGTTCAAAACTGAGCTAGTTTGTGTGTAACTTTTGGAGACAGTACTAAGTACTTGTGAGGAGTATTGTACTGATATTTTTACATGTTCTCTTCTATTATAATATACAAATAGCTGGGGGTTTTCAGCTATAAACTTTCCCCATTACATATTGTGTTTATGTGCGCATGCGACTGTTTCTATTTCCACAAATTGTTGATCAATTGTAGAAGAGGTTATGTGTTATGCATGAATTCGAATTAATGTGTGACCAGGATAATATCAGTGGATAAATCTTCATTATTCAGAAAATTTCTACATGGTATCGGAGCGAATTGATCATCGGGATCTATTACAGTGATTACAATTTTATTTCGGTAGACAGAGTCTGTAACGGGCCAGGTAGCCTCTGGATCCATCCTTTCTCTGAAAGGTGATATATCCAGTAAATGCCCTTACAGTCGATCTCTGTGCTATAAATAATTTGTTCTCACAGATCCATAAGCAGTTGAGTTTTTGAGTTTGGAATTCGAATTTTGTAGCAGGTTGTTTTCTTGGTGCCAGAGTTGAAAATGTCTTTCAACGGTTTGCGACTCGAATATGCTCTTGAAGGCAGTTCGAATTATGTTGCATGGAAATATCGGATGGAGGCAGTATTAGAAGATAATGGACTGAAGGAGTTCGTAGATACGGATTTCCAAAAGCCCACTGATCCTGCTGAAGTCGAGGCTTGGCAAAAGAAGATGGCGAAATGTCGAAGGATTCTGTTGAAGGGCGTGAAGGATCACATTGTATCCAGCCTGCATGGAAAAGCTTCTCCATATTTGATGTGGAAAGCGTTGACAGATCTATTCCAGAGTAAGAGTGACAAAAGGAAGCTGGCACTCAAGGATAAGCTCAGAAACATTAAGATGGAGAAAGGCGACAGTATCGCCAAGTACCTCACGAAGTTCACTCAATGCAGAGATGAGTTGGGAAGTGTGGGGGTGACTGTCGAAGAAGAGGACATGGTATACCTAGCTCTCCTTGGTCTTCTGAAGGCTTGGCATTCCTATCAGGACTCTGTCAATGGTTGGGAGAAGTTGCCGGGATGGGAGAAACTTTGGGCAGATCTCATGCAAGAGGAGATAAGGAGGACTACCAGGGATGGATCTTCATCAAAGGTATCTGATGAAGAAAATTGCGCTTTGGCTACCAAAGAAAATAAGGGGAAGAGCAAGAAAGCTTCTCAGTCTGGTGCGAAAGGAAAGAAGCAAGACATGTCCAAGGTGAAGTGTTTTCACTGTCACCAGCACGGACACTATGCCACAAATTGTCCGCAGAAGAAGAAAAATAAGAAGGCTGCTGGATCTGCAGCGGGAGAGGCATTGGCTTCTCAATTCGAGATGGATTTTTCACTGATCGCATTCTTGGTTTCAAGTGTGATGGGATCAGTATGGTTCTTGGACAGTGGTGCATCATTTCACATGACCGGAGATCGAGATCTGTTTTCAGATCTGGAGGAAAAATATCTTGGAGTGCACATCGAGATGGGCGATGATGGTAGATACAGTGCGACCGGTATCGGTACCATTTCCTTTGAGAGGGAGTCTGGTAAACCATTTGTATTGAAGAAAGTTTTGCATGTTCCAGGATTGATGAAGAATCTGATCTCTGTGGCGATGTTGGAAGACAAGGGGTATGATGTGGTCTTCAACGAAGGAAAAGCCTTCCTGCGCAGTAAGACAACTGGAGAGACCCGGAAGATAGGGGTTCGAGTCAAGAACCTTTATCAGTTGCAAGTAGATGGCTGCGTAGCAATGGCATGCAAGGCGGGAGAAGTGGTGAGCCGGGATGATGATGGCGAGCTGTGGCACAGGAGATTGGGCCACCTTCACCATGGAGCTTTGAAGATCCTGCAGCAGATTTCTACTGGGCTTCCTAAGGGCACTCTTACGCAGTCAGATCAGTGCAAGGGGTGTACTTTAGGGAAGTATGTGAAAGCCACCTTTCACGAGAAGGATAGTCGTGCCACGATGATCCTTGAGAGAGTTCACACAGACGTGTGTGGTCCTTTCTCAGTTGCTTCGACAGCAAAGCACAAGTATTATGTGATCTTTGTTGATGATTTCTCTCGAAAGTGCCGGATCTTCTTCATGCAGAAGAAGAGCGATACATTCGCGAAGTTCTGTGAGTTTAAAGCACTGGTCGAGAAGGAGTCGGGGAAGAAGGTGATTGCTCTAAGGAGTGATAACGGTGGTGAATTCATCTCGGCTGAATTCAAGGAGTTCTGCAGCGCAGAAGCGATTCGGAGAGAGCTCATCGCACCCCATAACCCACAGCAGAACGGGGTGGCTGAGCGGAAGAACAGAACGATCGTGGGTGCTGCACGGGCGATGTTGCATGATCGGGGCCTACCCCTTCACTTGTGGGCTGAGGCATGCAATACAGCAGTGTATGTGCAGAACCGTTGTCCTCACAAGGTTCTTGGCATGAGTACACCGGAGGAGGCGTTTTCTGGCAAGAGGCCTGATATTTCTCATCTGAGAATTTTTGGCTCACCTATCTACATGCATGTGACGAAGGATGCCAGAAAGAAGCTGGATCCGACCGCAGAGGTTGGAATATTTGTGGGGTACACTGATACACCTCACAACTATCGGGTGTATTTTCCAGACAGTCGCAAGACTGTTGTGTGACGGGATATCAAGTTTCAGGAGGAGAAATCCATGCAGTGTTCGCTTGAGAGGGAGCCACACTTGCATGCAGATGAGGAGCTATTAGTTCCTAAGGAGGAGCTTCCGGATGTGGATCAGCCACAAGAGGAAGTTCAAGCAGTGGAAGAAACCACTCATGCAGCGCCAACCATCAGAGGGCGCAAGCGCACTACAGAAGCTGAGCGACTGGCTCAAGATGCAGAGAAGGTTGTAGGACCACCTACAGCACAGCGCAGACAGAGACAATCATTGGATCAGTACACTGGGTACATGGCTCTTATGAGTCAATGTGTCGTGATGGAGCCATCCTCTTTTGAGGAAGCTATGGAGGAACCCGCATGGGTAGATGCCATGATCGAAGAATATGATTCGATTGTCAGAAACAGTGCATGGGATATTGTCCCAAGACCGGAAGGGAAATCAGTGGTGGGTTCGCGATGGATCTACAAAGTGAAGAAGGCGGCTGACAGGAGTGTGGAGAAGTACAAGGCGAGATTTTTCACCTGTGGCTTCTCACAGATCGAGGGGATCGATTATGAGGAGACCCTTGCACTTGTCACAAGGTACTCTTCCATACGGACAATCCTAGCTCTCTCAGCGCAGATGGGATGGCATATCCATCAGATGGATGTGAAGACTACGTTCCTCAACGGATTCATTGAGGAGGAGATGTACATAGAGTAGCCTAAAGGTTTCGAGATCTTCAGCAGCGAGTCGCATGTGTGCCGACTCAAGAGAGCACTATACGGGCTGAAGCAAGCACCTCGTGCTTGGTACACACGGATAGACAGTTACTTCACCGGACTTGGATTCTCCAAGAGTGAGGCGGATCCTAACCTGTACCAGATTGTGGTGGAGGGGAAGTTGCTGATCATTATACTGTATGTAGATGATCTGATTTTGACGGGTGATGAGCTGTTGATACTTTCATGCAAGGAGGACCTTGCTAGAGAGTTTGAGATGAAGGACTTGGGCCTCCTTCATTATTTCCTGGGATTGGAGATTTGGCAGCGCAGTGGAGGACTGTTTGTTTCTCAGGGCAAGTATGCCCGGGAGATTTTGGAGAGGTTCAACATGCAAGGCTGCAAGCCTGTTGACACTCCTCTTCCTGGTGGTTGGAGGAAGGAGGATGCTACTTCAGCGGAGGTAGTGGATGCCACTGTCTATTGACAGTTGGTGGGGTCGCTTATGTATCTGGTCAATACACGACCCGATATATGCTATGCTGTTAACCAGCTTTCACAAGCTATGGTTAATGCTACCAAGCTCTTCTGGAAGGCAGGCAAGCATGTATTGCGTTATCTTAGTGGCACATCGGGATATGGTCTATGGTACAGACAGGAGGATGGAGCGAAGCTTTCCGGCTTCACTGATGCAGATTGGGCAGGGAGCCCAACAGACTGTAAGAGCACATCTGGAGGTATTTTCAGCATCGGTTTGACAACAGTTTCCTAGTACAGCAGGAAGCAGAGATTCGTGGCACTCAGTTCAGCAGAGGCCGAGTACATGGCAGCAAGCTTGGCTGCATGCAAGGCTATTTGGATGAGGAAGATCCTCGTCGGATTTTTCGGGTCACATTTGGAGCCTACTGTGATTTATTGTGATAACCAGAGCTGCATCAAGCTCTCAGCTAATCCAGTATTTCATGATAGATCCAAACACATCGACATCAGGTACCATCATATCAGAGATTGTGTTCAGCGGAGAATCATGTTACTTTCATATGTTCCCACGGAGGATCAGGATGATGACATCTTGACGAAGGCGCTCACTAGGAGCAAGTTCGAATTCCACAGAGGCAGGATAGGGGTTGCAGATAATCCATATATTGTTGAGAGGGAGTGTTAAAAATTCAACAAGATGATGGAGCTTAGTGAAATGAAGTCGCCTTCACTAAGTGGGCCCGCAGGCTATTTTTGGCGCAAAGTCTATTTTTAGACTATGTCTATTTTTAGATATATGGAGCATGGTCTAGGAGTTGCAGTATGCTATTCTTGGATGATTGGTAGAGTTGGTAAAAATATATGGACCTCTATTTTTACACATACAGGTTGAAGTCTATTTTTAGACTGCCTGTCTAAAAATAGGTCAGTCAAATATTATTAGCCCTTAATAATATTTGGACTCTAAAATTCAGTTTATTCTCTTACAGCACTTCAGTTGGAGCTACGGATGTGGCTCATGCATCTGACAGAAGGAATTATGCTATTCTTAAGGGTTTGGTGAGCTCATGCATGGTTGACTTCAGTTAGGACTTCAGTGGCAGAGTTTCGTGGAGTTGATGAGACAGTTGGTGGAGTTGTGTTCGGTTTAACTTAGTTGAACTAGTTGTGTTTAGTTTAACTGGCTAATACACTAGTAATGAGTGGAGTGAATTAAATATTATTAGTAATGAGTGGAGTGAATTAAATATTATTTAATTTACTAATTATTAACTCATTATTCAACTCAAGAACACATCAGTTCACTACAGTGCATGGACAGTTCAGTGGAGACTAGTGGAAGAGGTAGATGAAAGGGTGAGTTTTCTATTAGTTGCGACAGCAGTTGTGCATGAGATTTGCACAAGAATTGGAGGAGATTTCTCATGAGGATTGCGCAGTTGAAGCCAAGGAGATTCGAACTTGGATCTCTTATTGAACCAACTTGGATTGCGCAATAGAGGCAGGCAATTAGTGGATGAGTTTTGAACCTGTGACTTGTTCAAAACTGAGCTAGTTTGTGTGTAACTTTTGGAGACAGTACTGAGTACTTGTGAGGAGTATTGTATTGAGATTGTTACATGTTCTCTTCTATTACAATATACAAATAGCTGGGGGTTTTCAGCTATAAGCTTTCCCCATTACATATTGTGTTTATGTGCGCATGCAACTGTTTCTATTTCCGCAAATTGTTGATCAATTGTAGAAGAGGTTATGTGTTATGCATGAATTCGAATTAATGTGTGACCAGGATAATCTCAGTGGATAAATCTTCATTATTCAGCAAATTTCTACAAGTGGTATCTACCCCGCCACGGGTTAATTATGTGGCAACTAGGCCCATGTTTTCAGTTACCGATGTAAGTGAGCCTTTCACTGTTTTCTCGTCTTCCTTTGACTTAGATCCGGTAATTGACATGGAAAAATCTATGGGATTATTTGAACATGATTTTCTTACCCCTTTTGAGTCCATTGACATGTGTTCCTTCCAGAGAACTATTCTTCCTTCTGATGAAGACCTCTTGGAAGCCATGGTCAAGGTGTGTCCATTGACATGTGTTTCTTCCATTTGGAAGCCATGATCAGTGAGTCCGAGGATAGTTCCTTTTACTGTGTCAACCTCGTTAAAAAATGAATCAGTGGCCTCCAAGGATAGTTCCTTTTACTGTGTCAACCTCGTTAAAAAATGAATCAGTGGCCCTCGAGCATAGTTCCTTTTCTTGTGTCAGGCTCGTTAAAAAATGAAACAAGTTTCTACGAGGAAAGTTCCTTTTCCTGTGCCAACCTCATTAAAAAATGAAACAGGTGTCTCCGAGGATAGTTCCTTTTACTATGTCAACCTCGTTAAAAAATGAATCAGTGAGTCTGAGGATAGTTCCTTTTACTGTGTCAACCTCGTTAAAAAATGAATCAGTGAGTCCGAGGATATTTTCTTTTACTGTGTCAACCTCGTTAAAAAATGAAACATTTAGCCGAGGATAGTTCCTTTTACTGTGTCAACCTCATTAAAAAATGAATCAGTGAGTCCGAGGATAGTTCCTTTTACTGTGTCAACCTCGTTAAAACATGAATCAGTGAGTATGAGGATAGTTCCTTTTACTGTGTCAACCTTGTTAAAAAATGGATCAGTTTCTGAGGATAGTTCTTTTCCTGTGTCAACCTCATTAAAAAATGAATCAGTTAGTCAAGAGCATAGTTCCTTTTCTTGTGTCAAGCTCATTAAAAAATGAAACAAGCTTCTATGATAAAATTTCTTTTCCTGTGTCAACCTCATTAAAAAATGAATCAGTAGGTAGATTGATATATTAGAATTTAGTAGTTTCTGAGGAAAGTTCCTTTTACTGTCTCAACCTTGTTAAAAAATGAATCAGTGAGTCCAAGGATAGTTCCTTTTACTGTGTCAACCTCATTAAAAAATGAATTAGTGAGTCTGAGGATAGTTTCTTTTACTGAGTCAACCTCATTAAAAAATGAATCAGGTATGAGGACAGTTCTTTTCATGTGTCAACCTCGTTAAAAAATGAATCAGTTGGTCAAAGGATATTTCCTCTTATTGATTCAACCTCGTTAAAAAATGAATCAGGTATGAGGACAGTTCTTTTCTTGTGTCAACCTCATTGAAAAATGAATAAGTAGGTTATATAGGTAGATTGTAGAGAGTAGATATGAGGAAAGTTCCTTTTACTGTGTCAACCTCGTTAAAAATGAATCAGTGTATCAAGAGGAAAGTTCCTTTTACTATGTCAACCTCGTTAAAAAATAAAACACGTTGCCATGAGCATAGTTCTTATCCTGTGTCAAGCTCGTTAAAAAATGAAACAAATCCTCCCCTAATTGAGTCGAGTCTTTGACTAGATCTCGTAAATGTTAAGTTATATATTTAGGTTAGTTATTTCAGTTTTTTGCATAAATTTCTTACAATTTTAGGTCGAGTCTTTCATATGATCTCGTAAATGAACCTTCATTCCATCCAACTATTAATTACCAGCAGTGTACTTAGTTGAATGAAATGAAGCTAGGAGGGCATGTGCTCTAGCAGTTACGCTTAGGGGGCATCAAGCACAGTTTTCTCTCTATTTCAAGCTTGTGCAATAATGAAACCACTCTGAAGCATAGTTTTTCTCTGTTTCAAGCTTTTGTAAAAATGAAACCTATCTTGAGTCAATTTCAGTTATTTTCAAGACTCGTTAAACTCATGAAAATCCCGAGATTATTTTGCTATCTTTCATTCTCGTAAAACACATGAAAATGCCGAGTTCTTTCGAGTCTTTTCTGCTCGTAAATTAAATTGAAAAGTCGGCCACGGGAGTATATTTTATCACTTTTTCGGACTCTTTCAAAAATTCACGAAAAAGCGAAACATTGGAGTCCTCTCTTAAGCCCTTTTCAGACTCTATAAAAATGAAAATATTACCGAGTACTTGATTATTCGAACTCATTAAAGTAAATGAATGATCGTCCCTTCAGTATAATTTTACCCCTTTTACAGACTGAAATGGACTATTTACGAAAAAGGTATACGTTGACTAATTACAGTCAATAGAGTTTTCTCCCACATTATTTTATCATTTTTCAAGCTCGAGAGACTAAATTTACAAAAAAGTACACCCATGGAGTTTTCTTAAGTTTTTCTTTTGACTCCCTAAAATTGAAAAACACCGAGTTTCTCCTATACTGGACTCGTTAAAATTTAACAGTAAAGAACCTGCTCAATTTTTAAACACACCCATGGAGTTTTCTTAAGTTTTTCTTCTAACTCCCTAAAATTGAAAAACACCGAGTTTCTCCTATATTGGACTTGTTAAAATTTAACAGTAAAGGACCTATTCAATTTTTAGACAGGAACGAACCACTCCTTCTTAGGGTTCGAATCTTAAATGAAGTTGGACTCATCCGAAGGATGAGCTTATAAACAAGAAAATGTTATCCTCCTCAAGCTTGTCAAACATAAAGAGGTACTTGCCAGAAATGGTGGGGGAAAAGAGAGAAAAACGAACCTGTTTGTTACATTTTAATTATTCGGAAAACCATTAACCACTCTTGAACATGACACTTTTGTTCACCTGGGTTGGGAAATCCTTTGCCTAACACTTAATCAAACCACATTGAAAGTCTTCAGCCAGTTTCTGGGTATTAGCTTTGGGTCAATCGTCACCAAGCCTTATGCAGTGTCGTTATGTGTTCAAGAGGACAGTTCAAACAAACCATTCATCTGCAAAATATCTGTCATCCATTTTGACCATCCCTGAGTCAGTCCTTGTCAATATATTTTCAAAACTTGATCTATGATTTCGTGTTGTGGGCTTGCCTACAACAGATCACTTTCTATCAACGACAACTCTTTATCTAGGAAGTTGATCCATAAATCGTCAGTACCTTGAAATCTGCATCCCTTAATGGCAGGTTTCTCGCCTTCGATGACAGGTTGCATCATTGACCTTTGATCGAATGATTCCGTGACATGTTCGACTTCAGCTCATTCATTCACATTTCATGGATTGTACTGAGTACTTTGAGAGCCATTGACATTACTGGTGGTTACTCTCACAGTTGTTAACACTTTACATTATTGACTAGTAATCAAGTGGTTTCTACCATGTTCGACTTCGACACATTTAATCGCATGGATAGAATCGTACTAGTTCGGGAAGTAGAAATCAAGACCCTGGATCTAGTTTCCACCATCCAGGTTGCGAGGAGTTTTATTATTATACAGTAGACTATTCATTACAGATGGTTGTGCCCATGCTGTGTCTACACTATTGATGTAATATTAAAATCATTTCTGTATCAGAACAAGTTTAGTTAGTTTTGATTTGAGTATGGGAATGCCTGCCTCAGCGATGATATGATTACATATATATATTTTTCATTGAATGTTTTTACAGGTTCCGACCGGGGTGTCCACAGGATGATCCTTGAAATGATAAAGTACTTCACTCTTCATATATGATAGACTTCATATTCATCTATTTCAGACTTCACACTTTAGGGGGCAATATGTTACACTAAAAACTGTCACCTTGACATTCTGCTAACTATATGAGCTCATTAACACTCATACATGCCTCCTCTGCAAGTCTTACAACCTTTACTCCTCATTTCAAGCCCTGAAACAAGAAGAAAAACCCTAAAAACCTCTGAAATAATGGGTATGCATGTAACATGAAGCCTGCCTGTGTTCCTAGCTTGGGTACGTAGGTAATAGACTACTTACCTACGTTCTAGAACACAGTTTTCCTTTGCAATGCCTGCGTACCCTCCTCCAAACTCAAAAAGGTGAGAAAGTAAAGTTAAAAAGTTGGTTTGAGGTCAATTCTAGAAGGTTCTAGATGAGATTTTTTGGGGATGAGTATGCTTTGATAAGGTGCATGTATCCCTCACCTTAAGGAACTAATCCCTTGATGTGAGGATCCTATCCCTTTGAAGGAGGATTCTATCCCTTAAGAAGTGGAATCCTAACCTCCTCATCTGCTCTATAAAAGGAGGCATTGGGTAGCCTCAAAGTTAGATTTTGGAGATTGAGATTTTGGAGATTTAGAATTGGAGTTCAAGCTTTATGTGTGATTGAGTTGAAGTGTTGTTGAGATTTACACTTATTTCTGCTGAGCTTTTGAGAGGAAAGATCACATACTTCTATGTGCTCCTATAGGAAGAGTGCAAGACTTATCAAAGTAGAGGAGACTCCTGCTTCGGACCCCGGGAAGGCCTTTCGAACATCAAGGCTAAGGTTGTAAGGTTCTTCTGTTATTTTAAGATTAATACAATCAAGTTTTGTTTTTCTCAATAAATTGACGTTCGATTGTTTATTTCAATAAGCTGTTGTTTGATCGTTTATTTCATAGATTCCTTGATCACTATGATAGGTATGTTTTATAATTATTTGGTATACAGGTGCTATTTAATATTTTCTTGTTTGTGATTGCAGGTCGACGAAAGACGACACTTTCTTGCTACGAAATAACTCTTGTTGCGACAGAAGGATTATTGTTGTGACGAAAGAACTCTTTTTGCGATGGAAGAAGTCTTGTTGCGACGAAAGGATTATTGATGCGACGGAAGCACTATGACTGCAAATAAGCATTTGGATCTAAGGTAGGATTGACACCTTCATAGCATTTATTTGTAAAATGAATATATTTAGAGAAAGACAAACTTAGTTGTTCATTTGTTGCTAGATTGTCTTCTGACACTAGGGAGATTGGTCTTGTCCACAAGAATGATTTATCTAGCCAACAACTTTACCATCATGGTAGGCTGAGGTGTGGAACCCACAACTACTAAATGATAATGGATTTCCTGAAGCCTCAAGAGAAACATATATATGTTCTCCCCTTTCTCCATATTCATCATCATTATTTTATTCTCTAAGTACATCTTCCTTTTTTTCAGAAGATCCTTCGTATAGCACGGATAAGGATTCCCAAATATTCCTAGATGTTTCCTTGCTAGCTATGTGGGATACTATGTGATATTTGACTCCATCAAGGAGCAGCCTCTTAGCCTTCGGCATATCATCTATGTACTTCTTCAGTGGATCTGGATCTGCAATGACAACTACGATACTCGTCACAAAATTCTTGGTATCGTTTTCATCTAGAAGTCATGTAATTAACTCCTTCCATGTTCGAGGCTCCCTCCAACTGATCCTGATCTCTAAGCCCGTGAGTTGCCATGGCCATCAAGAATGTCAAATATTCTCCCTCTTCTTCCTCCTTTGCGTAGCACTGGACTGGATTATGCACTCCTTGATAGAGGTGGTAAATCAATCACTCATATATGCTTCTCATATCTATGGAATAGAATTCCCCAGCTAGGAACTCCCTGAGGAAGAAAATTCCCTCACTGTGTTTCTCCTCTCTCTTCTGACAACTTTTTTCCCAAGAAATTCCCTACAGAAAACTATGTCCCACCATCTCTACATTGAGGCTCTATGGTGCTCCCTATAGCTCGATAAAATACCGATCTGGAAGCCCTACCTCTCTGTCGACTCACTTAGAGAGAAAATTTCCGTGAAACTTCAGCCCTTCTGGCCTATACTGTGCAATCCCTCTAGGGATTCTAACTACTTCCTTCTGCAGATATTTAACCTCCTGCTCAGCGCTAGATATTCTCTTCTTGTTTCACCAGCAACGCTCAACAAGCGTTGATACCAAGTGAAAATTCCAAGTTTGGAATCCTACTACAACCAACTGAAGTTACTTTTCCTACTTATTATGAAATTGAACAAGTTATTAACATTGTTCTACTGATAATACCATTCTACTGGAAATACTAATGCAATTACTACTGCAACCTTCACTTAATTAAATTGTTATGTGGAAACACAAAACTCAACAAAATAAAATAATATCACATAAGACACCATTATTTTTGGACAAACGTCCCTAAAAAAAACCAATGCAGGAAAATCAGTACAACAAAGCTCAGGGTTTTATTATTAAGAAACAATTATTTCTGAATAGATCTCTGAATGTCACTCGAAACAATTCAGTTACAAGGAATATCTATCTTCTCCGAGAATATCACTGACACAAAGATTAGTGAGGTTAACTCACATTATCAATGGAAATCCTGGCTGATCTAGCCGCTGAATGAGATGCCTCTTACAGGCTTTGTGCTACCTTTGTGGAGTCACTGTGCAGTCCCAACGTCAACCCTATTAGCACTGCATCAATCAATTTCTGAATCGATCTGCTCCCTAGAATCTTCAATCTCTACCTCCCGATATCACACCCCAACTTCCTATGGATTTCCTCTTTGCCCTCTGTGCAATGTATGTGTATCCATGTGTGGCTATGCATCAGCTTCTCTGGCTCTACACTGGAGCTGTTGGATCTCTCTCTGCCCTTCTCTATTGATAATTCTCAGACAAAGAAAGAATTCTCTTAGAAAATTGTCTCTTCCCCTCAACTGCTTGAGAATGGCTTGATCAAAGTTTTCCTTTGAGCACTTCTCACTTCAGAAAATTTGATCTCTTGCTCTCTTAGTGTGTCTTTCCAAATGACCCTCAAGTCTTCTTTATATTATTCTTTTTGAGACTTCAATAGTTGAGATTATATCTCCAATCAACAGATAATATTAATTTTTGAATTGATCTACTTTTCCTAGAAGTTACACCCACATTTTAGATTAATACTCATTAATTGTTTTAATTTCCTAAGTTTAGACTTATGGTCTCATTAAAAATAATTAATTTATCAAATAAAATTGTCTCCGGTTGGAATTTCCCGAAATAATTTCTTGTTTACCTGGAATACATGTGTATAAGCCTCTCCACAAAGTTTGAGACTTAGAGAACATATGATGCTACCACAAATCAACACATAGCATTATAACATTATTCAAGTTTACATCATTTTTCATGAGCATATGTGTTGGTATGGGGTTCCCTAAGGGCAATTTTTTTTGTACAATTTTGGTTAAATTTTATTGAAATGCATTGTGCGCAGAAGTCAAGTGGCTTTGTGGTGGGTCAAAAGTCCTTTATAATTTTAGTGGGTAAAAATGGAAACCATGAGTCTTAAACCATCATTTGATACCATGGTATTTTTGCATCGAAGTCATATAAATATTTCAGAAGTCGAGTTGAATAAGGACAGTAATTAAAGTTAAGTTTTAGTGATGTTTTGTTTATGTTGATGTTTGATCTAGTTTGTATTTGGTCTAGGTAGAAAGGCTCGTTCTAGCTTTGTGCACGGAGACATGGTCCTGAGCTATGTGCAAGGACTTTGCTACTGTGTGCACAAACATAAATAATTGTATAGGGTTGAAAAATTATTAATAAAGAAGAAGTTTTGGTCAACTCTGTTTCAATTTATGTGTTTATGCATGACTATGTTAATTGTCTGTTGATCTGTTTCTGTTGAATGTGCATTTATCTAAGTTAATTATCTGTGAAAATATATTTGTGTTCGTGAAAGGTTTATCTCTTCGTTAAGGATTTTACTAGAAAACTATCTATGTGATTGCGCAATTATTTCTTCTACTCTCATAAGCTAGATTTGACTGAAGTATAAGAATCTACTGGTGGATATATGTCAAGGGTTTCATCCACACTTAGATTTTGTTTCTGTGAAGTTCTGCACATGCCAATAAGCCTTAGATCCGATAAGTAAGGGTAAAGTAAACATCAAAAGCTCCCTCGGGGCATGCAAACCTGGTTCCAGGACCCCCCCATACTTCTTCAAGTGAGACTTTGGTTTGCATAAATAGATCACTGTCGAAAGGGCCAGTAGTTGGAGGGTTTTCTGGTTGCGCAGAACACTCTAAACCTAGGTCAGGACCCCTCAAGACAACAAATGGTTCCATTGACGAGACGGTAATCTATCTAAGGAAGATTTGATGTTGTGGCATCTGACAAAGAATAAACTACAAGATTAGGTTGATAAGAAGGTGTGCGAATTTGCAATACAAGAAAATCGAAACACCAAGTTATTTGCTGAATATTGGGAACAAAGGTATATCTATACAGAGGTCCACACAATTTTCTTTGCTTCCTTTGTGACTGAGTTACAAGAGTGGTTATCTCGGCTTGCTGAGTTATAGACTTGTAGAAAGGACAACATGATCACCAGGTGGACTCCTGAGTTGGTTAAATAGTTGGAGAAATATAGCAACAAAATTACCTGCACGATAGATTATTGGATTTCTAACGTTCTTTGTGGGTTTGTGACTGAATTTTCTATTGATACTTTTGTATCGTATTCTGAAGCTGAAGGGATATTTTTCAAGGGCCCTAGAGGTAAGTTTCTGCACTCATTGAAACTGTGGATTAAAATTCTCTTATGTGAAAAGGGTACTCTGTGCAGCCACACTGAGTGAAGATACCCGATTACGCACAGTGGAAAAAATTATACTCCGTGTACTCAGAAGAAGATGGATTGCAAGATCAAATTATTTTTGGGTCATTGGCCATAGTTCATATCCCATCCACCCCACGTCCAAATCCATCACACACTAACAAGTCATCCACTCCACCTCCACCTCCACCACCAGAAGTGGAAATGGCTACTTCCATAAAGCTGCATAATTCAAGGGTGTTGGAAATGAAGATGTTAACCAATTTTGGTTCATTGCAGATGTTATGTGCACAACGCAACAGATCAATAATGATAATGTTAAGAAAGTGCAATTGGCTACTAAATTTCAATAACACACGTTGGATTAGTACATGATGTATATGGAAACCAACCCTAATGAAATGATTGATGAACTTAAAACCGCCTTAAAGGAGCAGTTGAAAAATTCGAAATAAAATTCTCAATTTGTGACTGAATTAAAGGAGATCCACCAAGAAGTGAATGAATCTGTATGGGAGGAAGATCAATGGTTGAAGTGTGCCATCATGGATGGATGGTTTTCATCGATGAGACACAACACAAAGAATGGTTCATTTCTATGTTGTTGTCGCATCTGTGCCAATCCTTAAACCAGCAAAATATTGCAACAGAGGCTGAAGCTGTGTAGATCACCATGAATTTAGAAGCCTCACTTATACCAGCTACACAAGTTGGGGCTTAGCAAATCCAAAGAAAATTAGCCACATTACACTCATAGATAAAAATATTTGTGAAAAGAGAAAGAAAAGGATGTGTGCACATGAGTATGGTGCATAGGCTATAAATATGAAGGGAATCATGGGGATCAGTGTCCCATTTATAATAACTATCTGGAAGTTGGAGGATAAATTCTGATTAAGAATGGGGTAGGGCCTGGTGAATTTCCCAAACTATGGTGCATGATTTTTTAATTGAATGGACTGCACATGACATACTTATGCCCTAGGATTTGTAAATATATTCTGGAGCTACAAGAACCTTACTACACATTTTTTTGACCTATGGGACATGATGATAAGAACTATCACATCTTTGAACTAATTATTGAGCAGGCTGCTTTGTATAGATTTCAGGCCAAAGGTAGAGGACTGGATTCTATCGCATCACTGTTTGGGCGTAGTGGATTTCCAGGCAGAGGACGAGGAAGAGGAAGAGGAGCTGGTCATGGAAGGGTCCAACACATTTGTTATAACTGTTTAGAGGCTGGTCATTATGCGCGCAATTTCCTGAACCCAATATAACAATATTGAAGGTATTGTAGACAGTTTGATAATGTTCTTGAATATTTCCTTGTATTTTTTGCAAAAATGCAGGAAAAGAAACTGCAGACACATACACAGAATGTTCAAATGATGAGGGTGTAACCACGCACCGAAGACCCTACCATAAATATTGTAACCAGGAGCAGTGTAGAAATTGGAGAGGATAAAGCATAAGATAAGAGACTTGTCACTAATTTTTGGGTCCGGAGATCTCTTGAAAAAAAGGAAGGGTTTAATTTACAAATGGATAAGGAATCCTTTGTCGCAACAAAGAAGGACTTTGTAGATCTTGGCACATCTAAAGTGCCAAAAAATCCTGCCATGGATATCATCAAGGCAGCTGAGTGTGTATATATGAAACTGTTTTTGTAGGCCTATATCAAGATTCTGCGCAATATGAAGGCAATTGAGAATCTTCAAGCTCTGATTAATAGCTACATCAAGAAAGAGCAGCCTCAAGTGGAGCGAAAGGTTGTCAATAAAATTTACAAGAAAAAGAGAATAATTGGATGATAAATGCTCCTGACAGCTCAAATAGGTGAGTTTGAAATGGACCAGGTCATTTTGGATCTGGCCTCTGATGAAAATGTATTACAAAAGAAGACTGGGCATAAAATGGGAGAGCCTAAACTGGAATGGTATACAATCCATATGTGCATAACAAATCAACAAAATATTATCCAAATGGGTAGACCTTCTGGGGTCATAGTTGATATTGAAGGAGTTAAGGCAGTAGATAACTTTTAAGTTTTTCAAATTTTTGATGATTCAGATCCCTACCTTGTGATGTTGGGTCTGGATTTGGCTATTGACATGGATGCTATCATCAACCTCAAGCGCATAAGTATGGTGTTTGAAAACAATGGAACCAGGGTCATGGTCCCATTGGACCTTGCAAAAGGAGAAATATAAACAGAACTGGTGCACGTAAAAGAGGAAGTTGATCATATCTATAAGCTAAATGTGAGAGATGAAGATTGGATAAAACCTACAGCATATGGTAGGCTTAGCTGGGATAGGGATAGTTCATGCCACACAGAATCATATGAGGAATTAGATAATTGGAAAAACCATTTTCATGAAGTCTCTACACTGCACTGCAACTAAGGCACTGGATCTCTATGATGCATATCCTCTAAGGTTCGGAAATCAACTTATTATGATGGTGTAGGTTCCATGCGATTGACTTAGCTATGTGCTCAACCCCAGCACACTTGTGGGAAATGCATAAGGACAACTTTGTGGATTGGGAAGAATGTAACCACATTATGCAACTGTGATTCATACAACCCAATACCCAGTTGAAAGGAACCTATGCAGGCAAAGAAGATCTTCACATGCTTTTACCCAGGTGGACTGCATCTTGGGGAGAAGAGCCACAACTAGGATGGGTGCATACATTCATTCTTACTTTAAGTAGGATACCTATGAAATAGTATCTAGAGGTTGAGTTGTGATGTGGCACAATGGAATGGGATGCGCTAAGGGAAATATTTTTTTTAACTTTCAGTTTTGAGAGTGGCTTCGCATGCATCAATACTGCCTTACACACGATTCAAGATGTGGTCTTTGACATGCCAGAGCAACCAGAAGACCGAGCCTTGCTAGCATGGGATGTGAAAATGAAGGATATCATTTAATTCAGGAATGTGACTATTGAATATAATGAGGAAGACCCAAGAAACATCAATATCCCTGAGTCTAAAGGTCAACACGAAATTGTTGGGCCTATGGTTGAATTTCCCGATGTGATTGGACCCATGAAGGTTAGGCAAGTCAACATTGGAACAAAATAGAAACCTAATATATCTAAAATAAGGGATTATTGTGATGAAGATACAATGGCTAAGGTTGTGGAAATTCTTGTTGAATATCATGACTTATTTCCCACAAAGTTTTCAGAGTTAAAAGGGATTTTCGAGGATCTTGGTGTGATGCAAATTATTTTGAAACTAGATGTCAGGCCTGTCAAGAAGTGCTCTTATAGGTTGAATCCTAAGTATAAATAGAAGGTCAAGGAGGAGCTGGAGAAAATGGTTATTATAGGGATAATTGAAACAATAGAATAATCTGATTGGGTAATCCCCATGGTGGTCCAAGAAAAGAAGACCAAAGGATAAAACAAGATTTGTGTGGATTTGCACAAGTTGAATGACGCCTATGTTCATGACCATTTTCCAACTCCATTTTCGGATGAAGTATTAGATAATGTGGGTGGGCATGAGGCCTAATCATTTACTGATGGATTTTCTAGATACCACTAGATAATAATCGCGCCTGAAGACAGAAGTAATACAAACTTTGCGAAGAAATGGGAATCATTCTAATACATAGTAATGCCATTCATTTTGAAGAATGCGCCAACTATATTCTCATGCATGGTGGTAGCTACGTTTAAGGAGTATATATATAAATTCTTAGAAGTATATTTTGATGATTGGATAGTATTTGGCTTATTGAAGAAGCACGTTTCAAGTCCGCGCTTGATGCTGGACACTTGTCGGAAGCATCAGATCTCGTTTAATATGAAGAAGGGCATATCTTATGTCCCTTTAGGGATTTTTTTGGGTTATATTTTCTGTCAACAGGGATTGATTGTCATTCCAGCTAATATTTCTATTATTTTTAACCTGGAGGATCCATAAAATGTTAAGAAATTGCGCTCAATTTTGAGGCATACTAGCTATTACAGAAAATTTATTAAAGGCTATGCACTGATTACTGTGCCGATGGAGAAGTTGCTGAAGAAGGACACATATTTTTGCTAGGATGAGGACTGCTAGAATATTTTAGAGCTGCTTAAGGAGAAAATGGTGACTGCACCTATATTGGTATTTTTAGACTGGACAAAGGAATTCCATGTGCACGTGGATGCTTCATGTATTTTTTCAGGAGTTGTACTTATGCAGCCAGGATATGGAGATGTTGATCACCCAATTGCATTCACAGGAAGGAAATTGTGAAGTGTTGAGTGAAACTACTCGAAAATAGAGAGAGAAGGGTTAGATATGGTCTATGCACTACAGAAACTTCGTCACTATTTGTTGGAAGGTCATTTTAAGGTATTCACTGATCACTCTTCTTTGAAGTACCTAGTTAACAAGCCTGGGTTGGGGGGTGAGATTTGTAGATGGCTCTTATTATTTCAGGAGTATGATTTTGAGATGATTGTAAAGCCAGGAAGATTGAATGTAGGTCCGAACCATTTATCATGCTTTGAGAGTGGAGAGGATCCAACTATTTTAGAGGACGAATTACCATATGCAAAACTATTTTCCATTAAAATAGTCGATGACCACTTCACAGATGTTATCCACTTTCTGACCACTGGAAGTGTGCCTATGGAGTATATAGTTAAGTAGAAGAAAGAATTGGTCTTTCGTGGAACATACTTTACTTTGATTGCTAGCTAGTTGTATAATATGGGAGTTGATGAGGTATTGAGGCACTATGTGCCAGAGTTTGAAAGGCATAGCATCCTAGTAGAAGAACATGGAGGGGTTGTAGGAGGTCACTATGCACGTAAATGAATTGCACAGAAAATTTTGAGGGTTGGTTTGTGGTGGCCTACGATGCACAGTGATGAAAAAGTGTATTAGCACACTTGTGATGTGTGTTAGAGAATGGGGAAACCCTCGCACAGATATGAAATGCCACTCCAACCACAAGTGACGTTGCAAGATTTTGGTAAATGGGCCATTGAATTTGTAGGACCAATCAACCCCCCAGGAAGAAGACTGATGTGCGCTATATCATTACTGCAATGGATTATTTTACAAGATGGGAAAAAGCTAAGCCTATGAAGGATTGCAGCGCAGATACAGTTGAACACTTCATTTTTGAGAATATATTGACTAGGTTTGGGTGTCCTAAGATATTGATGAGTGACCAGGGTACATATTTTGTGAATGAGAACATTCAAGCCTTGAAAATGGAGTTTAAGATGCACCATCAGAAGATTACATCATATCATCCATAGGCTAATGGTATGACAAAAACCTTTAATAATATTTTGGAGAATGCACTCACAAAGGTATGCAATGCTAATCAGAACGATTGGGATGTGCTCATACTTGTGGTTCCATGGGCATACAGAACTACATGAAAGAAATTGACAAGACAAACCCCTCTCAGGTTCATGTATGGACATGAAGCTATTATGCCAATGGAGTATATTGTCCCTAGTCTGTGCATTGCAATGGTAATTAACATGGCAGATCAATATATTATGGAAGACTGATTATCACAGCTAGTTGCGTTGGAGGAGGATAGATTCATTGTTGGTTTCCATCAGTAGGTGCAAAAGGCACGTGAAAAGGCTTGGCATGACATGCACATCAGAAATTTTTTTTTCAAGAAGGATGATCTGGTTTTGCTATATGAAAACAAGTTTGCACACCACCTAGTAAAGCTAAAAATGCATTGGCTCAGACCTTATATTTTCAAGGAGATCGTGGAAGGAGGTGTGGTACATCTGGTTACCCTAAGTGGTGAAGTCCTTCCTGGATACATGAATGGAAGTCGATTGAAACCATACAGGGATGATGGCATCCCTACATGCCTCAAATGACTATATGGCTGGAGAAGCGTCTTAGTGCGTGCAACAACCCTCCCCATTTCAAAGTTTTTTTATATTAATTTTTATAAGAAATGGGTCCCCTTTTCTTTTTCTTTTAGATTCAAT